>OX465292.1:124475013-124990013 GCA_949987695.1 Merzomyia westermanni | reverse complement strand
TCTAATACCTATCCCTTTTTGAAATCGGAATAGGTGGCGTGGCACCTCCCATACAAATGGGAACTTTCATACTCAATATCTCTGGAGGTATTAATTAATGCTAGACTACTAAATTTTGGTAAGGCGATGTATAAAGTAAGTCCCTTTCCTAATACCTATCCCTTTTTGAAATCGTAAAAGGGGGCGTGGCACCTTCCATACAAATGGGAACTTTCATACTCAATATCTTTGGAGGTATTAATGCTAGACTACTAAATTTTGGTAAGGCGATGTATAAAGTAAGTCCCTTTTCTAATACCTATCCCTTTTTGAAATCGGAATAGGTGGCGTGGCACCTCCCATACAAATGGGAACTTTCATACTCAATATCTCTGGAGGTATTAATTAATGCTAGACTACTAAATTTTGGTAAGGCGATGTATAAAGTAAGTCCCTTTCCTAATACCTATCCCTTTTTGAAATCGGAAAAGGGGGCGTGGCACCTCCCATGCAAATGGGAACTTTCATACTCAATATTTTTGGAGGTATTAATGCTAGACTACTAAATTTTGGTAAGGCGATGTATAAAGTAAGTCCCTTTTATAATACCTATCCCTTTTTGAAATCGTAAAAGGGGGCTTGGCACCTTCCATACAAATGGGAACTTTCATACTCAATATCTTTGGAGGTATTAATGCTAGACTACTAAATTTTGGTAAGGCGATGTATAAAGTAAGTCCCTTTTCTAATACCTATCCCTTTTTGAAATCGGAATAGGTGGCGTGGCACCTCCCATACAAATGGGAACTTTCATACTCAATATCTCTGGAGGTATTAATTAATGCTAGACTACTAAATTTTGGTAAGGCGATGTATAAAGTAAGTCCCTTTCCTAATACCTATCCCTTTTTGAAATCGTAAAAGGGGGCGTGGCACCTTCCATACAAATGGGAACTTTCATACTCAATATCTTTGGAGGTATTAATGCTAGACTACTAAATTTTGGTAAGGCGATGTATAAAGTAAGTCCCTTTCCTAATACCTATCCCTTTTCGAAATCGTAAAAGGGGGCGTGGCACCCTCCATACAAATGAGAACTTTCATACTCAATATCTTTGGAGGTATTATTGCTAGAGTACTAGATTTTGGTAAGGCGTTGTGTAAAGTAAGTCCCTTTCCTAATACCTGTCCCGTTTTGAAATCGTAAAAGGGGGCGTGACACCTCCCATACAAATGGGAGCTTTCATACTCAATATCTTTGGAGGTATTAACGCTACACTACTAAATTTTGGTAAGGCGTTGTATAAAGTAAGTCCCTTTCCTAATACCTATCCCTTTTTGAAATCGTAAAAGGGGGCGTGACACCTCCCATACAAATGGGAGCTTTCATACTCAATATCTTTGAAGGTATTAACGCTACACTACTAAATTTTGGTAAGGCGTTGTATAAAGTAAGTCCCTTTCCTAATACCTATCCTTTTTTGAAATCGTAAAAGGGGGCGTGGCACCTCCCATACAAATGAGAACTTTCATACTCAATATCTTTGGAGGTATTATTGCTAGAGTACTAGATTTTGGTAAGGCGTTGTGTAAAGTAAGTCCCTTTCCTAATACCTATCCCGTTTTGAAATCGTAAAAGGGGGCGTGACACCTCCCATACAAATGGGAGCTTTCATACTCAATATCTTTGGAGGTATTAACGCTACACTACTAAATTTTGGTAAGGCGTTGTATAAAGTAAGTCCCTTTCCTAATACCTATCCCTTTTTGAAATCGTAAAAGGGGGCGTGGTACCTCCCATAAAAATGGGAACTTTCATACTCAATATCTTTGGAGGTATTAATGCTAGACTACTAAATTTTGGTAAGGCGATGTATAAAGTAAGTCCCTTTTATAATACCTATCCCTTTTTGAAATCGTAAAAGGGGGCTTGGCACCTTCCATACAAATGGGAACTTTCATACTCAATATCTTTGGAGGTATTAATGCTAGACTACTAAATTTTGGTAAGGCGTTGCATAAAGTAAGTCCCTTTTCTAATACCTATCCCTTTTTGAAATCGGAATAGGTGGCGTGGCACCTCCCATACAAATGGGAACTTTCATACTCAATATCTCTGGAGGTATTAATTAATGCTAGACTACTAAATTTTGGTAAGGCGATGTATAACGTAAGTCCCTTTTATAATACCTATCCCTTTTTGAAATCGTAAAAGGGGGCGTGGCACCCTCCATACAAATGGGAACTTTCATACTTAATATCTTTGGAGGTATTAATGCTAGACTACTAAATTTTGGTAAGGCGATGTATAAAGTAAGTCCCTTTTATAATACCTATCCCTTTTTGAAATCGTAAAAGGGGGCTTGGCACCTTCCATACAAATGGGAACTTTCATACTCAATATCTTTGTAGGTATTAATGCTAGACTACTAAATTTTGGTAAGGCGTTGCATAAAGTAAGTCCCTTTTCTAATACCTATCCCTTTTTGAAATCGGAATAGGTGGCGTGGCACCTCCCATACAAATGGGAACTTTCATACTCAATATCTCTGGAGGTATTAATTAATGCTAGACTACTAAATTTTGGTAAGGCGATGTATAACGTAAGTCCCTTTCCTAATACCTATCCCTTTTTGAAATCGGAAAGGGGGCGTGGCACCTCCCATACAAATGGGAACTTTCATACTCAATATCTTTGGAGGTATTAATGCTAGACTACTAAATTTTGGTAAGGCGATGTATAAAGTAAGTCCCTTTCCTAATACCTATCCCTTTTTGAAATCGGAAAAGGTGGCGTGGCACCTCCCATACAAATGGGAACTTTCATACTCAATATCTCTGGAGGTATTAATGTTAGACTACTAAATTTTGGTAAGGCGATGTATAAAGTAAGTCCCTTTCCTAATACCTATCCCTTTTTGAAATCGGAAAAGGGGGCGTGGCACCTCCCATACAAATGGGAACTTTCATACTCAATATCTTTGGAGGTATTAATGCTAGACTACTAAATTTTGGTAAGGCGATGTATAAAGTAAGTCCCTTTCCTAATACCTATCCCTTTTTGAAATCGTAAAAGGGGGCGTGGCACCTCCCATACAAATGGGAACTTTCATATTCAATATCTTTGGAGGTATTAATGCTAGACTACTAAATTTTGGTAAGGCGTTGTATAAAGTAAGTCCCTTTCCTAATACCTATCCCTTTTTGAAATCGTAAAAGGGGGCGTGGCACCTCCCATACAAATGAGAACTTTCATACTCAATATCTTTGGAGGTATTATTGCTAGAGTACTAGATTTTGGTAAGGCGTTGTGTAAAGTAAGCCCCTTTCCTAATACCTATCCCTTTTTGAAATCGTAAAAGGGGGCGTGACACCTCCCATACAAATGGGAGCTTTCATACTCAATATCTTTGGAGGTATTAACGCTACACTACTAAATTTTGGTAAGGCGCTGTATAAAGTAAGTCCCTTTCCTAATACCTATCCCTTTTTGAAATCGTAAAAGCGGGCGTGGCACCTCCCATACAAATGGGAACTTTCATACTCAATATCTTTGGAGGTATTAACGCTACACTACTAAATTTTGGTAACGCGTTGTATAAAGTAAGTCCCTTTCCTAATACCTATCCCTTTTTGAAATCGTAAAAGGGGGCGTGGCACCTCCCCTACAAATGGGAGCTTTCACACTCAATATCTTTGGAGGTATTAACGCTACACTACTAAATTTTGGTAAGGCGTTGTATAAAGTAAGTCCCTTTCCTAATACCTATCCCTTTTTGAAATCGTAAAAGGGGGCGTGGCACCTCCCATACAAATGAGAACTTTCATACTCAATATCTTTGGAGGTATTATTGCTAGAGTACTAGATTTTGGTAAGGCGTTGTATAAAGTAAGTCCCTTTCCTAATACCTATCCCTTTTTGAAATCGTAAAAGGGGGCGTGGCACCTCCCATGCAAATGAGAACTTTCATACTCAATATCTTTGGAGGTATTATTGCTAGAGTACTAGATTTTGGTAAGGCGTTGTGTAAAGTAAGTCCCTTTCCTAATACCTGCCCCGTTTTGAAATCGTAAAAGGGGGCGTGACACCTCCCATACAAATGGGAGCTTTCATACTCAATATCTTTGGAGGTATTAACGCTACACTACTAAATTTTGGTAAGGCGTTGTATAAAGTAAGTCCCTTTCCTAATACCTATCCCTTTTTGAAATCGTAAAAGGGGGCGTGACACCTCCCATACAAATGGGAGCTTTCATACTCAATATCTTTGAAGGTATTAACGCTACACTACTAAATTTTGGTAACGCGTTGTATAAAGTAAGTCCCTTTCCTAATACCTATCCCTTTTTGAAATCGTAAAAGGGGGCGTGGCACCTCCCATACAAATGAGAACTTTCATACTCAATATCTTTGGAGGTATTATTGCTAGAGTACTAGATTTTGGTAAGGCGTTGTGTAAAGTAAGTCCCTTTCCTAATACCTATCCCGTTTTGAAATCGTAAAAGGGGGCGTGACACCTCCCATACAAATGGGAGCTTTCATACTCAATATCTTTGGAGGTATTAACGCTACACTACTAAATTTTGGTAAGGCGTTGTATAAAGTAAGTCCCTTTCCTAATACCTATCCCTTTTTGAAATCGTAAAAGGGGGCGTGGCACCTCCCATACAAATGGGAACTTTCATACTCAATATCTTTGGAGGTATTAATGCTAGACTACTAAATTTTGGTAAGGCGATGTATAAAGTAAGTCCCTTTTATAATACCTATCCCTTTTTGAAATCGTAAAAGGGGGCTTGGCACCTTCCATACAAATGGGAACTTTCATACTCAATATCTTTGGAGGTATTAATGCTAGACTACTAAATTTTGGTAAGGCGTTGCATAAAGTAAGTCCCTTTTCTAATACCTATCCCTTTTTGAAATCGGAATAGGTGGCGTGGCACCTCCCATACAAATGGGAACTTTCATACTCAATATCTCTGGAGGTATTAATTAATGCTAGACTACTAAATTTTGGTAAGGCGATGTATAACGTAAGTCCCTTTTATAATACCTATCCCTTTTTGAAATCGTAAAATGGGCGTGGCACCCTCCATACAAATGGGAACTTTCATACTTAATATCTTTGGAGGTATTAATGCTAGACTACTAAATTTTGGTAAGGCGATGTATAAAGTAAGTCCCTTTTATAATACCTATCCCTTTTTGAAATCGTAAAAGGGGGCTTGGCACCTTCCATACAAATGGGAACTTTCATACTCAATATCTTTGGAGGTATTAATGCTAGACTACTAAATTTTGGTAAGGCGTTGCATAAAGTAAGTCCCTTTTCTAATACCTATCCCTTTTTGAAATCGGAATAGGTGGCGTGGCACCTCCCATACAAATGGGAACTTTCATACTCAATATCTCTGGAGGTATTAATTAATGCTAGACTACTAAATTTTGGTAAGGCGATGTATAACGTAAGTCCCTTTCCTAATACCTATCCCTTTTTGAAATCGGAAAAGGGGGCGTGGCACCTCGCATACAAATGGGAACTTTCATACTCAATATCTTTGGAGGTATTAATGCTAGACTACTAAATTTTGGTAAGGCGATGTATAAAGTAAGTCCCTTTTATAATACCTATCCCTTTTTGAAATCGTAAAAGGGGGCTTGGCACCTTCCATACAAATGGGAACTTTCATACTCAATATCTTTGGAGGTATTAATGCTAGACTACTAAATTTTGGTAAGGCGTTGCATAAAGTAAGTCCCTTTTCTAATACCTATCCCTTTTTGAAATCGGAAAAGGTGGCGTGGCACCTCCCATACAAATGGGAACTTTCATACTCAATACCTCTGGAGGTATTAATTAATGCTAGACTACTAAATTTTGGTAAGGCGATGTATAACGTAAGTCCCATTCCTAATACCTATCCCTTTTCGAAATCGTAAAAGGGGGCGTGGCACCCTCCATACAAATGGGAACTTTCATACTTAATATCTTTGGAGGTATTAATGTTAGACTACTAAATTTTGGTAAGGCGATGTATAAAGTAAGTCCCTTTCCTAATACCTATCAATTTTTGAAATCGGAAAAGGGGGCGTGGCACCTCCCATACAAATGGGAACTTTCATACTTAATATCTTTGGAGGTATTAATGCTAGACTACTAAATTTTGGTAAGGCGATGTATAAAGTAAGTCCCTTTCCTAATACCTATCCCTTTTTGAAATCGTAAAAGGGGGCGTGGCACCTTCCATACAAATGGGAACTTCCATACTCAATATCTTTGGAGGTATTAATGCTAGACTACTAAATTTTGGTAAGGCGATGTATAAAGTAAGTCCCTTTCCTAATACCTATCCCTTTTTGAAATCGTAAAAGGGGGCGTGGCACATCCCATACAAATGGGAACTTTCATATTCAATATCTTTGGAGGTATTAATGCTAGACTACTAAATTTTGGTAAGGCGTTGTATAAAGTAAGTCCCTTTCCTAATACCTATCCCTTTTTGAAATCGGAAAAGGGGGCGTGGCACCTCCCATACAAATGGGAACTTTCATACTCAATATCTTTGGAGGTATTAATGCTAGACTACTAAATTTTGGTAAGGCGATGTATAAAGTAAGTCCCTTTTATAATACCTATCCCTTTTTGAAATCGTAAAAGGGGCTTGGCACCTTCCATACAAATGGGAACTTTCATACTCAATATCTTTGGAGGTATTAATGCTAGACTACTAAATTTTGGTAAGGCGTTGCATAAAGTAAGTCCCTTTTCTAATACCTATCCCTTTTTGAAATCGGAAAAGGTGGCGTGGCACCTCCCATACAAATGGGAACTTTCATACTCAATATCTCTGGAGGTATTAATTAATGCTAGACTACTAAATTTTGGTAAGGCGATGTATAACGTAAGTCCCTTTCCTAATACCTATCCCTTTTCGAAATCGTAAAAGGGGGCGTGGCACCCTCCATACAAATGGGAACTTTCATACTCAATATCTTTGCAGGTATTAATGCTAGACTACTAAATTTTGGTAAGGCGATGTATAAAGTAAGTCCCTTTCCTAATACCTATCCCTTTTTGAAATCGGAAAAGGGGGCGTGGCACCTCCCATGCAAATGGGAACTTTCATACTTAATATCTTTGGAGGTATTAATGCTAGACTACTAAATTTTGGTAAGGCGATGTATAAAGTAAGTCCCTTTCCTAATACCTATCCCTTTTTGAAATCGTAAAAAGGGGCGTGGCACCTTCCATACAAATGGGAACTTTCATACTCAATATCTTTGGAGGTATTAATGCTAGACTACTAAATTTTGATAAGGCGATGTATAAAGTAAGTCCCTTTCCTAATACCTATCCCTTTTTGAAATCGGAAAAGGGGGCGTGACACCTCCCATACAAATGGGAACTTTCATCCTCAATATCTTTGGAGGTATTAATTAATGCTAGACTACTAAATTTTGGTAAGGCCATGTATAACGTAAGTCCCTTTCCTAATACCTATCCCTTTTCGAAATCGTAAAAGGGGGCGTGGCACCCTCCATACAAAGGGGAACTTTCATACTCAATATCTTTGGAGGTATTAATGCTAGACTACTAAATTTTGGTAAGGCGTTGTATAAAGTAAGTCCCTTTCCTAATACCTATCCCTTTTTGAAATCGTAAAAGGGGGCTTGGCACCTTCCATACAAATGGGAACTTTCATACTCAATATCTTTGGAGGTATTAATGCTAGACTACTAAATTTTGGTAAGGCGTTGCATAAAGTAAGTCCCTTTCCTAATACCTATTCCTTTTTGAAATCGGAAAAGGGGGCGTGGCACCTCCCATACAAATGGGAACTTTCATACTCAATATCTTTGGAGGTATTAATGCTAGACTACTAAATTTTGGTAAGGCGATGTATAAAGTAAGTCCCTTTCCTAATACCTATCCCTTTTTGAAATCGTAAAAGGGGGCTTGGCACCTTCCATACAAATGGGAACTTTCATACTCAATATCTTTGGAGGTATTAATGCTAGACTACTAAATTTTGGTAAGGCGTTGCATAAAGTAAGTCCCTTTCCTAATACCTTTCCCTTTTTGAAATCGGAAAAGGGGGCGTGACACCTCCCATACAAATGGGAACTTTCATACTCAATATCTTTGGAGGTATTAATTAATGCTAGACTACTAAATTTTGGTAAGGCGATGTATAAAGTAAGTCCCTTTCCTAATACCTATCCCGTTTTGAAATCGTAAAAGGGGGCGTGACACCTCCCATACAAATGGGAACTTTCATACTCAATATCTTTGCAGGTATTAATGCTAGACTACTAAATTTTGGTAAGGCGTTCCATAAAGTAAGTCCCTTTCCTAATACCTATCCCTTTTTGAAATCGGAAAAGGGGGCATGGCACCTCCCATACAAATGGGAACTTTCATACTCAATATCTTTGGAGGTATTAATGCTAGAGTACTAGATTTTGATAAGGCGTTGTGTAAAGTAAGTCCCTTTACTAATACCTATCCCTTTTTGAAATCGGAAAAGGGGGCGTGTCACCTCCCATACAAATAAGAACTTTCATACTCAATATCTTTGGAGGCATTACTGCTAAACTACTAAATTTTGGTAAGGCGTTGTATAAAGTAAGTCCCTTTACTAATACCTATCCCGTTTTGAAATCGTAAAAGGGGGCGTGACACCTCCCATACAAATAAGAACTTTCATACTCAATATCTTTGGAGGCATTAATGCTAGACTACTAAATTTTGGTAAGGCGATGTATAAAGTAAGTCAATTTCCTAATACCTATCCCTTTTCGAAATCGTAAAAGGGGGCGTGGCACCCTCCATACAAATGGGAACTTTCATACTCAATATCTTTGGAGGCATTAATGCTACACTACTAAATTTTGGTAAGGCGATGTATAAAGTAAGTCCCTTTCCTAATACCTATCCCGTTTTGAAATCGTAAAAGGGGGCGTGACACCTCCCATACAAATGGGAACTTTCATACTCAATATCTTTGCAGGTATTAATGCTACACTACTAAATTTTGGTAAGGCGATGTAAAAAGTAAGTCAATTTCCTAATACCTATCCCTTTTCGAAATCGTAAAAGGGGGCGTGGCACCCTCCATACAAATGGGAACTTTCATACTCAATATCTTTGGAGGCATTAATGCTAGACTACTAAATTTTGGTAAGGCGATGTATAAAGTAAGTCCCTTTCCTAATACCTATCCCGTTTTGAAATCGTAAAAGGGGGCGTGACACCTCCCATACAAATAAGAACTTTCATACTCAATATCTTTGGAGGCATTAATGCTAAACTACTAAATTTTGGTAAGGCGTTGTATAAAGTAAGTCCCTTTACTAATATCTATCCCTTTTTGAAATGGTAAAAGGGGGCGTGGCACCTCCCATACAAATAAGAACTTTCATACTCAATATCTTTGGAGGCATTAATGCTAGACTACTAAATTTTGGTAAGGCGATGTATAAAGTAAGTCAATTTCCTAATACCTATCCCTTTTCGAAATCGTAAAAGGGGGCGTGGCACCCTCCATACAAATGGGAACTTTCATACTCAATATCTTTGGAGGCATTAATGCTACACTACTAAATTTTGGTAAGGCGATGTATAAAGTAAGTCAATTTCCTAATACCTATCCCTTTTCGAAATCGTAAAAGGGGGCGTGGCACCCTCCATACAAATGGGAACTTTCATACTCAATATCTTTGGAGGCATTAATGCTACACTACTAAATTTTTTTAAGGCGATGTATAAAGTAAGTCCCTTTCCTAATACCTATCCCGTTTTGAAATCGTAAAAGGGGGCGTGACACCTCCCATACAAATAAGAACTTTCATACTCAATATCTTTGGAGGCATTAATGCTAAACTACTAAATTTTGGTAAGGCGTTGTATAAAGTAAGTCCCTTTACTAATACCTATCCCGTTTTGAAATCGTAAAAGGGGGCGTGACACCTCCCATACAAATAAGAACTTTCATACTCAATATCTTTGGAGGCATTAATGCTAGACTACTAAATTTTGGTAAGGCGATGTATAAAGTAAGTCAATTTCCTAATACCTATCCCTTTTCGAAATCGTAAAAGGGGGCGTGGTACCCTCCATACAAATGGGAACTTTCATACTCAATATCTTTGGAGGCATTAATGCTACACTACTAAATTTTGGTAAGGCGATGTATAAAGTAAGTCCCTTTCCTAATACCTATCCCGTTTTGAAATCGTAAAAGGGGGCGTGACACCTCCCATACAAATAAGAACTTTCATACTCAATATCTTTGGAGGCATTAATGCTAGACTACTAAATTTTGGTAAGGTGTTGTATAAAGTAAGTCAATTTCCTAATATCTATCTCTTTTCGAAATCGTAAAAGGGGGCGTGGCACCCTCCATACAAATGGGAACTTTCATACTCAATATCTTTGGAGGCATTAATGCTAGACTACTAAATTTTGGTAAGGCGTTGTATAAAGTAAGTCCCTTTCCTAATACCTATCCCTTTTTGAAATCGTAAAAGGGGGCGTGGCACCTCCCATGCAAATGAGAACTTTCATACTCAATATCTTTGGAGGTATTATTGCTAGAGTACTAGATTTTGGTAAGGCGTTGTGTAAAGTAAGTCCCTTTCCTAATACCTGCCCCGTTTTGAAATCGTAAAAGGGGGCGTGACACCTCCCATACAAATGGGAGCTTTCATACTCAATATCTTTGGAGGTATTAACGCTACACTACTAAATTTTGGTAAGGCGTTGTATAAAGTAAGTCCCTTTCCTAATACCTATCCCTTTTTGAAATCGTAAAAGGGGGCGTGACACCTCCCATACAAATGGGAGCTTTCATACGCAATATCTTTGAAGGTATTAACGCTACACTACTAAATTTTGGTAAGGCGTTGTATAAAGTAAGTCCCTTTCCTAATACCTATCCCTTTTTGAAATCGTAAAAGGGGGCGTGGCACCTCCCATACAAATGAGAACTTTCATACTCAATATCTTTGGAGGTATTATTGCTAGAGTACTAGATTTTGGTAAGGCGTTGTGTAAAGTAAGTCCCTTTCCTAATACCTATCCCGTTTTGAAATCGTAAAAGGGGGCGTGACACCTCCCATACAAATGGGAGCTTTCATACTCAATATCTTTGGAGGTATTAACGCTACACTACTAAATTTTGGTAAGGCGTTGTATAAAGTAAGTCCCTTTCCTAATACCTATCCCTTTTTGAAATCGTAAAAGGGGGCGTGGCACCTCCCATACAAATGGGAACTTTCATACTCAATATCTTTGGAGGTATTAATGCTAGACTACTAAATTTTGGTAAGGCGATGTATAAAGTAAGTCCCTTTTATAATACTTATCCCTTTTTGAAATCGTAAAAGGGGGCTTGGCACCTTCCATACAAATGGGAACTTTCATACTCAATATCTTTGGAGGTATTAATGCTAGACTACTAAATTTTGGTAAGGCGTTGCATAAAGTAAGTCCCTTTTCTAATACCTATCCCTTTTTGAAATCGGAATAGGTGGCGTGGCACCTCCCATACAAATGGGAACTTTCATACTCAATATCTCTGGAGGTATTAATTAATGCTAGACTACTAAATTTTGGTAAGGCGATGTATAACGTAAGTCCCTTTCCTAATACCTATCCCTTTTTGAAATCGGAAAAGGGGGCGTGGCACCTCCCATACAAATGGGAACTTTCATACTCAATATCTTTGGAGGTATTAATGCTAGACTACTAAATTTTGGTAAGGCGATGTATAAAGTAAGTCCCTTTTATAATACCTATCCCTTTTTGAAATCGTAAAAGGGGGCTTGGCACCTTCCATACAAATGGGAACTTTCATACTCAATATCTTTGGAGGTATTAATGCTAGACTACTAAATTTTGGTAATGCGTTGCATAAAGTAAGTCCCTTTTCTAATACCTATCCCTTTTTGAAATCGGAAAAGGTGGCGTGGCACCTCCCATACAAATGGGAACTTTCATACTCAATACCTCTGGAGGTATTAATTAATGCTAGACTACTAAATTTTGGTAAGGCGATGTATAACGTAAGTCCCTTTCCTAATACCTATCCCTTTTCGAAATCGTAAAAGGGGGCGTGGCACCCTCCATACAAATGGGAACTTTCATACTTAATATCTTTGGAGGTATTAATGTTAGACTACTAAATTTTGGTAAGGCGATGTATAAAGTAAGTCCCTTTCCTAATACCTATCAATTTTTGAAATGGGAAAAGGGGGCGTGGCACCTCCCATACAAATGGGAACTTTCATACTTAATATCTTTGGAGGTATTAATGCTAGACTACTAAATTTTGGTAAGGCGATGTATAAAGTAAGTCCCTTTCCTAATACGTATCCCTTTTTGAAATCGTAAAAGGGGGCGTGGCACCTTCCATACAAATGGGAACTTTCATACTCAATATCTTTGGAGGTATTAATGCTAGACTACTAAATTTTGGTAAGGCGATGTATAAAGTAAGTCCCTTTCCTAATACCTATCCCTTTTTGAAATCGTAAAAGGGGGCGTGGCACCTCCCATACAAATGGGAACTTTCATATTCAATATCTTTGGAGGTATTAATGCTAGACTACTAAATTTTGGTAAGGCGTTGTATAAAGTAAGTCCCTTTCCTAATACCTATCCCTTTTTGAAATCGGAAAAGGGGGCGTGGCACCTCCCATACAAATGGGAACTTTCATACTCAATATCTTTGGAGGTATTAATGCTAGACTACTAAATTTTGGTAAGGCGATGTATAAAGTAAGTCCCTTTTATAATACCTATCCCTTTTTGAAATCGTAAAAGGGGGCTTGGCACCTTCCATACAAATGGGAACTTTCATACTCAATATCTTTGGAGGTATTAATGCTAGACTACTAAATTTTGGTAAGGCGTTGCATAAAGTAAGTCCCTTTTCTAATACCTATCCCTTTTTGAAATCGGAAAAGGTGGCGTGGCACCTCCCATACAAATTGGAACTTTCATACTCAATATCTCTGGAGGTATTAATTAATGCTAGACTACTAAATTTTGGTAAGGCGATGTATAACGTAAGTCCCTTTCCTAATACCTATCCCTTTTCGAAATCGTAAAAGGGGGCGTGGCACCCTCCATACAAATGGGAACTTTCATACTTAATATCTTTGGAGGTATTAATGCTAGACTACTAAATTTTGGTAAGGCGATGTATAAAGTAAGTCCCTTTCCTAATACCTATCCCTTTTTGAAATCGGAAAAGGGGGCGTGGCACCTCCCATGCAAATGGGAACTTTCATACTTAATATCTTTGGAGGTATTAATGCTAGACTACTAAATTTTGGTAAGGCGATGTATAAAGTAAGTCCCTTTCCTAATACCTATCCCTTTTTGAAATCGTAAAAAGGGGCGTGGCACCTTCCATACAAATGGGAACTTTCATACTCAATATCTTTGGAGGTATTAATGCTAGACTACTAAATTTTGGTAAGGCGATGTATAAAGTAAGTCCCTTTCCTAATACCTATCCCTTTTTGAAATCGGAAAAGGGGGCGTGACACCTCCCATACAAATGGGAACTTTCATCCTCAATATCTTTGGAGGTATTAATTAATGCTAGACTACTAAATTTTGGTAAGGCCATGTATAACGTAAGTCCCTTTCCTAATACCTATCCCTTTTCGAAATCGTAAAAGGGGGCGTGGCACCCTCCATACAAAGGGGAACTTTCATACTCAATATCTTTGGAGGTATTAATGCTAGACTACTAAATTTTGGTAAGGCGTTGTATAAAGTAAGTCCCTTTCCTAATACCTATCCCTTTTTGAAATCGTAAAAGGGGGCTTGGCACCTTCCATACAAATGGGAACTTTCATACTCAATATCTTTGGAGGTATTAATGCTAGACTACTAAATTTTGGTAAGGCGTTGCATAAAGTAAGTCCCTTTCCTAATACCTATTCCTTTTTGAAATCGGAAAAGGGGGCGTGGCACCTCCCATACAAATGGGAACTTTCATACTCCATATCTTTGGAGGTATTAATGCTAGACTACTAAATTTTGGTAAGGCGATGTATAAAGTAAGTCCCTTTCCTAATACCTATCCCTTTTTGAAATCGTAAAAGGGGGCTTGGCACCTTCCATACAAATGGGAACTTTCATACTCAATATCTTTGGAGGTATTAATGCTAGACTACTAAATTTTGGTAAGGCGTTGCATAAAGTAAGTCCCTTTCCTAATACCTTTCCCTTTTTGAAATCGGAAAAGGGGGCGTGACACCTCCCATACAAATGGGAACTTTCATACTCAATATCTTTGGAGGTATTAATTTATGCTAGACTACTAAATTTTGGTAAGGCCATGTATAACGTAAGTCCCTTTCTTAATACCTATCCCTTTTTGAAATCGGAAAAGGGAGCGTGGCACCCCCATACAAATGGGAACTTTCATACTCAATATCTTTGGAGGTATTAATGCTAGACTACTAAATTTTGGTAAGGCGTTCCATAAAGTAAGTCCCTTTCCTAATACCTATCCCTTTTTGAAATCGGAAAAGGGGGCATGGCACCTCCCATACAAATGGGAACTTTCATACTCAATATCTTTGGAGGTATTAATGCTAGAGTACTAGATTTTGATAAGGCGTTGTGTAAAGTAAGTCCCTTTACTAATACCTATCCCTTTTTGAAATCGGAAAAGGGGGCGTGTCACCTCCCATACAAATAAGAACTTTCATACTCAATATCTTTGGAGGCATTAATGCTAAACTACTAAATTTTGGTAAGGCGTTGTATAAAGTAAGTCCCTTTACTAATACCTATCCCGTTTTGAAATCGTAAAAGGGGGCGTGACACCTCCCATACAAATAAGAACTTTCATACTCAATATCTTTGGAGGCATTAATGCTAGACTACTAAATTTTGGTAAGGCGATGTATAAAGTAAGTCAATTTCCTAATACCTATCCCTTTTCGAAATCGTAAAAGGTGGCGTGGCACCCTCCATACAAATGGGAACTTTCATACTCAATATCTTTGGAGGCATTAATGCTACACTACTAAATTTTGGTAAGGCGATGTATAAAGTAAGTCCCTTTCCTAATACCTATCCCGTTTTGAAATCGTAAAAGGGGGCGTGACACCTCCCATACAAATGGGAACTTTCATACTCAATATCTTTGCAGGTATTAATGCTACACTACTAAATTTTGGTAAGGCGATGTAAAAAGTAAGTCAATTTCCTAATACCTATCCCTTTTCGAAATCGTAAAAGGGGGCGTGGCACCCTCCATACAAATGGGAACTTTCATACTCAATATCTTTGGAGGCATTAATGCTAGACTACTAAATTTTGGTAAGGCGATGTATAAAGTAAGTCCCTTTCCTAATACCTATCCCGTTTTGAAATCGTAAAAGGGGGCGTGACACCTCCCATACAAATAAGAACTTTCATACTCAATATCTTTGGAGGCATTAATGCTAAACTACTAAATTTTGGTAAGGCGTTGTATAAAGTAAGTCCCTTTACTAATATCTATCCCTTTTTGAAATGGTAAAAGGGGGCGTGGCACCTCCCATACAAATAAGAACTTTCATACTCAATATCTTTGGAGGCATTAATGCTAGACTACTAAATTTTGGTAAGGCGATGTATAAAGTAAGTCAATTTCCTAATACCTATCCCTATTCGAAATCGTAAAAGGGGGCGTGGCACCCTCCATACAAATGGGAACTTTCATACTCAATATCTTTGGAGGCATTAATGCTACACTACTAAATTTTGGTAAGGCGATGTATAAAGTAAGTCCCTTTCCTAATACCTATCCCGTTTTGAAATCGTAAAAGGGGGCGTGACACCTCCCATACAAATAAGAACTTTCATACTCAATATCTTTGGAGGCATTAATGCTAAACTACTAAATTTTGGTAAGGCGTTGTATAAAGTAAGTCCCTTTACTAATACCTATCCCGTTTTGAAATCGTAAAAGGGGGCGTGACACCTCCCATACAAATAAGAACTTTCATACTCAATATCTTTGGAGGCATTAATGCTAGACTACTAAATTTTGGTAAGGCGATGTATAAAGTAAGTCAATTTCCTAATACCTATCCCTTTTCGAAATCGTAAAAGGGGGCGTGGTACCCTCCATACAAATGGGAACTTTCATACTCAATATCTTTGGAGGCATTAATGCTACACTACTAAATTTTGGTAAGGCGATGTATAAAGTAAGTCCCTTTCCTAATACCTATCCCGTTTTGAAATTGTAAAAGGGGGCGTGACACCTCCCATACAAATAAGAACTTTCATACTCAATATCTTTGGAGGCATTAATGCTAAACTACTAAATTTTGGTAAGGCGTTGTATAAAGTAAGTCCCTTTACTAATACCTATCCCGTTTTGAAATCGTAAAAGGGGGCGTGACACCTCCCATACAAATAAGAACTTTCATACTCAATATCTTTGGAGGCATTAATGCTAGACTACTAAATTTTGGTAAGGTGTTGTATAAAGTAAGTCAATTTCCTAATACCTATCCCTTTTCGAAATCGTAAAAGGGGGCGTGGTACCCTCCATACAAATGGGAACTTTCATACTCAATATCTTTGGAGGCATTAATGCTACACTACTAAATTTTGGTAAGGCGATGTATAAAGTAAGTCCCTTTCCTAATACCTATCCCGTTTTGAAATTGTAAAAGGGGGCGTGACACCTCCCATACAAATAAGAACTTTCATACTCAATATCTTTGGAGGCATTAATGCTAAACTACTAAATTTTGGTAAGGCGTTGTATAAAGTAAGTCCCTTTACTAATACCTATCCCGTTTTGAAATCGTAAAAGGGGGCGTGACACCTCCCATACAAATAAGAACTTTCATACTCAATATCTTTGGAGGCATTAATGCTAAACTACTAAATTTTGGTAAGGCGTTGTATAAAGTAAGTCCCTTTACTAATACCTATCCCGTTTTGAAATCGTAAAAGGGGGCGTGACACCTCCCATACAAATGGGAACTTTCATACTCAATATCTTTGGAGGCATTAATGCTAAACTACTAAATTTTGGTAAGGCGTTGTATAAAGTAAGTCCCTTTACTAATATCTATCCCTTTTTGAAATGGTAAAAGGGGGCGTGGCACCCTCCATACAAATGGGAACTTTCATACTCAATATCTTTGGAGGCATTAATGCTAGACTACTAAATTTTGGTAAGGTGTTGTATAAAGTAAGTCCCTTTACTAATATCTATCCCTTTTTGAAATGGTAAAAGGGGCGTGGCACCCTCCATACAAATGGGAACTTTCATACTCAATATCTTTGGAGGCATTAATGCTAGACTACTAAATTTTGGTAAGGCGATGTATAAAGTAAGTCAATTTCCTAATACCTATCCCTTTTCGAAATCGTAAAAGGGGGCGTGGCACCCTCCATACAAATGGGAACTTTCATACTCAATATCTTTGGAGGCATTAATGCTACACTACTAAATTTTGGTAAGGCGATGTATAAAGTAAGTCCCTTTCCTAATACCTATCCCGTTTTGAAATCGTAAAAGGGGGCGTGACACCTCCCATACAAATAAGAACTTTCATACTCAATATCTTTGGAGGCATTAATGCTAGACTACTAAATTTTGGTAAGGCGATGTATAAAGTAAGTCCCTTTCCTAATACCTATCCCGTTTTGAAATCGTAAAAGGGGGCGTGACACCTCCCATACAAATAAGAACTTTCATACTCAATATCTTTGGAGGCATTAATGCTAAACTACTAAATTTTGGTAAGGCGTTGTATAAAGTAAGTCCCTTTACTAATATCTATCCCTTTTTGAAATGGTAAAAGGGGGCGTGGCACCCTCCATACAAATGGGAACTTTCATACTCAATATCTTTGGAGGCATTAATGCTAGACTACTAAATTTTGGTAAGGTGTTGTATAAAGTAAGTCAATTTCCTAATACCTATCCCTTTTCGAAATCGTAAAAGGGGGCGTGGCACCCTCCATACAAATGGGAACTTTCATACTCAATATCTTTGGAGGCATTAATGCTAAACTACTAAATATTGGTAAGGCGTTGCATAAAGTAAGTCCCTTTCCTAATACCTTTCCCTTTTTGAAATCGGAAAAGGGGGCGTGACACCTCCCATACAAATGGGAACTTTCATACTCAATATCTTTGGAGGTATTAATTAATGCTAGACTACTAAATTTTGGTAAGGCGATGTATAAAGTAAGTCCCTTTCCTAATACCTATCCCGTTTTGAAATCGTAAAAGGGGGCGTGACACCTCCCATACAAATAAGAACTTTCATACTCAATATCTTTGGAGGTATTAATGCTAGACTACTAAATTTTGGTAAGGCGATGTATAAAGTAAGTCCCTTTCCTAATACCTATCCCTTTTCGAAATCGTAAAAGGGGGCGTGGCACCCTCCATACAAATGGGAACTTTCATACTCAATATCTTTGGAGGCATTAATGCTAGACTACTAAATTTTGGTAAGGTGTTGTATAAAGTAAGTCCCTTTCCTAATACCTATCCCTTTTTGAAATCGTAAAAGGGGGCGTGGCACCTCCCATACAAATGGGAACTTTCATACTCAATATCTTTGAAGGTATTAATGCTAAACTACTAAATTTTGGTAAGGCGTTGTATAAAGTAAGTCCCTTTACTAATATCTATCCCTTTTTGAAATGGTAAAAGGGAGCGTGGCACCTCCTATACAAATAACAACTTTCATACTCAATATCTTTGGAGGCATTAATGCTAGACTACTAAATTTTGGTAAGGTGTTGTATAAAGTAAGTCCCTTTCCTAATACCTATCCCTTTTTGAAATCGTAAAAGGGGGCGTGACACCTCCCATACAAATGGGAACTTTCATACTCAATATCTTTGCAGGTATTAATGCTACACTACTAAATTTTGGTAAGGCGATGTATAAAGTAAGTCCCTTTCCTAATACCTATCCCTTTTTGAAATCGGAAAAGGGGGCGTGGCACCTCCCATACAAATGGGAACTTTCATACTCAATATCTTTGGAGGTATTAATGCTAGAGTACTAGATTTTGGTAAGGCGTTGTGTAAAGTAAGTCCCTTTCCTAATACCTATCCCGTTTTGAAATCGTAAAAGGGGGCGTGACACCTCCCATACAAATGGGAACTTTCATACTCAATATCTTTGGAGGTATTAATGCTACACTACTAAATTTTGGTAAGGCGATGTATAAAGTAAGTCCCTTTTCTAATACCTATCCCTTTTTGAAATCGGAAAAGGGGGCGTGGCACCTCCCATACAAATGGGAACTTTCATACTCAATATCTTTGGAGGTATTAATGCTAGAGTATTAAATTTTGGTAAGGCGTTGTATAAAAAAGGTCCCTTTCCTAATACCTATCCCTTTTCGAAATCGTAAAAGGGGGCGTGGCAGCTCCCATACAAATGAGAATTTTCATACTCAATATCTTTGGAGGTATCAATGCTAGACTACTAAATTTTGGTAAGGCGATGTATAAAGTAAGTCCCTTTCCTAATACCTATCCCTTTTTGAAATCGTAAAAGGGGCGTGGCACCTTCCATACAAATGGGAACTTTCATACTCAATATCTTTGGAGGTATTAATGCTAGACTACTAAATTGTGGTAAGGCGTTGTATAAAGTAAGTCCCTTTATTAATACCTATTCCTTTTTGAAATCGGAAAAGGGGGCGTGGCACCTCCCATACAAATGGGATCTTTCATACCCCCTATCTATGCAACTATTATCGCTAGACGTTGTATAAAGTAAGTCCCTTTCATATTACCCATCACTTTTTGAAATCGTAAAATTGGGCGTGGCACCTCCCATACAAATGGGAACTTGCATACTCAATATCTTTGGAGGCATTAATGCTAGACTAGACTACTAAATTTTGGTAAGGTGTTGTATAAAGTAAGTCCCTTTCCTAATAACTATCCCTTTTTGAAATCGTAAAAGGGGGCGTGGCACCTCCCATACAAATGGGAACTTTCATACTCAATATCTTTGGAGGTATTAATGCTAAACTACTAAATTTTGGTAAGGCGTTGTATAAAGTAAGTCCCTTTACTAATATCTATCCCTTTTTGAAATGGTAGAAGGGAGCGTGGCACCTCCCATACAAATAACAACTTTAATACTCAATATCTTTGGAGGCATTAATGCTAGACTACTAAATTTTGGTAAGACGATGTATAAAGTAAGTCCCTTTCCTAATACCTATCCCGTTTTGAAATCGTAAAAGGGGGCGTGACACCTCCCATACAAATAAGAACTTTCATACTCAATATCTTTGGAGGCATTAATGCTAGACTACTAAATTTTGGTAAGGCGATGTATAAAGTAAGTCCCTTTCCTAATACCTATCCCGTTTTGAAATCGTAAAAGGGGGCGTGACACCTCCCATACAAATAAGAACTTTCATACTCAATATCTTTGGAGGCATTAATGCTAGACTACTAAATTTTGGTAAGGCGATGTATAAAGTAAGTCCCTTTCCTAATACCTATCCCGTTTTGAAATCGTAAAAGGGGGCGTGACACCTCCCATACAAATGGGAACGTTCATACTCAATATCTTTGCAGGTATTAATGCTACACAACTAAATTTTGGTAAGGCGATGTATAAAGTAAGTCCCTTTCCTAATACCTATCCCTTTTTGAAATCGGAAAAGGGGGCATGGCACCTCCCATACAAATGGGAACTTTCATACTCAATATCTTTGGAGGTATTAATGCTAGAGTACTAGATTTTGGTAAGGCGTTGTGTAAAGTAAGTCCCTTTCCTAATACCTATCCCTTTTTGAAATCGGAAAAGGGGGCGTGGCACCTCCCATACAAATGGCAACTTTCATACACAATATCTTTGGAGGTATTAATGCTAGAGTACTAAATTTTGGTAAGGCGTTGTGTAAAGTAAGTCCCTTTCCTAATACCTATCCCTTTTTGAAATCGTAAAAGGGGGCGTGGCACCTCCCATACAAATGCGAAGTTTCATACTCAATATCTTTGGAGGTATCAATGCTAGACTACTAAATTTTGGTAAGGCGATGTATAAAGTAAGTCCCTTTCCTAATACCTATCCCTTTTTGAAATCGTAAAAGGGGCGTGGCACCTTCCATACAAATGGGAACTTTCATACTCAATATCTTTGGAGGTATTAATGCTAGACTACTAAATTTTGGTAAGGCGTTGTATAAAGTAAGTCCCTTTCCTAATACCTATTCCTTTTTGAAATCGGAAAAGGGGGCGTGGCACCTCCCATACAAATGGGATCTTTCATACCCCCTATCTATGCAACTATTATCGCTAGACGTTGTATAAAGTAAGTCCCTTTCATATTACCCATCACTTTTTGAAATCGTAAAATTGGGCGTGGCACCTCCCATACAAATGGGAACTTGCATACTCAATATCTTTGGAGGCATTAATGCTAGACTAGACTACTAAATTTTGGTAAGGTGTTGTATGAAGTAAGTCCCTTTCCTAATAACTATCCCTTTTTGAAATCGTAAAAGGGGGCGTGGCACCTCCCATACAAATGGGAACTTTCATACTCAATATCTTTGGAGGTATTAATGCTAAACTACTAAATTTTGGTAAGGCGTTGTATAAAGTAAGTCCCTTTACTAATATCTATCCCTTTTTGAAATGGTAAAAGGGAGCGTGGCACCTCCCATACAAATAACAACTTTAATACTCAATATCTTTGGAGGCATTAATGCTAGACTACTAAATTTTGGTAAGGCGATGTATAAAGTAAGTCCCTTTCCTAATACCTATCCCGTTTTGAAATCGTAAAAGGGGGCGTGACACCTCCCATACAAATAAGAACTTTCATACTCAATATCTTTGGAGGCATTAATGCTAGACTACTAAATTTTGGTAAGGCGTTGTATAAAGTAAGTCCCTTTCCTAATACCTATCCCGTTTTGAAATCGTAAAAGGGGGCGTGACACCTCCCATACAAATAAGAACTTTCATACTCAATATCTTTGGAGGCATTAATGCTAGACTACTAAATTTTGGTAAGGCGATGTATAAAGTAAGTCCCTTTCCTAATACCTATCCCGTTTTGAAATCGTAAAAGGGGGCGTGACACCTCCCATACAAATGGGAACTTTCATACTCAATATCTTTGCAGGTATTAATGCTACACTACTAAATTTTGGTAAGGCGATGTATAAAGTAAGTCCCTTTCCTAATACCTATCCCTTTTTGAAATCGGAAAAGGGGGCATGGCACCTCCCATACAAATGGGAACTTTCATACTCAATATCTTTGGAGGTATTAATGCTAGACTACTAAATTTTGGTAAGGCGAGGTATAAAGTAAGTCCCTTTCCTAATACCTATCCCGTTTTGAAATCGTAAAAGGGGGCGTGACACCTCCCATACAAATAAGAACTTTCATACTCAATATCTTTGGAGGCATTAATGCTAGACTACTAAATTTTGGTAAGGCGATGTATAAAGTAAGTCCCTTTCCTAATACCTATCCCGTTTTGAAATCGTAAAAGGGGGCGTGACACCTCCCATACAAATAAGAACTTTCATACTCAATATCTTTGGAGGCATTAATGCTAGACTACTAAATTTTGGTAAGGCGATGTATAAAGTAAGTCAATTTCCTAATACCTATCCCTTTTCGAAATCGTAAAAGGGGGCGTGGCACCCTCCATACAAATGGGAACTTTCATACTCAATATCTTTGGAGGCATTAATGCTACACTACTAAATTTTGGTAAGGCGATGTATAAAGTAAGTCCCTTTCCTAATACCTATCCCGTTTTGAAATCGTAAAAGGGGGCGTGCCACCTCCCATACAAATGGGAACTTTCATACTCAATATCTTTGCAGGTATTAATGCTACACTACTAAATTTTGGTAAGGCGATGTAAAAAGTAAGTCAATTTCCTAATACCTATCCCTTTTCGAAATCGTAAAAGGGGGCGTGGCACCCTCCATACAAATGGGAACTTTCATACTCAATATCTTTGGAGGCATTAATGCTAGACTACTAAATTTTGGTAAGGCGATGTATAAAGTAAGTCCCTTTCCTAATACCTATCCCGTTTTGAAATCGTAAAAGGGGGCGTGACACCTCCCATACAAATAAGAACTTTCATACTCAATATCTTTGGAGGCATTAATGCTAAACTACTAAATTTTGGTAAGGCGTTGTATAAAGTAAGTCCCTTTACTAATATCTATCCCTTTTTGAAATGGTAAAAGGGGGCGTGGCACCTCCCATACAAATAAGAACTTTCATACTCAATATCTTTGGAGGCATTAATGCTAGACTACTAAATTTTGGTAAGGCGATGTATAAAGTAAGTCAATTTCCTAATACCTATCCCTATTCGAAATCGTAAAAGGGGGCGTGGCACCCTCCATACAAATGGGAACTTTCATACTCAATATCTTTGGAGGCATTAATGCTACACTACTAAATTTTGGTAAGGCGATGTATAAAGTAAGTCAATTTCCTAATACCTATCCCTTTTCGAAATCGTAAAAGGGGGCGTGGCACCCTCCATACAAATGGGAACTTTCATACTCAATATCTTTGGAGGCATTAATGCTACACTACTAAATGTTGGTAAGGCGATGTATAAAGTAAGTCCCTTTCCTAATACCTATCCCGTTTTGAAATCGTAAAAGGGGGCGTGACACCTCCCATACAAATAAGAACTTTCATACTCAATATCTTTGGAGGCATTAATGCTAAACTACTAAATTTTGGTAAGGCGTTGTATAAAGTAAGTCCCTTTACTAATACCTATCCCGTTTTGAAATCGTAAAAGGGGGCGTGACACCTCCCATACAAATAAGAACTTTCATACTCAATATCTTTGGAGCCATTAATGCTAGACTACTAAATTTTGGTAAGGCGATGTATAAAGTAAGTCAATTTCCTAATACCTATCCCTTTTCGAATTCGGAAAAGGGGGCGTGGTACCCTCCATACAAATGGGAACTTTCATACTCAATATCTTTGGAGGCATTAATGCTACACTACTAAATTTTGGTAAGGCGATGTATAAAGTAAGTCCCTTTCCTAATACCTATCCCGTTTTGAAATCGTAAAAGGGGGCGTGACACCTCCCATACAAATAAGAACTTTCATACTCAATATCTTTGGAGGCATTAATGCTAAACTACTAAATTTTGGTAAGGCGTTGTATAAAGTAAGTCCCTTTACTAATACCTATCCCGTTTTGAAATCGTAAAAGGGGGCGTGACACCTCCCATACAAATAAGAACTTTCATACTCAATATCTTTGGAGGCATTAATGCTAGACTACTAAATTTTGGTAAGGTGTTGTATAAAGTAAGTCAATTTCCTAATACCTATCTCTTTTCGAAATCGTAAAAGAGGGCGTGGCACCCTCCATACAAATGGGAACTTTCATACTCAATATCTTTGGAGGCATTAATGCTAAACTACTAAATTTTGGTAAGGCGTTGTATAAAGTAAGTCCCTTTACTAATATCTATCCCTTTTTGAAATGGTAAAAGGGGGCGTGGCACCCTCCATACAAATGGGAACTTTCATACTCAATATCTTTGGAGGCATTAATGCTAGACTACTAAATTTTGGTAAGGTGTTGTATAAAGTAAGTCCCTTTACTAATATCTATCCCTTTTTGAAATGGTAAAAGGGGGCGTGGCACCCTCCATACAAATGGGAACTTTCATACTCAATATCTTTGGAGGCATTAATGCTAGACTACTAAATTTTGGTAAGGCGATGTATAAAGTAAGTCAATTTCCTAATACCTATCCCTTTTCGAAATCGTAAAAGGGGGCGTGGCACCCTCCATACAAATGGGAACTTTCATACTCAATATCTTTGGAGGCATTAATGCTACACTACTAAATTTTGGTAAGGCGATGTATAAAGTAAGTCCCTTTCCTAATACCTATCCCGTTTTGAAATCGTAAAAGGGGGCGTGACACCTCCCATACAAATAAGAACTTTCATACTCAATATCTTTGGAGGCATTAATGCTAGACTACTAAATTTTGGTAAGGCGAGGTATAAAGTAAGTCCCTTTCCTAATACCTATCCCGTTTTGAAATCGTAAAAGGGGGCGTGACACCTCCCATACAAATAAGAACTTTCATACTCAATATCTTTGGAGGCATTAATGCTAAACTACTAAATTTTGGTAAGGCGTTGTATAAAGTAAGTCCCTTTACTAATATCTATCCCTTTTTGAAATGGTAAAAGGGGGCGTGGCACCCTCCATACAAATGGGAACTTTCATACTCAATATCTTTGGAGGCATTAATGCTAGACTACTAAATTTTGGTAAGGTGTTGTATAAAGTAAGTCAATTTCCTAATACCTATCCCTTTTCGAAATCGTAAAAGGGGGCGTGGCACCCTCCATACAAATGGGAACTTTCATACTCAATATCTTTGGAGGCATTAATGCTAAACTACTAAATATTGGTAAGGCGTTGCATAAAGTAAGTCCCTTTCCTAATACCTTTCCCTTTTTGAAATCGGAAAAGGGGGCGTGACACCTCCCATACAAATGGGAACTTTCATACTCAATATCTTTGGAGGTATTAATTAATGCTAGACTACTAAATTTTGGTAAGGCGATGTATAAAGTAAGTCCCTTTCCTAATACCTATCCCGTTTTGAAATCGTAAAAGGGGGCGTGACACCTCCCATACAAATAAGAACTTTCATACTCAATATCTTTGGAGGTATTAATGCTAGACTACTAAATTTTGGTAAGGCGATGTATAAAGTAAGTCCCTTTCCTAATACCTATCCCTTTTCGAAATCGTAAAAGGGGGCGTGGCACCCTCCATACAAATGGGAACTTTCATACTCAATATCTTTGGAGGCATTAATGCTAGACTACTAAATTTTGGTAAGGTGTTGTATAAAGTAAGTCCCTTTCCTAATACCTATCCCTTTTTGAAATCGTAAAAGGGGGCGTGGCACCTCCCATACAAATGGGAACTTTCATACTCAATATCTTTGAAGGTATTAATGCTAAATTACTAAATTTTGGTAAGGCGTTGTATAAAGTAAGTCCCTTTACTAATATCTATCCCTTTTTGAAATGGTAAAAGGGAGCGTGGCACCTCCTATACAAATAACAACTTTCATACTCAATATCTTTGGAGGCATTAATGCTAGACTACTAAATTTTGGTAAGGCGATGTATAAAGTAAGTCCCTTTCCTAATACCCATCCCGTTTTGAAATCGTAAAAGGGGGCGTGACACCTCCCATACAAATGGGAACTTTCATACTCAATATCTTTGCAGGTATTAATGCTACACTACTAAATTTTGGTAAGGCGATGTATAAAGTAAGTCCCTTTCCTAATACCTATCCCTTTTTGAAATCGGAAAAGGGGGCGTGGCACCTCCCATACCAATGGGAACTTTCATACTCAATATCTTTGGAGGTATTAATGCTAGAGTACTAGATTTTGGTAAGGCGTTGTGTAAAGTAAGTCCCTTTCCTAATACCTATCCCGTTTTGAAATCGTAAAAGGGGGCGTGACACCTCCCATACAAATGGGAACTTTCATACTCAATATCTTTGGAGGTATTAATGCTACACTACTAAATTTTGGTAAGGCGATGTATAAAGTAAGTCCCTTTCCTAATACCTATCCCTTTTTGAAATCGGAAAAGGGGGCGTGGCACCTCCCATACAAATGGGAACTTTCATACTCAATATCTTTGGAGGTATTAATGCTAGAGTATTAAATTTTGGTAAGGCGTTGTATAAAAAAGGTCCCTTTCCTAATACCTATCCCTTTTCGAAATCGTAAAAGGGGGCGTGGCACCTCCCATACAAATGAGAATTTTAATACTCAATATCTTTGGAGGTATCAATGCTAGACTACTAAATTTTGGTAAGGCGATGTATAAAGTAAGTCCCTTTCCTAATACCTATCCCTTTTTGAAATCGTAAAAGGGGCGTGGCACCTTCCATACAAATGGGAACTTTCATACTCAATATCTTTGGAGGTATTAATGCTAGACTACTAAATTGTGGTAAGGCGTTGTATAAAGTAAGTCCCTTTATTAATACCTATTCCTTTTTGAAATCGGAAAAGGGGGCGTGGCACCTCCCATACAAATGGGATCTTTCATACCCCCTATCTATGCAACTATTATCGCTAGACGTTGTATAAAGTAAGTCCCTTTCATATTACCCATCACTTTTTGAAATCGTAAAATTGGGCGTGGCACCTCCCATACAAATGGGAACTTGCATACTCAATATCTTTGGAGGCATTAATGCTAGACTAGACTACTAAATTTTGGTAAGGTGTTGTATAAAGTAAGTCCCTTTCCTAATAACTATCCCTTTTTGAAATCGTAAAAGGGGGCGTGGCACCTCCCATACAAATGGGAACTTTCATACTCAATATCTTTGGAGGTATTAATGCTAAACTACTAAATTTTGGTAAGGCGTTGTATAAAGTAAGTCCCTTTACTAATATCTATCCCTTTTTGAAATGGTAAAAGGGAGCGTGGCACCTCCCATACAAATAACAACTTTAATACTCAATATCTTTGGAGGCATTAATGCTAGACTACTAAATTTTGGTAAGGCGATGTTTAAGTAAGTCCCTTTCCTAATACCTATCCCGTTTTGAAATCGTAAAAGGGGACGTGACACCTCCCATACAAATAAGAACTTTCATACTCAATATCTTTGGAGGCATTAATGCTAGACTACTAAATTTTGGTAAGGCGATGTATAAAGTAAGTCCCTTTCCTAATACCTATCCCGTTTTGAAATCGTAAAAGGGGGCATGACACCTCCCATACAAATAAGAACTTTCATACTCAATATCTTTGGAGGCATTAATGCTAGACTACTAAATTTTGGTAAGGCGATGTATAAAGTAAGTCCCTTTCCTAATACCTATCCCGTTTTGAAATCGTAAAAGGGGGCGTGACACCTCCCATACAAATGGGAACTTTCATACTCAATATCTTTGCAGGTATTAATGCTACACTACTAAATTTTGGTAAGGCGATGTATAAAGTAAGTCCCTTTCCTAATACCTATCCCTTTTTGAAATCGGAAAAGGGGGCATGGCACCTCCCATACAAATGGGAACTTTCATACTCAATATCTTTGGAGGTATTAATGCTAGAGTACTAGATTTTGGTAAGGCGTTGTGTAAAGTAAGTCCCTTTCCTAATACCTATCCCTTTTTGAAATCGGAAAAGGGGGCGTGGCACCTCCCATACAAATGGCAACTTTCATACACAATATCTTTGGAGGTATTAATGCTAGAGTACTAAATTTTGGTAAGGCGTTGTGTAAAGTAAGTCCCTTTCCTAATACCTATCCCTTTTTGAAATCGTAAAAGGGGGCGTGGCACCTCCCATACAAATGCGAAGTTTCATACTCAATATCTTTGGAGGTATCAATGCTAGACTACTAAATTTTGGTAAGGCGATGTATAAAGTAAGTCCCTTTCCTAATACCTATCCCTTTTTGAAATCGTAAAAGGGGCGTGGCACCTTCCATACAAATGGGAACTTTCATACTCAATATCTTTGGAGGTATTAATGCTAGACTACTAAATTGTGGTAAGGCGTTGTATAAAGTAAGTCCCTTTCCTAATACCTATTCCTTTTTGAAATCGGAAAAGGGGGCGTGGCACCTCCCATACAAATGGGATCTTTCATACCCCCTATCTATGCAACTATTATCGCTAGACGTTGTATAAAGTAAGTCCCTTTCATATTACCCATCACTTTTTGAAATCGTAAAATTGGGCGTGGCACCTCCCATACAAATGGGAACTTGCATACTCAATATCTTTGGAGGCATTAATGCTAGACTAGACTACTAAATTTTGGTAAGGTGTTGTATAAAGTAAGTCCCTTTCCTAATAACTATCCCTTTTTGAAATCGTAAAAGGGGGCGTGGCACCTCCCATACAAATGGGAACTTTCATACTCAATATCTTTGGAGGTATTAATGCTAAACTACTAAATTTTGGTAAGGCGTTGTATAAAGTAAGTCCCTTTACTAATATCTATCCCTTTTTGAAATGGTAAAAGGGAGCGTGGCACCTCCCATACAAATAACAACTTTAATACTCAATATCTTTGGAGGCATTAATGCTAGACTACTAAATTTTGGTAAGGCGATGTATAAAGTAAGTCCCTTTCCTAATACCTATCCCGTTTTGAAATCGTAAAAGGGGGCGTGACACCTCCCATACAAATAAGAACTTTCATACTCAATATCTTTGGAGGCATTAATGCTAGACTACTAAATTTTGGTAAGGCGATGTATAAAGTAAGTCCCTTTCCTAATACCTATCCCGTTTTGAAATCGTAAAAGGGGGCGTGACACCTCCCATACAAATAAGAACTTTCATACTCAATATCTTTGGAGGCATTAATGCTAGACTACTAAATTTTGGTAAGGCGATGTATAAAGTAAGTCCCTTTCCTAATACCTATCCCGTTTTGAAATCGTAAAAGGGGGCGTGACACCTCCCATACAAATGGGAACTTTCATACTCAATATCTTTGCAGGTATTAATGCTACACTACTAAATTTTGGTAAGGCGATGTATAAAGTAAGTCCCTTTCCTAATACCTATCCCTTTTTGAAATCGGAAAAGGGGGCATGGCACCTCCCATACAAATGGGAACTTTCATACTCAATATCTTTGGAGGTATTAATGCTAGAGTACTAGATTTTGGTAAGGCGTTGTGTAAAGTAAGTCCCTTTCCTAATACCTATCCCTTTTTGAAATCGGAAAAGGGGGCGTGGCACCTCCCATACAAATGGCAACTTTCATACACAATATCTTTGGAGGTATTAATGCTAGAGTACTAAATTTTGGTAAGGCGTTGTGTAAAGTAAGTCCCTTTCCTAATACCTATCCCTTTTTGAAATCGGAAAAGGGGGCGTGGCACCTCCCATACAAATGGCAACTTTCATACACAATATCTTTGGAGGTATTAATGCTAGAGTACTAAATTTTGGTAAGGCGATGTATAAAGTAAGTCCCTTTCCTAATACCTATCCCGTTTTGAAATCGTAAAAGGGGGCGTGGCACCTCCCATACAAATGGCAACTTTCATACACAATATCTTTGGAGGTATTAATGCTAGAGTACTAAATTTTGGTAAGGCGATGTATAAAGTAAGTCCCTTTCCTAATACCTATCCCTTTTTGAAATCGTAAAAGGGGGCGTGACACCTCCCATACAAATGGGAACTTTCATACTCAATATCTTTGCATGTATTAATGCTACACTACTAAATTTTGGTAAGGCGATGTATAAAGTAAGTCCCTTTCCTAATACCTATCCCGTTTTGAAATCGTAAAAGGGGGCGTGACACCTCCCATACAAATGGGAACTTTCATACTCAATATCTTTGGAGGTATTAATGCTACACTACTAAATTTTGATAAGGCGATGTATAAAGTTAGTCCCTTTCCTAGTACCTATCCTTTTTTGAAATCGGAAAAGGGGGCGTGGCACCTCCCATACAAATGGCAACTTTCATACACAATATCTTTGGAGGTATTAATGCTAGAGTACTAAATTTTGGTAAGGCGATGTATAAAGTAAGTCCCTTTCCTAATACCTATCCCGTTTTGAAATCGTAAAAGGGGGCGTGACACCTCCCATACAAATAAGAACTTTCATACTCAATATCTTTGGAGGCATTAATGCTAGACTGCTAAATTTTGGTAAGGCGATGTATAAAGTAAGTCCCTTTCCTAATACCTATCCCGTTTTGAAATCGTAAAAGGGGGCGTGACACCTCTCATACAAATAAGAACTTTCATACTCAATATCTTTGGAGGCATTATTGCTAGACTACTAAATTTTGGTAAGGCGATGTATAAAGTAAGTCCCTTTCCTAATACCTATCCCGTTTTGAAATCGTAAAAGGGGGCGTGACACCTCCCATACAAATAAGAACTTTCATACTCAATATCTTTGGAGGCATTAATGCTAGACTACTAAATTTTGGTAAGGCGATGTATAAAGTAAGTCCCTTTCCTAATACCTATCACTTTTTGAAATAGTAAAAGGAGGCGTGGCACCTCTCATACAAATGGGAACTTTCATACTCAATATCTTTGGAGGTATTAATGCTAGACTACTCAATTTTGGTAAGGCGTTGTATAAAGTAAGTCCCTTTCCTAATACCTATCCCTTTTTGAAATCGTAAAAGGGGGCGTGGCACCTCCCATACAAATGGGATCTTTCATACCCCCTATCTATGCAACTATTATCGCTAGACCACTGAAATTTGGTAAGACGTTGTATAAAGTAAGTCCCTTTCCTATTACCTATAACTTTTTGAAATCGGAAAAGGGGGCGTGGCACCTCCCATACAAATGGGAACTTTCATACTCAATATCTTTGGAGGTATTAATGCTAGACTACTAAATTTTGGTAAGGCGATGTATAAAGTAAGTCCCTTTCCTAATACCTATCCCGTTTTGAAATCGTAAAAGGGGGCGTGACACCTCCCATACAAATGGGAACTTTCATACTCAATATCTTTGGAGGTATTAATGCTAGTCTACTAGATTTTAGTAAGGCGTTGTGTAAAGTAAGGCCCTTTCCTAATACCTATCAATTTTTGAAATCGTAAAAGGGGGCGTGGCAACTTCCATACAAATGGGAAGTTTCATACTCAATATCTTTGGAGGTATTAATGCTAGACTACTAAATTTTGGTAAGGCGATGTATAAAGTAAGTCCCTTTCCTAATACCTATACCTTTTCGAAATCGTAAAAGGGGGCGTGGCACCCTCCATACAAATGGGAACTTTCATACTCAATATCTTTGGAAGTATTAATGCTAGACTACTAAATTTTAGTAAGGCGATGTATAAAGTAAGTCCCTTTCCTAATACCTATCACTTTTTGAAATCGGAAAAGGGGGCGTGGCACCTCCCATACAAATGGGAACTTTCATACTCAATATCTTTGGAGGTATTAATGCTAGAGTACTAGATTTTGGTAAGGCCTTGTGTAAAGTAAGTCCCTTTCCTAATACCTATCCCGTTTTGAAATCGTAAAAGGGGGCGTGACACCTCCCATACAAATGGGAACTTTCATACTCAATATCTTTGGAGGTATTAATGCTACACTACTAAATTTTGGTAAGGCGATGTATAAAGTAAGTCCCTTTCCTAATACCTATCCCTTTTTGAAATCGGAAAAGGGGTCGTGGCACCTCCCATACAAATGGGAACTAGCATACTCAATATCTTTGGAGGCATTAATGCTAGACTAGACTACTAAATTTTGGTAAGGTGTTGTATAAAGTAAGTCCCTTTCCTAATACCTATCCCTTTTTGAAATCGTAAAAGGGGGCGTGGCACCTCCCATACAAATGGGAACTTTCATACTCAATATCTTTGAAGGTATTAATGCTAAACTACTAAATTTTGGTAAGGCGTTATATAAAGTAAGTCCCTTTACTAATATCTATCCCTTTTTGAAATGGTAAAAGGGACCGTGGCACCTCCTATACAAATAACAACTTTCATACTCAATATCTTTGGAGGCATTAATGCTAGACTACTAAATTTTGGTAAGGCGATGTATAAAGTAAGTCCCTTTCCTAATACCTATCACTTTTTGAAATAGTAAAAGAGGCGTGGCACCTCTCATACAAATGGGAACTTTCATACTCAATATCTTTGGAGGTATTAATGCTAGACTACTCAATTTTGGTAAGGCGTTGTATAAAGTAAGTCCCTTTCCTAATACCTATCCCTTTTTGAAATCGTAAAAGGGGGCTTGGCACCTCCCATACAAATTTGAACTTTCATACTCAATATCTTTGGAGGTATTAATGCTAGACTACTAAATTTTGGTAAGGCGTTGTATAAAGTAAGTCGCTTTCCTAATACCTATCCCTTTTTGAATTCGGAAAAGGGGGCGTGGACCTCCCATACAAATGCGAACTTTCATACTCAATATCTTTGGAGTTATTAGTGCTAGACTACTAAATTTTGGTAAGGCGTTGTAAAAAGTAAGTCCCTTTCCTAGTACATATCCCTTTTGGGAATCGTAAAAGGGGGCGTGGCACCTCCGATACAAATGGGAACTTTTATACTCAATATCTTTGGAGGTATTAATGCTAGACTACTAAATTTTGGTAAGGCGTTGTATAAAAAAGTAAGTCGCTTTCCTAATACCTATCCCTTTTTGAATTCGGAAAAGGGGGCGTGGCACCTCCCATACAAATGGGAACTTTCATACTCAATATCTTTGGAGGTATTAATGCTAGACTACGAAATTTTGGTAAGGCGTTGTAAAAAGTAAGTCTCTTTCCTAGTACCTATCCCTTTTGGGAATCGTAAAAGGGGGCGTGGCACCTCCCATACAAATGGGAACTTTCATACTCAATATCTTTGGAGGTATGAATGCTAAAGTACTAAATTTTGGTAAGGCGTTGTATAAAGTAAGTCCCTTTCCTAATACCTATCCCTTTTTGAAATCGTAAAAGGGGGCGTGGCACCTCCCATACAAATGCGAACTTTCATACTCAATATCTTTGGAGTTATTAGTGCTAGACTACTAAATTTTGGTAAGGCGTTGTAAAAAGTAAGTCCCTTTCCTAGTACATATCCCTTTTGGGAATCGTAAAAGGGGGCGTGGCACCTCCGATACAAATGGAAACTTTTATACTCAATATCTTTGGAGGTATTAATGCTAGACTACTAAATTTTGGTAAGGCGTTGTATAAAAAAGTAAGTCGCTTTCCTAATACCTATCCCTTTTTCAATTCGGAAAAGGGGGCGTGGCACCTCCCATACAAATGGGAACTTTCATACTCAATATCTTTGGAGGTATTAATGCTAGACTAGGAAATTTTGGTAAGGCGTTGTAAAAAGTAAGTCCCTTTCCTAGTACCTATCCCTTTTGGGAATCGTAAAAGGGGGCGTGGCACCTCCCATACAAATGGGAACTTTCATACTCAATATCTTTGGAGGTATTAATGCTAAACTACTAAATTTTGGTAAGGCGTTGTATAAAGTAAGTCCCTTTCCTAATACCTATCCCTTTTCGAATTCGTAAAAGGGGGCGTGGCACCTCCCATACAAATGCGAACTTTCATACTCAATATCTTTGGAGTTATTAGTGCTAGACTACTAAATTTTGGTAAGGCGTTGTAAAAAGTAAGTCCCTTTCCTAGTACATATCCCTTTTGGGAATCGTAAAAGGGGGCGTGGCACCTCCGATACAAATGGGAACTTTTATACTCAATATCTTTGGAGGTATTAATGCTAGACTACTAAATTTTGGTAAGGCGTTGTATAAAAAAGTAAGTCGCTTTCCTAATACCTATCCCTTTTTGAATTCGGAAAAGGGGACGTGGCACCTCCCATACAAATGGGAACTTTCATACTCAATATCTTTGGAGGTATTAATGCTAGACTACGAAATTTTGGTAAGGCGTTGTAAAAAGTAAGTCCCTTTCCTAGTACCTATCCCTTTTGGGAATCGTAAAAGGGGGCGTGGCACCTCCCATACAAATGGGAACTTTTATACTCAATATCTTTGGGGGTATTAATGCTAGACTACTAAATTTTGGTAAGGCGTTGTATAAAGTAAGTCCCTTTCATATTACCTCTCACTTTTTGAAATCGGAAAAGGGAGCGATGCACCTCCCATACAAATGAGATTTTTCATCTATACATAATCTAGACATATTATAAAAAGTAAACACTTTTTCTCGTGTCGCCACTTGACGCTCAAACGCGTGGACGGATTTTAACCAAACTTACACACAGGTCAGGTACATAGCCCGACATGGTTCTTACGTACTTTTTTTTTGAAATCGGAAAAGGGGGCGTGGCACCTCCCATACAAATGGGAACTTTCATACTCAATATCTTTGGAGGTATTAATGCTACACTACTAAATTTTGGTAAGGCGTTGTATAAAGTAAGTCCCTTTCCTAATACCTATCCCTTTTTGAAATCGGAAAAGGGGACGTGGCACCTTCCATACAAATGGGAACTTTCATATTCAATATCGTTGGAGGTATTAATGCTAGACTACTAAATTTTGGTAGGGCGTTGTATAAAGTAAGTCTCTTTCCTAGTACCTATCCCTTTTGTGAATCGTAAAAGGGGGCGTGGCACCTCCCATACAAATGGGAAGTTTTATACTCAATATCTTTGGAGGTATTAATGCTAGACTACTAAATTTTGCTAAGGCGTTGTATAAAGTAAGTCCCTTTCCTAGTAGCTATTCTTTTTGAAATCGGAAAAGGGGGCGTGGCACCTCCCATACAAATGGGATCTTTCATACCCCCTATCTATGCAACTATTATCGCTAGACCACTGAAATTTGGTAAGACGTTGTATAAAGTAAGTCCCTTTCATATTACCTATCACTTTTTGAAATCGGAAAAGGGAGCGGTGCACCTCCCATACAAATGAGATTTTTCAACTATACATAATCTATGCATATTGTAAAAAGTAAACACTTTTTCTCGTGTCGCCACTTGACGCTAAAACGGGTGGACGGATTTTAACCAAACTTACACACAGGTCAGGTACATAGCCCGGCATGGTCCTTACGTACTTTTTTTTTTAAATCGGAAAAGGGGGCGTGGCACCTCCCATACAAATGGGAACTTTCATACTCAATATCTTTGGAGGTATTCATGCTAGACTACTAAATTTTGGTAGGGCGTTGTATAAAGTAAGTCGCTTTCCTAATACCTATCCCTTTTCGAATTCGGAAAAGGGGGCGTGGCACTTCCCATACAAATGGGAACTTTTATACTCAATATCTTTGGAGGTATTCATGCTAGACTACTAAATTTTGGTAAGGCGTTGTATAAAGTAAGTCGCTTTCCTAATACCTATCCCTTTTCGAATTCGGAAAAGGGGGCGTGGCACTTCCCATACAAATGGGAACTTTCATACTCAATATCTTTGGAGGTATTCACGCAAGACTACTAAATTTTGGTAAGGCGTTGTATAAAGTAAGTCGCTTTCCTAATGCCTATCCCTTTTCGAATTCGGAAAAGGGGGCGTGGCACCTCCCATACAAATGGGAACTTTCATACTCAATATTTTTGGAGGTATTAATGCTAGACTACTAAATTTTGGTAAGGCGTTGTAAAAAGTAAGTCCCTTTCCTAGTACCTATCCCTTTTGGGAATCGTAAAAGGGGGCGTGGCACCTCCCATACAAATGGGAACTTTCATACTCAATATCTTTTGAGGTATTAATGCTAGACTACTACATTTTGGTAAGGCGTTGTATAAAGTAAGTCCCTTTCCTAATGCCTATTCCTTTTTGAAATCGAAAAGGGGGCGTGGCACCTCCCATACAAATGGGAACTTTTATACTCAATATCTTTGGAGGTATTAATGTTAGACTACTAAATTTTGGTAAGGCGTTGTATAAAGTAAGTCCCTTTCCTAATACCTATCCCTTTTTGAAATCGTAAAAGTGGGCGTGGCACCTCCCTAACAAATGGGAACTTGCATACTCAATATCTTTAGAGGCATTCATGCTAGACTTCTAAATTTTGGTAAGGCGTTGTAAAAAGTAAGTCCCTTTCCTAGTACCTATCCCTTTTGGGAATCGTAAAAGGGGGCGTGGCACCTCCCATACAAATGGGAACTTTTATACTCAATATCTTTGAAGGTATTAATGCTAGACTACTAAATTTTGGTAAGGCGTTGTATAAAGTAAGTCCCTTTCCTAGTAGCTGCTATTCCTTTTGAAATCGGAAAAGGGGGCGTGGCACCTCCCATACAAATGGCATCTTTCATACCCCCTATCTATGCAACTACTATCGCTAGACCACTAAAATTTGGTAAGACGTTGTATAAAGTAAGTCCCTTTCATATTACCTATCACTTTTTGAAATCGTGTAAGGGAGCTGTGCACCTCCCATACAAATGGGAACTTTCATACTCAATATCTTTTGAGGTATTAATGCTAGACTACTACATTTTGGTAAGGCGTTGTATAAAGTAAGTCCCTTTCCTAATGCCTATTCCTTTTTGAAATCGGAAAAGGGGGCGTGGCACCTCCCATACAAATGGGAACTTTTATACTCAATATCTTTGGAGGTATTAATGTTAGACTACTAAATTTTGGTAAGGCGTTGTATAAAGTAAGTCCCTTTCCTAATGCCTATCCCTTTTTGAAATCGTAAAAGTGGGCGTGGCACCTCCCTAACAAATGGGAACTTGCATACTCAATATCTTTGGAGGCATTCATGCTAGACTACTAAATTTTGGTAAGGCGTTGTATAAAGTAAGTCCCTTTCCTAATGCCTATTCCTTTTTGAAATCGGAAAAGCGGCGTGGCACCTCCCATACAAATGGGAACTTTCCTACTCATAATCTTTGGAGGTATTAATGTTAGACTGCTAAATTTTGGTAAGGCGTTGTATAAAGTAAGTCCCTTTCCTAATACCTATTCCTTTTTGAAATCGGAAAAGGGGGCGTGGCACCTCCCATACAAATGGGAACTTTCATACTCAATATCTTTGGAGGCATTCATGCTAGACTACTAAATTTTGGTAAGGCGTTGTATAAAGTAAGTCCCTTTCCTAATGCCTATTCCTTTTTGAAATCGGAAAAGGGGGCGTGGCACCTCCCATACAAATGGGAAATTTCCTACTCATAATCTTTGGAGGTATTAATGTTAGACCACTAAAATTTGGTAAGACGTTGTATAAAGTAAGTCCCTTTCATATTACCTATCACTTTTTGAAATCGGAAAAGGGAGCGGTGCACCTCCCATACAAATGGGAACATTCATACTCAATATCTTTTGAGGTATTAATGTTAGACTACTAAATTTTGGTAAGGCGTTGTATAAAGTAAGTCCCTTTCCTAATACCTATTCCTTTTTGAAATCGGAAAAGGGGGCGTGGCACCTCTCATACAAATGGGAACTTGCATACTCAATATCTTTGGAGGCATTCATGCTAGACTACTAAATTTTGGTAAGGCGTTGTATAAAGTAAGTCCCTTTCCTAATGCCCATTCCTTTTTGAAATCGGAAAAGGCGGCGTGGCACCTCCCATACAAATGGGAACTTTCCTACTCATAATCTTTGGAGGTATTAATGTTAGACTGCTAAATTTTGGTAAGGTGTTGTATAAAGTAAGTCCCTTTCCTAATACCTATTCCTTTTTGAAATCGGAAAAGGGGGCGTGGCACCTCCCATACAAATGGGAACTTTCATACTCAATATCTTTGGAGGCATTCATGCTAGACTACTAAATTTTGGTAAGGCGTTGTATAAAGTAAGTCCCTTTCCTAATGCCTATTCCTTTTTGAAATCGGAAAAGCGGCGTGGCACCTCCCATACAAATGGGAACTTTCCTACTCATAATCTTTGGAGGTATTAATGTTAGACTGCTAAATTTTGGTAAGGCGTTGTATAAAGTAAGTCCCTTTCCTAATACCTATTCCTTTTTGAAATCGGAAAAGGGGGCGTGGCACCTCCCATACAAATGGGAACTTTCATACTCAATATCTTTGGAGGCATTCATGCTAGACTACTAAATTTTGGTAAGGCGTTGTATAAAGTAAGTCCCTTTCCTAATGCCTATTCCTTTTTGAAATCGGAAAAGGGGGCGTGGCACCTCCCATACAAATGGGAACTTTTATACTCAATATCTTTGGAGGTATTAATGTTAGACTACTAAATTTTGGTAAGGCGTTGTATAAAGTAAGTCCCTTTCCTAATGCCTATCCCTTTTTGAAATCGTAAAAGTGGGCGTGGCACCTCCCTAACAAATGGGAACTTGCATACTCAATATCTTTAGAGGCATTCATGCTAGACTACTAAATTTTGGTAAGGCGTTGTATAAAGTAAGTCCCTTTCCTAATGCCTATTCCTTTTTGAAATCGGAAAAGCGGCGTGGCACCTCCCATACAAATGGGAACTTTCCTACTCATAATCTTTGGAGGTATTAATGTTAGACTGCTAAATTTTGGTAAGGCGTTGTATAAAGTAAGTCCCTTTTCTAATGCCTATTCCTTTTTGAAATCGGAAAAGGCGGCGTGGCACCTCCCATACAAATGGGAACTTTCCTACTCATAATCTTTGAAGGTATTAATGTTAGACTGCTAAATTTTGGTAAGGCGTTGTATAAAGTAAGTCCCTTTCCTAATACCTATTCCTTTTTGAAATCGGAAAAGGGGGCGTGGCACCTCCCATACAAATGGGAACTTTCATACTCAATATCTTTGGAGGCATTCATGCTAGACTACTAAATTTTGGTAAGGCGTTGTATAAAGTAAGTCCCTTTCCTAATGCCTATTCCTTTTTGACATCGGAAAAGGCGGCGTGGCACCTCCCATACAAATGGGAACTTTCCTACTCATAATCTTTGGAGGTATTAATGTTAGCCTGCTAAATTTTGGTAAGGCGTTGTATAAAGTAAGTCCCTTTCCTAATACCTATTCCTTTTTGAAATCGGAAAAGGGGGCGTGGCACCTCCCATACAAATGGGAACTTTCATACTCAATATCTTTGGAGGCATTCATGCTAGACTACTAAATTTTGGTAAGGCGTTGTATAAAGTAAGTCCCTTTCCTAATGCCTATTCCTTTTTGAAATCGGAAAAGGGGGCGTGGCACCTCCCATACAAATGGGAAATTTCCTACTCATAATCTTTGGAGGTATTAATGTTAGACCACTAAAATTTGGTAAGACGTTGTATAAAGTAAGTCCCTTTCATATTACCTATCACTTTTTGAAATCGGAAAAGGGAGCGGTGCACCTCCCATACAAATGGGAACATTCATACTCAATATCTTTTGAGGTATTAATGTTAGACTACTAAATTTTGGTAAGGCGTTGTATAAAGTAAGTCCCTTTCCTAATACCTATTCCTTTTTGAAATCGGAAAAGGGGGCGTGGCACCTCTCATACAAATGGGAACTTGCATACTCAATATCTTTGGAGGCATTCATGCTAGACTACTAAATTTTGGTAAGGCGTTGTATAAAGTAAGTCCCTTTCCTAATGCCCATTCCTTTTTGAAATCGGAAAAGGCGGCGTGGCACCTCCCATACAAATGGGAACTTTCCTACTCATAATCTTTGGAGGTATTAATGTTAGACTGCTAAATTTTGGTAAGGTGTTGTATAAAGTAAGTCCCTTTCCTAATACCTATTCCTTTTTGAAATCGGAAAAGGGGGCGTGGCACCTCCCATACAAATGGGAACTTTCATACTCAATATCTTTGGAGGCATTCATGCTAGACTACTAAATTTTGGTAAGGCGTTGTATAAAGTAAGTCCCTTTCCTAATGCCTATTCCTTTTTGAAATCGGAAAAGCGGCGTGGCACCTCCCATACAAATGGGAACTTTCCTACTCATAATCTTTGGAGGTATTAATGTTAGACTGCTAAATTTTGGTAAGGCGTTGTATAAAGTAAGTCCCTTTCCTAATACCTATTCCTTTTTGAAATCCGAAAAGGGGGCGTGGCACCTCCCATACAAATGGGAACTTTCATACTCAATATCTTTGGAGGCATTCATGCTAGACTACTAAATTTTGGTAAGGCGTTGTATAAAGTAAGTCCCTTTCCTAATGCCTATTCCTTTTTGAAATCGGAAAAGGGGGCGTGGCACCTCCCATACAAATGGGAACTTTTATACTCAATATCTTTGGAGGTATTAATGTTAGACTACTAAATTTTGGTAAGGCGTTGTATAAAGTAAGTCCCTTTCCTAATGCCTATCCCTTTTTGAAATCGTAAAAGTGGGCGTGGCACCTCCCTAACAAATGGGAACTTGCATACTCAATATCTTTAGAGGCATTCATGCTAGACTACTAAATTTTGGTAAGGCGTTGTATAAAGTAAGTCCCTTTCCTAATGCCTATTCCTTTTTGAAATCGGAAAAGCGGCGTGGCACCTCCCATACAAATGGGAACTTTCCTACTCATAATCTTTGGAGGTATTAATGTTAGACTGCTAAATTTTGGTAAGGCGTTGTATAAAGTAAGTCCCTTTTCTAATGCCTATTCCTTTTTGAAATCGGAAAAGGCGGCGTGGCACCTCCCATACAAATGGGAACTTTCCTACTCATAATCTTTGAAGGTATTAATGTTAGACTGCTAAATTTTGGTAAGGCGTTGTATAAAGTAAGTCCTTTCCTAATACCTATTCCTTTTTGAAATCGGAAAAGGGGGCGTGGCACCTCCCATACAAATGGGAACTTTCATACTCAATATCTTTGGAGGCATTCATGCTAGACTACTAAATTTTGGTAAGGCGTTGTATAAAGTAAGTCCCTTTCCTAATGCCTATTCCTTTTTGACATCGGAAAAGGCGGCGTGGCACCTCCCATACAAATGGGAACTTTCCTACTCATAATCTTTGGAGGTATTAATGTTAGCCTGCTAAATTTTGGTAAGGCGTTGTATAAAGTAAGTCCCTTTCCTAATACCTATTCCTTTTTGAAATCGGAAAAGGGGGCGTGGCACCTCCCATACAAATGGGAACTTTCATACTCAATATCTTTGGAGGTATTAATGCTAGACTACTAAATTTTGGTAAGGCGTTGTATAAAGTAAGTCCCTTTCCTAATGCCTATTGCTTTTTGAAATCGGTAAAGGCGGCGTGGCACCTCCCATACAAATGGGAACTTTCCTACTCATAATCTTTGGAGGTATTAATGTTAGACTACTAAATTTTGGGAAGGCGTTGTATAAAGTAAGTCCCTTTCCTAATGCGTATTCCTTTTTGAAATCGGAAAAGGCGGCGTGGCACCTCCCATACAAATGGGAACTTTCCTACTCATAATCTTTGGAGGTATTAATGTTAGACTACTAAGTTTTGGTAAGGCGTTGTATGAAGTAAGTCCCTTTCCTAATACCTATTCCTTTTTGAAATCGGAAAAGGGGGCGTGGCACCTCCCATACAAATGGGAACTTTTATACTCAATATCTTTGGAGGTATTAATGTTAGACTACTAAATTTTGGTAAGGCGTTGTATAAAGTAAGTCCCTTTCCTAATACCTATTCCTTTTTGAAATCGGAAAAGGGGGCGTGGCACCTCTCATACAAATGGGAACTTGCATACTCAATATCTTTGGAGGCATTCATGCTAGACTACTAAATTTTGGTAAGGCGTTGTATAAAGTAAGTCCCTTTCCTAATGCCCATTCCTTTTTGAAATCGGAAAAGGCGGCGTGGCACCTCCCATACAAATGGGAACTTTCCTACTCATAATCTTTGGAGGTATTAATGTTAGACTGCTAAATTTTGGTAAGGCGTTGTATAAAGTAAGTCCCTTTCCTAATACCTATTCCTTTTTGAAATCGGAAAAGGGGGCGTGGCACCTCCCATACAAATGGGAACTTTCATACTCAATATCTTTGGAGGTATTAATGCTAGACTACTAAATTTTGGTAAGGCGTTGTATAAAGTAAGTCCCTTTCCTAATGCCTATTGCTTTTTGAAATCGGTAAAGGCGGCGTGGCACCTCCCATACAAATAGGAACTTTCCTACTCATAATCTTTGGAGGTATTAATGTTAGACTACTAAATTTTGGGAAGGCGTTGTATAAAGTAAGTCCCTTTCCTAATGCGTATTCCTTTTTGAAATCGGAAAAGGCGGCGTGGCACCTCCCATACAAATGGGAACTGTCCTACTCATAATCTTTGGAGGTATTAATGTTAGACTACTAAATTTTGGTAAGGCGTTGTATAAAGTAAGTCCCTTTCCTAATACCTATCCCTTTTTGGAATCGTAAAAGTGGGCGTGGCACCTCCCATACAAATGGGAACTTGCATACTCAATATCTTTGGAGGCATTCATGCTAGACTACTAAATTTTGGTAAGATGTTGTATAAAGTAAGTCCCTTTCCTAATGCCTATTCCTTTTTGAAATCGGAAAAGGGGGCGTGGCACCTCCCATACAAATGGGAACTTTCATACTCAATATCTTTAGAGGTATTATTGCTAGACTACAAAATTTTGGTAAGGCGTTGTGTAAAGTAAGTATCTTTCCTAATAAATATCCTTTTTTGAAATCGTAAAAGGAGGCGTGGCACCTCCCATACAAATTTGAACTTTCATACTTAATATCTTTGGAGGTATTAATGCTAGACTACTAAATTTTGGTAAGGCGTTGTATTAAGTAAGTCGCTTTCCTAATACCTATCGCTTTTTGAATTCGGAAAAGGGGGCGTGGCACCTCCCATACAAATGGGAATTTTCATACTCAATATCTTTGGAGGTATTAATGCTAGACTACTAAATTTTAGTAAGGCGTTGTAAAAAGTAAGTCCCTTTCCTAGTACCTATCCCTTTTGGGAATCGTAAAAGGGGGCGTGGCACCTCCGATACAAATGGGAACTTTTATACTCAATAATTTTGGAGGTATTAATGCTAGACTACTAAATTTTGGTAGGGCGTTGTATAAAGTAAGTCTCTTTCCTAGTACCTATCCCTTTTTGAAATCGTCAAAGGGGGCGTGGCACCTCCCATACAAATGGGAACTTTCAAACTCAATATCTTTAGAGGTATTATTGCTAGACTACTAAATTTTGTTAAGGCATTGTATAAAGTAAGTCCCTTTCCTAATACCTATCCCTTTTGGGAATCGTAAAAGGGGGCGTGGCACCTCCCATACAAATGGGAACTTTTATACTCAATATCTTTGGAGGTATTAATGCTAGATTACTAAATTTTGGTAAGGCATTGTATAAAGTAAGTCCCTTTCCTAATACCTATCCCTTTTGGGAATCGTAAAAGGGGGCGTGGCACCTCCCATACAAATGGGAACTTTTATACTCAATATCTTTGTAGGTATTAATGCTAGATTACTAAATTTTGGTAAGGCATTGTATAAAGTAAGTCCCTTTCCTAATACCTATCCTTTTTTGAAATCGTAAAAGGGGGCGTGGCACCTCCCATACAAATGAGATTTTTCAACTATACATAATCTATGCATATTGTAAAAAGTAAACACTTTTTCTCGTGTCGCCACTTGACGCTAAAACGCGTGGACGGATTTAAACCAAACTTACACACAGGTCAGGTACATAGCCCGGCATGGTCCTTACGTACTTTTTTTTTGAAATCGGAAAAGGGGGCGTGGCACCTCCCATACAAATGGGAACTTTCATACTCAATATCTTTGGAGGTATTCATGCTAGACTACTAAATTTTGGTAAGGCATTGTATAAAGTAAGTCCCTTTCCTAATACCTATCCCTTTTGGGAATCGTAAAAGGGGGCGTGGCACCTCCCATACAAATGGGAACTTTTATACTCAATATCTTTGGAGGTATTAATGCTAGATTACTAAATTTTGCTAAGGCGTTGTATAAAGTAAGTCCCTTTCCTAGTAGCTATTCCTTTTGAAATCGGAAAACGGGGCGTGGCACCTCCCATACAAATGGGATCTTTCATACCCCCTATCTATGCAACTTTTATCGCTAGACCACTGAAATTTGGTAAGACGTTGTATAAAGTAAGTCCCTTTCATATTACCTATCACTTTTTGAAATCGGAAAAGGGAGCGGTGCACCTCCCATACAAATGAGATTTTTCAACTATACATAATCTATGCATATTGTAAAAAGTAAACACTTTTTCTCGTGTCGCCACTTGACGCTAAAACGCGTGGACGGATTTTAACCAAACTTACACACAGGTCAGGTACATAGCCTATCATGGTCCTTACGTACTTTTTTTTTGGAATCGGAAAAGGGGGTGTGGCACCTCCCATACAAATGGGAACTTTCATACTCAATATCTTTGGAGGTATTAATGATAGACTACTAAATTTTGGTAAGGCGTTGTAAAAAGTAAGTCCCTTTCCTAGTACCTATCCCTTTTGGGAATCGTAAAAGGGGACGTGGCACCTCCGATACAAATGGGAACTTTTATACTCAATATCTTTGGAGGTATTAATGCTAGACTACTAAATTTAGCTAAGGCGTTGTATAAAGTAAGTCCCTTTCCTAGTAGCTATTCCTTTTGAAATCGGAAAAGGGGGCGTGGCACCTCCCATACAAATGGGATCTTTCATACCCCCTATCTATGCAACTATTATCGCTAGACCACTGAAATTTGGTAAGACGTTGTACAAAGTAAGTATCTTTCCTAATAAATATCCTTTTTTGAAATCGTAAAAAGGGGCGTGGCACCTGCCATACAAATTTGAACTTTCATACTCAATATCTTTGGAGGTATTAATGATAGACTACTAAATTTTGGTAAGGCGTTGTATAAAGTAAGTCCCTTTATTAATACCTATCCCTTTTGGGAATCGTAAAAGGGGGCGTGGCACCTCCCATACAAATGGGAACTTTTATACTCAATATCTTTGGAGGTATTAATGCTAGACTACTAAATTTTGCTAAGGCGTTGTATAAAGTAAGTCCCTTTCCTAATACCTATCCCTTTTTGAATTCGGAGAAGGGGGCGTGGCACCTCCCATACAAATGGGAACTTTCATACTCAATATCTTTGGAGGTATTAATGCTAGACTACTAAATTTTGGTAAGGCGTTGTAAAAAGTAAGTCCCTTTCCTAGTCCCTATCCCTTTTGGGAATCGTAAAAGGGGGCGTGGCACCTCCCATACAAATGGGAACTTTTATACTCAATATCTTTGAAGGTATTAATGCTAGACTACTAAATTTTGGTAAGGCGTTGTATAAAGTAAGTAGCTTTCCTAATACCTATCCCTTTTCGAATTCGGAAAAGGGGGCGTGGCACCTCCCATACAAATGGGAACTTTCATACTCAATATCTTTGGAGGTATTAATGCTACACTACTAAATTTTGGTAAGGCGTTGTATAAAGTAAGTCCCTTTCCTAGGAGCTATTCCTTTTGAAATCGGAAAAGGGGGCGTGGCACCTCCCATACAAATGGGAACTTTCATACTCAATATCTTTGGAGGTATTAATGCTACACTACTAAATTTTGGTAAGGGGTTGTATAAAGTAAGTCCCTTTCCTAATGCCTATTCCTTTTTGAAATCGGAAAAGGGGGCGTGGCACCTCCCATACAAATGGGAACTTTCATACTCAATATCTTTAGAGGTATTATTGCTAGACTACAAAATTTTGGTAAGGCGTTGTGTAAAGTAAGTATCTTTCCTAATAAATATCCTTTTTTGAAATCGTAAAAGGAGGCGTGGCACCTCCCATACAAATTTGAACTTTCATACTTAATATCTTTGGAGGTATTAATGCTAGACTACTAAATTTTGGTAAGGCGTTGTATTAAGTAAGTCGCTTTCCTAATACCTATTCCTTTTTGAAATCGGAAAAGGGGGCGTGGCACCTCCCATACAAATGGGAACTTTTATACTCAATATCTTTGGAGGTATTAATGTTAGACTACTAAATTTTGGTAAGGCGTTGTATAAAGTAAGTCCCTTTCCTAATGCCTATTCCTTTTTGACATCGGAAAAGGCGGCGTGGCACCTCCCATACAAATGGGAACTTTCCTACTCATAATCTTTGGAGGTATTAATGTTAGCCTGCTAAATTTTGGTAAGGCGTTGTATAAAGTAAGTCCCTTTCCTAATACCTATTCCTTTTTGAAATCGGAAAAGGGGGCGTGGCACCTCCCATACAAATGGGAACTTTCATACTCAATATCTTTGGAGGTATTAATGCTAGACTACTAAATTTTGGTAAGGCGTTGTATAAAGTAAGTCCCTTTCCTAATGCCTATTGCTTTTTGAAATCGGTAAAGGCGGCGTGGCACCTCCCATACAAATGGGAACTTTCCTACTCATAATCTTTGGAGGTATTAATGTTAGACTACTAAATTTTGGGAAGGCGTTGTATAAAGTAAGTCCCTTTCCTAATGCGTATTCCTTTTTGAAATCGGAAAAGGCGGCGTGGCACCTCCCATACAAATGGGAACTTTCCTACTCATAATCTTTGGAGGTATTAATGTTAGACTACTAAGTTTTGGTAAGGCGTTGTATGAAGTAAGTCCCTTTCCTAATACCTATTCCTTTTTGAAATCGGAAAAGGGGGCGTGGCACCTCCCATACAAATGGGAACTTTTATACTCAATATCTTTGGAGGTATTAATGTTAGACTACTAAATTTTGGTAAGGCGTTGTATAAAGTAAGTCCCTTTCCTAATACCTATTCCTTTTTGAAATCGGAAAAGGGGGCGTGGCACCTCTCATACAAATGGGAACTTGCATACTCAATATCTTTGGAGGCATTCATGCTAGACTACTAAATTTTGGTAAGGCGTTGTATAAAGTAAGTCCCTTTCCTAATGCCCATTCCTTTTTGAAATCGGAAAAGGCGGCGTGGCACCTCCCATACAAATGGGAACTTTCCTACTCATAATCTTTGGAGGTATTAATGTTAGACTGCTAAATTTTGGTAAGGCGTTGTATAAAGTAAGTCCCTTTCCTAATACCTATTCCTTTTTGAAATCGGAAAAGGGGGCGTGGCACCTCCCATACAAATGGGAACTTTCATACTCAATATCTTTGGAGGTATTAATGCTAGACTACTAAATTTTGGTAAGGCGTTGTATAAAGTAAGTCCCTTTCCTAATGCCTATTGCTTTTTGAAATCGGTAAAGGCGGCGTGGCACCTCCCATACAAATAGGAACTTTCCTACTCATAATCTTTGGAGGTATTAATGTTAGACTACTAAATTTTGGGAAGGCGTTGTATAAAGTAAGTCCCTTTCCTAATGCGTATTCCTTTTTGAAATCGGAAAAGGCGGCGTGGCACCTCCCATACAAATGGGAACTGTCCTACTCATAATCTTTGGAGGTATTAATGTTAGACTACTAAATTTTGGTAAGGCGTTGTATAAAGTAAGTCCCTTTCCTAATACCTATCCCTTTTTGGAATCGTAAAAGTGGGCGTGGCACCTCCCATACAAATGGGAACTTGCATACTCAATATCTTTGGAGGCATTCATGCTAGACTACTAAATTTTGGTAAGATGTTGTATAAAGTAAGTCCCTTTCCTAATGCCTATTCCTTTTTGAAATCGGAAAAGGGGGCGTGGCACCTCCCATACAAATGGGAACTTTCATACTCAATATCTTTAGAGGTATTATTGCTAGACTACAAAATTTTGGTAAGGCGTTGTGTAAAGTAAGTATCTTTCCTAATAAATATCCTTTTTTGAAATCGTAAAAGGAGGCGTGGCACCTCCCATACAAATTTGAACTTTCATACTTAATATCTTTGGAGGTATTAATGCTAGACTACTAAATTTTGGTAAGGCGTTGTATTAAGTAAGTCGCTTTCCTAATACCTATCGCTTTTTGAATTCGGAAAAGGGGGCGTGGCACCTCCCATACAAATGGGAATTTTCATACTCAATATCTTTGGAGGTATTAATGCTAGACTACTAAATTTTAGTAAGGCGTTGTAAAAAGTAAGTCCCTTTCCTAGTACCTATCCCTTTTGGGAATCGTAAAAGGGGGCGTGGCACCTCCGATACAAATGGGAACTTTTATACTCAATAATTTTGGAGGTATTAATGCTAGACTACTAAATTTTGGTAGGGCGTTGTATAAAGTAAGTCTCTTTCCTAGTACCTATCCCTTTTTGAAATCGTCAAAGGGGGCGTGGCACCTCCCATACAAATGGGAACTTTCAAACTCAATATCTTTAGAGGTATTATTGCTAGACTACTAAATTTTGTTAAGGCATTGTATAAAGTAAGTCCCTTTCCTAATACCTATCCCTTTTGGGAATCGTAAAAGGGGGCGTGGCACCTCCCATACAAATGGGAACTTTTATACTCAATATCTTTGTAGGTATTAATGCTAGATTACTAAATTTTGGTAAGGCATTGTATAAAGTAAGTCCCTTTCCTAATACCTATCCTTTTTTGAAATCGTAAAAGGGGGCGTGGCACCTCCCATACAAATGAGATTTTTCAACTATACATAATCTATGCATATTGTAAAAAGTAAACACTTTTTCTCGTGTCGCCACTTGACGCTAAAACGCGTGGACGGATTTAAACCAAACTTACACACAGGTCAGGTACATAGCCCGGCATGGTCCTTACGTACTTTTTTTTTGAAATCGGAAAAGGGGGCGTGGCACCTCCCATACAAATGGGAACTTTCATACTCAATATCTTTGGAGGTATTCATGCTAGACTACTAAATTTTGGTAAGGCATTGTATAAAGTAAGTCCCTTTCCTAATACCTATCCCTTTTGGGAATCGTAAAAGGGGGCGTGGCACCTCCCATACAAATGGGAACTTTTATACTCAATATCTTTGGAGGTATTAATGCTAGATTACTAAATTTTGCTAAGGCGTTGTATAAAGTAAGTCCCTTTCCTAGTAGCTATTCCTTTTGAAATCGGAAAACGGGGCGTGGCACCTCCCATACAAATGGGATCTTTCATACCCCCTATCTATGCAACTTTTATCGCTAGACCACTGAAATTTGGTAAGACGTTGTATAAAGTAAGTCCCTTTCATATTACCTATCACTTTTTGAAATCGGAAAAGGGAGCGGTGCACCTCCCATACAAATGAGATTTTTCAACTATACATAATCTATGCATATTGTAAAAAGTAAACACTTTTTCTCGTGTCGCCACTTGACGCTAAAACGCGTGGACGGATTTTAACCAAACTTACACACAGGTCAGGTACATAGCCTATCATGGTCCTTACGTACTTTTTTTTTGGAATCGGAAAAGGGGGTGTGGCACCTCCCATACAAATGGGAACTTTCATACTCAATATCTTTGGAGGTATTAATGATAGACTACTAAATTTTGGTAAGGCGTTGTAAAAAGTAAGTCCCTTTCCTAGTACCTATCCCTTTTGGGAATCGTAAAAGGGGACGTGGCACCTCCGATACAAATGGGAACTTTTATACTCAATATCTTTGGAGGTATTAATGCTAGACTACTAAATTTAGCTAAGGCGTTGTATAAAGTAAGTCCCTTTCCTAGTAGCTATTCCTTTTGAAATCGGAAAAGGGGGCGTGGCACCTCCCATACAAATGGGATCTTTCATACCCCCTATCTATGCAACTATTATCGCTAGACCACTGAAATTTGGTAAGACGTTGTACAAAGTAAGTATCTTTCCTAATAAATATCCTTTTTTGAAATCGTAAAAAGGGGCGTGGCACCTGCCATACAAATTTGAACTTTCATACTCAATATCTTTGGAGGTATTAATGATAGACTACTAAATTTTGGTAAGGCGTTGTATAAAGTAAGTCCCTTTATTAATACCTATCCCTTTTGGGAATCGTAAAAGGGGGCGTGGCACCTCCCATACAAATGGGAACTTTTATACTCAATATCTTTGGAGGTATTAATGCTAGACTACTAAATTTTGCTAAGGCGTTGTATAAAGTAAGTCCCTTTCCTAATACCTATCCCTTTTTGAATTCGGAGAAGGGGGCGTGGCACCTCCCATACAAATGGGAACTTTCATACTCAATATCTTTGGAGGTATTAATGCTAGACTACTAAATTTTGGTAAGGCGTTGTAAAAAGTAAGTCCCTTTCCTAGTCCCTATCCCTTTTGGGAATCGTAAAAGGGGGCGTGGCACCTCCCATACAAATGGGAACTTTTATACTCAATATCTTTGAAGGTATTAATGCTAGACTACTAAATTTTGGTAAGGCGTTGTATAAAGTAAGTAGCTTTCCTAATACCTATCCCTTTTCGAATTCGGAAAAGGGGGCGTGGCACCTCCCATACAAATGGGAACTTTCATACTCAATATCTTTGGAGGTATTAATGCTACACTACTAAATTTTGGTAAGGCGTTGTATAAAGTAAGTCCCTTTCCTAGGAGCTATTCCTTTTGAAATCGGAAAAGGGGGCGTGGCACCTCCCATACAAATGGGAACTTTCATACTCAATATCTTTGGAGGTATTAATGCTACACTACTAAATTTTGGTAAGGGGTTGTATAAAGTAAGTCTCTTTCCTAGTAGCTATTCCTTTTGAAATCGGAAAAGGGGGCATGGCACCTCCCATACAAATGGGAACTTTCATACTCAATATCTTTGGAGGTATTAATGCTACACTACTAAATTTTGGTAAGGCGTTGTATAAAGTAAGTCCCTTTCCTAGGAGCTATTCCTTTTGAAATCGGAAAAGGGGGCGTGGCACCTCCCATACAAATGGGAACTTTCATACTCAATATCTTTGGAGGTATTAATGCTACACTACTAAATTTTGGTAAGGGGTTGTATAAAGTAAGTCTCTTTCCTAGTAGCTATTCCTTTTGAAATCGGAAAAGGGGACGTGGCACCTCCCATACAAATGGCATCTTTCATACCCCCTATCTATGCAACTATTATCGCTAGACCACTGAAATTTGGTAAGACGTTGTATAAAGTAAGTCCCTTTCATATTACCTATCACTTTTTGAAATCGGAAAAGGGAGCGGTGCACCTCCCATACAAATGAGATTTTTCATCTATACATAATCTATACATATTATAAAAAGTAAACACTTTTTATCGTGTCGCCACTTGACGCTAAAACGCGTCGACGGATTTTAACCAAACTTACACACAGGTCAGGTACATAGCCCGGCATGGTCCTTACGTACTTTTTTTTTGAAATCGGAAAAGGGGGCGTGGCACCTCCCATACAAATGGGAACTTTCATACTCAATATCTTTGGAGGTATTAATGCTAGACTACTAAATTTTGGTAAGGCGTTGTATAAAGTAAGTCCCTTTCCTAGTAGCTATTCCTTTTGAAATCGGAAAAGGGGGCATGGCACCTCCCATACAAATGGGAACTTTCATACTCAATATCTTTGGAGGTATTAATGCTACACTACTAAATTTTGGTAAGGCGTTGTATAAAGTAAGTCCCTTTCCTAGTAGCTATTCCTTTTGAAATCGGAAAAGGGGGCGTGGCACCTCCCATACAAATGGGAACTTTCATACTCAATATCTTTGGAGGTATTAATGCTACACTACTAAATTTTGGTAAGGGGTTGTATAAAGTAAGTCCCTTTCCTAATAGCTTTCCCTTTTTGAATTCGGGAAAGGGGGCGTGGCACCTCCCATACAAATGGGAACTTTCATACTCAATATCTTGTGAGTTTATTAATGCTACACTACTAAAGTTTGGTAAGGCGTTGTATAAAGTAAGTCCCTTTCCTAGTAGCTATTCCTTTTGAAATCGGAAAAGGGGGCGTGGCACCTCCCATACAAATGGGAACTTTCATACTCAATATCTTTGGAGGTATTAATGCTACACTACTAAATTTTGGTAAGACGTTGTATAAAGTAAGTCCCTTTCATATTACCTATCACTTTTTGAAATCGGAAAAGGGAGCGGTGCACCTCCCATACAAATGAGATTTTTCATCTATACATAATCTATACATATTATAAAAAGTAAACACTTTTTATCGTGTCGCCACTTGACGCTAAAACGCGTCGACGGATTTTAACCAAACTTACACACAGGTCAGGTACATAGCCCGGCATGGTCCTTACGTACTTTTTTTTTGAAATCGGAAAAGGGGGCGTGGCACCTCCCATACAAATGGGAACTTTCATACTCAATATCTTTGGAGGTATTAATGCTAGACTACTAAATTTTGGTAAGGCGTTGTATAAAGTAAGTAGCTTTCCTAATACCTATCCCTTTTCGAATTCGGAAAAGGGGGCGTGGCACCTCCCATACATATGCGAACTTTCATACTCAATATCTTTGGAGGTATTAATGCTACACTACTAAACTTTGGTAAGGCGTTGTATAAAGTAAGTCCCTTTCCTGGTAGCTATTCTTTTTGAAATCGGAAAAGGGGGCGTGGCACCTCCCATACAAATGGGAACTTTCATACTCAATATCTTTGGAGGTATTAATGCTACACTACTAAATTTTGGTAAGGGGTTGTATAAAGTAAGTCCCTTTCCTAATACCTATCCCTTTTTGAATTCGGAAAAGGGGGCGTGGCACTTCCCATACAAATGGGAACTTTCATACTCAATATCTTTGGAGGTATTAATGCTAGACTACTAAATTTTGGTAAGGCGTTGTAAAAAGTAAGTCCCTTTCCTAGTAGCTATTCCTTTTGAAATCGGAAAAGGGGACGTGGCACCTCCCATACAAATGGCATCTTTCATACCCCCTATCTATGCAACTATTATCGCTAGACCACTGAAATTTGGTAAGACGTTGTATAAAGTAAGTCCCTTTCATATTACCTATCACTTTTTGAAATCGGAAAAGGGAGCGGTGCACCTCCCATACAAATGAGATTTTTCATCTATACATATTATAAAAAGTAAACACTTTTTATCGTGTCGCCACTTGACGCTAAAACGCGTCGACGGATTTTAACCAAACTTACACACAGGTCAGGTACATAGCCCAGCATGGTCCTTACGTACTTTTTTTTTGAAATCGGAAAAGGGGGCGTGGCACCTCCCATACAAATGGGAACTTTCATACTCAATATCTTTGGAGGTATTAATGCTAGACTACTAAATTTTGGTAAGGCGTTGTATAAAGCAAGTCCCTTTCCTAGTAGCTATTCCTTTTGAAATCGGAAAAGGGGGCATGGCACCTCCCATACAAATGGGAACTTTCATACTCAATATCTTTGGAGGTATTAATGCTACACTACTAAATTTTGGTAAGGCGTTGTATAAAGTAAGTCCCTTTCCTAGTAGCTATTCCTTTTGAAATCGGAAAAGGGGGCGTGGCACCTCCCATACAAATGGGAACTTTCATACTCAATATCTTTGGAGGTATTAATGCTACACTACTAAATTTTGGTAAGGGGTTGTATAAAGTAAGTCCCTTTCCTAATACCTATCCCTTTTTGAATTCGGAAAAGGGGGCGTGGCACCTCCCATACAAATGGGAACTTTCATACTCAATATCTTGTGAGGTATTAATGCTACACTACTAAATTTTGGTAAGGCGTTGGTTGTATAAACTAAGTCCCTTTCCTAGTAGCTATTCCTTTTGAAATCGGAAAAGGGGGCGTGGCACCTCCCATACAAATGGGAACTTTCATACTCAATATCTTTGGAGGTATTAATGCTACACTATTAAATTTTGGTAAGGGGTTGTATAAAGTAAGTCCCTTTCCTAATACCTATCCCATTTTGAATTCAGAAAAGGGGGCGTGGCACCTCCCATACAAATGGGAACTTTCATACTCAATATCTTTGGAGGTATCGGAAAAGGGGGCGTGGCACCTCCCATACAAATGGGAACTTTCATACTCAATATCTTTGGAGGTATTAATGCTACACTACTAAATTTTGGTAAGGGGTTGTATAAAGTAAGTCCCTTTCCTAATACCTATCCCTTTTTGAATTCGGAAAAGGGGGCGTGGCACCTCCCATACAAATGGGAAATTTCATACTCTATATCTTTGGAGGTATTAATAATGCTACACTACTAAATTTTGGTAAGGCGTTGTATAAAGTAAGTCCCTTTCCTAGTAGCTATTCCTTTTGAAATCGGAAAAGGGGGCGTGGCACCTCCCATACAAATGGGAACTTTCATACTCAATATCTTTGGAGGTATTAATGCTACACTACTAAATTTTGGTAAGGGGTTGTATAAAGTAAGTCCCTTTCCTAATACCTATCCCTTTTTGAATTCGGAAAAGGGGGCGTGGCACCTCCCATACAAATGGGAACTTTCATACTCAATATCTTTGGAGGTATTAATGCTAGACTACTAAATTTTGGTAAGGCGTTGTAAACAGTAAGTCCCTTTCCTAGTAGCTATTCCTTTTGAAATCGGAAAAGGGGGCGTGGCACCTCCCATACAAATGGGAACTTTCATACTCAATATCTTTGGAGGTATTAATGCTAGACTACTAAATTTTGGTAAGGCGTTGTATAAAGTAAGTCCCTTTCCTAGTAGCTATTCCTTTTGAATTCGGAAAAGGGGGCGTGGCACCTCCCATACAAATGGGAACTTTCATACTCAATATCTTTGGAGGTATTAATGCTACACTACTAAATTTTGGTAAGGCGTTGTATAAAGTAAGTCCCTTTCCTAGTAGCTATTCCTTTTGAATTCGGAAAAGGGGGCGTGGCACCTCCCATACAAATGGGAACTTTCATACTCAATATCTTTGGAGGTATTAATGCTACACTACTAAATTTTGGTAAGGGGTTGTATAAAGTAAGTCCCTTTCCTAATACCTATCCCTTTTTGAATTCGGAAAAGGGGGCGTGGCACCTCCCATACAAATGGGAACTTTCATACTCAATATCTTTGGAGGTATTAATGCTAGACTACTAAATTTTGGTAAGGCGTTGTAAAAAGTAAGTCCCTTTCCTAGTAGCTATTCCTTTTGAAATCGGAAAAGGGGACGTGGCACCTCCCATACAAATGGCATCTTTCATACCCCCTATCTATGCAACTATTATCGCTAGACCACTGAAATTTGGTAAGACGTTGTATAAAGTAAGTCCCTTTCATATTACCTATCACTTTTTGAAATCGGAAAAGGGAGCGGTGCACCTCCCATACAAATGAGATTTTTCATCTATACATAATCTATACATATTATAAAAAGTAAACACTTTTTATCGTGTCGCCACTTGACGCTAAAACGCGTCGACGGATTTTAACCAAACTTACACACAGGTCAGGTACATAGCCCAGCATGGTCCTTACGTACTTTTTTTTTGAAATCGGAAAAGGGGGCGTGGCACCTCCCATACAAATGGGAACTTTCATACTCAATATCTTTGGAGGTATTAATGCTACACTACTAAATTTTGGTAAGGGGTTGTATAAAGTAAGTCCCTTTCCTAATACCTATCCCTTTTTGAATTCGGAAAAGGGGGCGTGGCACCTCCCGTACAAATGGGGACTTTCATACTCAATATCTTTGGAGGTATTAATGCTAGACTACTAAATTTTGGTAAGGCGTTGTAAAAAGTAAGTCCCTTTCCTAGTAGCTATTCCTTTTGAAATCGGAAAAGGGGACGTGGCACCTCCCATACAAATGGCATCTTTCATACCCCCTATCTATGCAACTATTATCGCTAGACCACTGAAATTTGGTAAGACGTTGTATAAAGTAAGTCCCTTTCATATTACCTATCACTTTTTGAAATCGGAAAAGGGAGCGGTGCACCTCCCATACAAATGAGATTTTTCATCTATACATAATCTATACATATTATAAAAAGTAAACACTTTTAATCGTGTCGCCACTTGACGCTAAAACGCGTCAACGGATTTTAACCAAACTTACACACAGGTCAGGTACATAGCCCAGCATGGTCCTTACGTACTTTTTTTTTGAAATCGGAAAAGAGGGCGTGGCACCTCCCATACAAATGGGAACTTTCATACTCAATATCTTTGGAGGTATTAATGCTAGACTACTAAATTTTGGTAAGGCGTTGTGTAAAGTAAGTCCCTTTCCTAGTAGCTATTCCTTTTGAAATCGGAAAAGGGGGCATGGCACCTCCCATACAAATGGGAACTTTCATACTCAATATCTTTGGAGGTATTAATGCTACACTACTAAATTTTGGTAAGGCGTTGTATAAAGTAAGTCCCTTTCCTAGTAGCTATTCCTTTTGAAATCGGAAAAGGGGGCGTGGCACCTCCCATACAAATGGGAACTTTCATACTCAATATCTTTGGAGGTATTAATGCTACACTACTAAATTTTGGTAAGGGGTTGTATAAAGTAAGTCCCTTTCCTAATACCTTTCCCTTTTTGAATTCGGAAAAGGGGGCGTGGCACCTCCCATACAAATGGGAACTTTCATACTCAATATCTTGTGAGTTTATTAATGCTACACTACTAAAGTTTGGTAAGGCGTTGTATAAAGTAAGTCCCTTTCCTAGTAGCTATTCCTTTTGAAATCGGAAAAGGGGGCGTGGCACCTCCCATACAAATGGGAACTTTCATACTCAATATCTTTGGAGGTATTAATGCTAGACTACTAAATTTTGGTAAGGCGTTGTATAAAGTAAGTAGCTTTCCTAATACCTATCCCTTTTCGAATTCGGAAAAGGGGGCGTGGCACCTCCCATACATATGGGAACTTTCATACTCAATATCTTTGGAGGTATTAATGCTACACTACTAAATTTTGGTAAGGCGTTGTATAAAGTAAGTCCCTTTCCTGGTAGCTATTCTTTTTGAAATCGGAAAAGGGGGCGTGGCACCTCCCATACAAATGGGAACTTTCATACTCAATATCTTTGGAGGTATTAATGCTACACTACTAAATTTTGGTAAGGGGTTGTATAAAGTAAGTCCCTTTCCTAATACCTATCCCTTTTTGAATTCGGAAAAGGGGGCGTGGCACCTCCCATACAAATGGGAACTTTCATACTCAATATCTTTGGAGGTATTAATGCTAGACTACTAAATTTTGGTAAGGCGTTGTAAAAAGTAAGTCCCTTTCCTAGTAGCTATTCCTTTTGAAATCGGAAAAGGGGACGTGGCACCTCCCATACAAATGGCATCTTTCATACCCCCTATCTATGCAACTATTATCGCTAGACCACTGAAATTTGGTAAGACGTTGTATAAAGTAAGTCCCTTTCATATTACCTATCACTTTTTGAAATCGGAAAAGGGAGCGTTGCACCTCCCATACAAATGAGATTTTTCATCTATACATATTATAAAAAGTAAACACTTTTTATCGTGTCGCCACTTGACGCTAAAACGCGTCGACGGATTTTAACCAAACTTACACACAGGTCAGGTACATAGCCCAGCATGGTCCTTACGTACTTTTTTTTTGAAATCGGAAAAGGGGGCGTGGCACCTCCCATACAAATGGGAACTTTCATACTCAATATCTTTGGAGGTATTAATGCTAGACTACTAAATTTTGGTAAGGCGTTGTATAAAGTAAGTCCCTTTCCTAGTAGCTATTCCTTTTGAAATCGGAAAAGGGGGCATGGCACCTCCCATACAAATGGGAACTTTCATACTCAATATCTTTGGAGGTATTAATGCTACACTACTAAATTTTGGTAAGGCGTTGTATAAAGTAAGTCCCTTTCCTAGTAGCTATTCCTTTTGAAATCGGAAAAGGGGGCGTGGCACCTCCCATACAAATGGGAACTTTCATACTCAATATCTTTGGAGGTATTAATGCTACACTACTAAATTTTGGTAAGGGGTTGTATAAAGTAAGTCCCTTTCCTAATACCTATCCCTTTTTGAATTCGGAAAAGGGGGCGTGGCACCTCCCATACAAATGGGAACTTTCATACTCAATATCTTGTGAGGTATTAATGCTACACTACTAAATTTTGGTAAGGCGTTGGTTGTATAAACTAAGTCCCTTTCCTAGTAGCTATTCCTTTTGAAATCGGAAAAGGGGGCGTGGCACCTCCCATACAAATGGGAACTTTCATACTCAATATCTTTGGAGGTATTAATGCTACACTATTAAATTTTGGTAAGGGGTTGTATAAAGTAAGTCCCTTTCCTAATACCTATCCCATTTTGAATTCAGAAAAGGGGGCGTGGCACCTCCCATACAAATGGGAACTTTCATACTCAATATCTTTGGAGGTATCGGAAAAGGGGGCGTTGCACCTCCCATACAAATGGGAACTTTCATACTCAATATCTTTGGAGGTATTAATGCTACACTACTAAATTTTGGTAAGGGGTTGTATAAAGTAAGTCCCTTTCCTAATACCTATCCCTTTTTGAATTCGGAAAAGGGGGCGTGGCACCTCCCATACAAATGGGAAATTTCATACTCTATATCTTTGGAGGTATTAATAATGCTACACTACTAAATTTTGGTAAGGCGTTGTATAAAGTAAGTCCCTTTCCTAGTAGCTATTCCTTTTGAAATCGGAAAAGGGGGCGTGGCACCTCCCATACAAATGGGAACTTTCATACTCAATATCTTTGGAGGTATTAATGCTACACTACTAAATTTTGGTAAGGGGTTGTATAAAGTAAGTCCCTTTCCTAATACCTATCCCTTTTTGAATTCGGAAAAGGGGGCGTGGCACCTCCCATACAAATGGGAACTTTCATACTCAATATCTTTGGAGGTATTAATGCTAGACTACTAAATTTTGGTAAGGCGTTGTAAACAGTAAGTCCCTTTCCTAGTAGCTATTCCTTTTGAAATCGGAAAAGGGGGCGTGGCACCTCCCATACAAATGGGAACTTTCATACGCAATATCTTTGGAGGTATTAATGCTAGACTACTAAATTTTGGTAAGGCGTTGTATAAAGTAAGTCCCTTTCCTAGTAGCTATTCCTTTTGAAATCGGAAAAGGGGACGTGGCACCTCCCATACAAATGGCATCTTTCATACCCCCTATCTATGCAACTATTATCGCTAGACCACTGAAATTTTGGTAAGGCGTTGTATAAAGTAAGTCCCTTTCCTAATACCTATCCCTTTTTGAATTCGGAAAAGGGGGCGTGGCACCTCCCATACAAATGGGAACTTTCATACTCAATATCTTGTGAGGTATTAATGCTACACTACTAAATTTTGGTAAGGCGTTGGTTGTATAAACTAAGTCCCTTTCCTAGTAGCTATTCCTTTTGAAATCGGAAAAGGGGACGTGGCACCTCCCATACAAATGGCATCTTTCATACCCCCTATCTATGCAACTATTATCGCTAGACCACTGAAATTTGGTAAGACGTTGTATAAAGTAAGTCCCTTTCATATTACCTATCACTTTTTGAAATCGGAAAAGGGAGCGGTGCACCTCCCATACAAATGAGATTTTTCATCTATACATATTATAAAAAGTAAACACTTTTTATCGTGTCGCCACTTGACGCTAAAACGCGTCGACGGATTTTAACCAAACTTACACACAGGTCAGGTACATAGCCCAGCATGGTCCTTACGTACTTTTTTTTTGAAATCGGAAAAGGGGGCGTGGCACCTCCCATACAAATGGGAACTTTCATACTCAATATCTTTGGAGGTATTAATGCTAGACTACTAAATTTTGGTAAGGCGTTGTATAAAGTAAGTCCCTTTCCTAGTAGCTATTCCTTTTGAAATCGGAAAAGGGGGCATGGCACCTCCCATACAAATGGGAACTTTCATACTCAATATCTTTGGAGGTATTAATGCTAGACTACTAAATTTTGGTAAGGCGTTGTATAAAGTAAGTCCCTTTCCTAGTAGCTATTCCTTTTGAAATCGGAAAAGGGGGCGTGGCACCTCCCATACAAATGGGAACTTTCATACTCAATATCTTTGGAGGTATTAATGCTACACTACTAAATTTTGGTAAGGGGTTGTATAAAGTAAGTCCCTTTCCTAATACCTTTCCCTTTTTGAATTCGGAAAAGGGGGCGTGGCACCTCCCATACAAATGGGAACTTTCATACTCAATATCTTGTGAGTTTATTAATGCTACACTACTAAAGTTTGGTAAGGCGTTGTATAAAGTAAGTCCCTTTCCTAGTAGCTATTCCTTTTGAAATCGGAAAAGGGGGCGTGGCACCTCCCATACAAATGGGAACTTTCATACTCAATATCTTTGGAGGTATTAATGCTACACTACTAAATTTTGGTAAGACGTTGTATAAAGTAAGTCCCTTTCATATTACCTATCACTTTTTGAAATCGGAAAAGGGAGCGGTGCACCTCCCATACAAATGAGATTTTTCATCTATACATAATCTATACATATTATAAAAAGTAAACACTTTTTATCGTGTCGCCACTTGACGCTAAAACGCGTCGACGGATTTTAACCAAACTTACACACAGGTCAGGTACATAGCCCGGCATGGTCCTTACGTACTTTTTTTTTGAAATCGGAAAAGGTGGCGTGGCACCTCCCATACAAATGGGAACTTTCATACTCAATATCTTTGGAGGTATTAATGCTAGACTACTAAATTTTGGTAAGGCGTTGTATAAAGTAAGTAGCTTTCCTAATACCTATCCCTTTTCGAATTCGGAAAAGGGGGCGTGGCACCTCCCATACATATGGGAACTTTCATACTCAATATCTTTGGAGGTATTAATGCTACACTACTAAATTTAGCTAAGGCGTTGTATAAAGTAAGTCCCTTTCCTGGTAGCTATTCTTTTTGAAATCGGAAAAGGGGGCGTGGCACCTCCCATACAAATGGGAACTTTCATACTCAATATCTTTGGAGGTATTAATGCTACACTACTAAATTTTGGTAAGGGGTTGTATAAAGTAAGTCCCTTTCCTAATACCTATCCCTTTTTGAATTCGGAAAAGGGGGCGTGGCACTTCCCATACAAATGGGAACTTTCATACTCAATATCTTTGGAGGTATTAATGCTAGACTACTAAATTTTGGTAAGGCGTTGTAAAAAGTAAGTCCCTTTCCTAGTAGCTATTCCTTTTGAAATCGGAAAAGGGGACGTGGCACCTCCCATACAAATGGCATCTTTCATACCCCCTATCTATGCAACTATTATCGCTAGACCACTGAAATTTGGTAAGACGTTGTATAAAGTAAGTCCCTTTCATATTACCTATCACTTTTTGAAATCGGAAAAGGGAGCGGTGCACCTCCCATACAAATGAGATTTTTCATCTATACATATTATAAAAAGTAAACACTTTTTATCGTGTCGCCACTTGACGCTAAAACGCGTCGACGGATTTTAACCAAACTTACACACAGGTCAGGTACATAGCCCAGCATGGTCCTTACGTACTTTTTTTTTGAAATCGGAAAAGGGGGCGTGGCACCTCCCATACAAATGGGAACTTTCATACTCAATATCTTTGGAGGTATTAATGCTAGACTACTAAATTTTGGTAAGGCGTTGTATAAAGTAAGTCCCTTTCCTAGTAGCTATTCCTTTTGAAATCGGAAAAGGGGGCATGGCACCTCCCATACAAATGGGAACTTTCATACTCAATATCTTTGGAGGTATTAATGCTACACTACTAAATTTTGGTAAGGCGTTGTATAAAGTAAGTCCCTTTCCTAGTAGCTATTCCTTTTGAAATCGGAAAAGGGGGCGTGGCACCTCCCATACAAATGGGAACTTTCATACTCAATATCTTTGGAGGTATTAATGCTAGACTACTAAATTTTGGTAAGGCGTTGTATAAAGTAAGTCCCTTTCCTAATACCTATCCCTTTTTGAATTCGGAAAAGGGGGCGTGGCACCTCCCATACAAATGGGAACTTTCATACTCAATATCTTGTGAGGTATTAATGCTACACTACTAAATTTTGGTAAGGCGTTGGTTGTATAAACTAAGTCCCTTTCCTAGTAGCTATTCCTTTTGAAATCGGAAAAGGGGGCGTGGCACCTCCCATACAAATGGGAACTTTCATACTCAATATCTTTGGAGGTATTAATGCTACACTATTAAATTTTGGTAAGGGGTTGTATAAAGTAAGTCCCTTTCCTAATACCTATCCCATTTTGAATTCAGAAAAGGGGGCGTGGCACCTCCCATACAAATGGGAACTTTCATACTCAATATCTTTGGAGGTATCGGAAAAGGGGGCGTGGCACCTCCCATACAAATGGGAACTTTCATACTCAATATCTTTGGAGGTATTAATGCTACACTACTAAATTTTGGTAAGGGGTTGTATAAAGTAAGTCCCTTTCCTAATACCTATCCCTTTTTGAATTCGGAAAAGGGGGCGTGGCACCTCCCATACAAATGGGAAATTTCATACTCTATATCTTTGGAGGTATTAATAATGCTACACTACTAAATTTTGGTAAGGCGTTGTATAAAGTAAGTCCCTTTCCTAGTAGCTATTCCTTTTGAAATCGGAAAAGGGGGCGTGGCACCTCCCATACAAATGGGAACTTTCATACTCAATATCTTTGGAGGTATTAATGCTACACTACTAAATTTTGGTAAGGGGTTGTATAAAGTAAGTCCCTTTCCTAATACCTATCCCTTTTTGAATTCGGAAAAGGGGGCGTGGCACCTCCCATACAAATGGGAAATTTCATACTCTATATCTTTGGAGGTATTAATAATGCTACACTACTAAATTTTGGTAAGGCGTTGTATAAAGTAAGTCCCTTTCCTAGTAGCTATTCCTTTTGAAATCGGAAAAGGGGACGTGGCACCTCCCATACAAATGGCATCTTTCATACCCCCTATCTATGCAACTATTATCGCTAGACGACTGAAATTTGGTAAGACGTTGTATAAAGTAAGTCCCTTTCATATTACCTATCACTTTTTGAAATCGGAAAAAGGAGCGGTGCACCTCCCATACAAATGAGATTTTTCATCTATACATAATCTATACATATTATAAAAAGTAAACACTTTTTATCGTGTCGCCACTTGACGCTAAAACGCGTCGACGGATTTTAACCAAACTTACACACAGGTCAGGTACATAGCCCAGCATGGTCCTTACGTACTTTTTTTTTGAAATCGGAAAAGGGGGCGTGGCACCTCCCATACAAATGGGAACTTTCATACTCAATATCTTTGGAGGTATTAATGCTACACTACTAAATTTTGGTAAGGGGTTGTATAAAGTAAGTCCCTTTCCTAATACCTATCCCTTTTTGAATTCGGAAAAGGGGGCGTGGCACCTCCCGTACAAATGGGGACTTTCATACTCAATATCTTTGGAGGTATTAATGCTAGACTACTAAATTTTGGTAAGGCGTTGTAAAAAGTAAGTCCCTTTCCTAGTAGCTATTCCTTTTGAAATCGGAAAAGGGGACGTGGCACCTCCCATACAAATGGAATCTTTCATACCCCCTATCTATGCAACTATTATCGCTAGACCACTGAAATTTGGTAAGACGTTGTATAAAGTAAGTCCCTTTCATATTACCTATCACTTTTTGAAATCGGAAAAGGGAGCGGTGCACCTCCCATACAAATGAGATTTTTCATCTATACATAATCTATACATATTATAAAAAGTAAACACTTTTAATCGTGTCGCCACTTGACGCTAAAACGCGTCAACGGATTTTAACCAAACTTACACACAGGTCAGGTACATAGCCCAGCATGGTCCTTACGTACTTTTTTTTTGAAATCGGAAAAGGGGGCGTGGCACCTCCCATACAAATGGGAACTTTCATACTCAATATCTTTGGAGGTATTAATGCTAGACTACTAAATTTTGGTAAGCCGTTGTATAAAGTAAGTCCCTTTCCTAGTAGCTATTCCTTTTGAAATCGGAAAAGGGGGCATGGCACCTCCCATACAAATGGGAACTTTCATACTCAATATCTTTGGAGGTATTAATGCTACACTACTAAATTTTGGTAAGGCGTTGTATAAAGTAAGTCCCTTTCCTAGTAGCTATTCCTTTTGAAATCGGAAAAGGGGGCGTGGCACCTCCCATACAAATGGGAACTTTCATACTCAATATCTTTGGAGGTATTAATGCTACACTACTAAATTTTGGTAAGGGGTTGTATAAAGTAAGTCCCTTTCCTAATACCTTTCCCTTTTTGAATTCGGAAAAGGGGGCGTGGCACCTCCCATACAAATGGGAACTTTCATACTCAATATCTTGTGAGTTTATTAATGCTACACTACTAAAGTTTGGTAAGGCGTTGTATAAAGTAAGTCCCTTTCCTAGTAGCTATTCCTTTTGAAATCGGAAAAGGGGGCGTGGCACCTCCCATACAAATGGGAACTTTCATACTCAATATCTTTGGAGGTATTAATGCTACACTACTAAATTTTGGTAAGGGGTTGTATAAAGTAAGTCCCTTTCCTAATACCTTTCCCTTTTTGAATTCGGAAAAGGGGGCGTGGCACCTCCCATACAAATGGGAACTTTCATACTCAATATCTTTGGAGGTATTAATGCTACACTACTAAATTTTGGTAAGGGGTTGTATAAAGTAAGTCCCTTTCCTAATACCTATCCCTTTTTGAATTCGGAAAAGGGGGCGTGGCACCTCCCATACAAATGGGAAATTTCATACTCTATATCTTTGGAGGTATTAATAATGCTACACTACTAAATTTTGGTAAGGCGTTGTATAAAGTAAGTCCCTTTCCTAGTAGCTATTCCTTTTGAAATCGGAAAAGGGGACGTGGCACCTCCCATACAAATGGCATCTTTCATACCCCCTATCTATGCAACTATTATCGCTAGACCACTGAAATTTGGTAAGACGTTGTATAAAGTAAGTCCCTTTCATATTACCTATCACTTTTTGAAATCGGAAAAGGGAGCGGTGCACCTCCCATACAAATGAGATTTTTCATCTATACATAATCTATACATATTATAAAAAGTAAACACTTTTTATCGTGTCGCCACTTGACGCTAAAACGCGTCGACGGATTTTAACCAAACTTACACACAGGTCAGGTACATAGCCCAGCATGGTCCTTACGTACTTTTTTTTTGAAATCGGAAAAGGGGGCGTGGCACCTCCCATACAAATGGGAACTTTCATCCTCAATATCTTTGGAGGTATTAATGCTACACTACTAAATTTTGGTAAGGGGTTGTATAAAGTAAGTCCCTTTCCTAATACCTATCCCTTTTTGAATTCGGAAAAGGGGGCGTGGCACCTCCCGTACAAATGGGGACTTTCATACTCAATATCTTTGGAGGTATTAATGCTAGACTACTAAATTTTGGTAAGGCGTTGTAAAAAGTAAGTCCCTTTCCTAGTAGCTATTCCTTTTGAAATCGGAAAAGGGGACGTGGCACCTCCCATACAAATGGCATCTTTCATACCCCCTATCTATGCAACTATTATCGCTAGACCACTGAAATTTGGTAAGACGTTGTATAAAGTAAGTCCCTTTCATATTACCTATCACTTTTTGAAATCGGAAAAGGGAGCGGTGCACCTCCCATACAAATGAGATTTTTCATCTATACATAATCTATACATATTATAAAAAGTAAACACTTTTAATCGTGTCGCCACTTGACGCTAAAACGCGTCAACGGATTTTAACCAAACTTACACACAGGTCAGGTACATAGCCCAGCATGGTCCTTACGTACTTTTTTTTTGAAATCGGAAAAGGGGGCGTGGCACCTCCCATACAAATGGGAACTTTCATACTCAATATCTTTGGAGGTATTAATGCTAGACTACTAAATTTTGGTAAGGCGTTGTATAAAGTAAGTCCCTTTCCTAGTAGCTATTCCTTTTGAAATCGGAAAAGGGGGCATGGCACCTCCCATACAAATGGGAACTTTCATACTCAATATCTTTGGAGGTATTAATGCTACACTACTAAATTTTGGTAAGGCGTTGTATAAAGTAAGTCCCTTTCCTAGTAGCTATTCCTTTTGAAATCGGAAAAGGGGGCGTGGCACCTCCCATACAAATGGGAACTTTCATACTCAATATCTTTGGAGGTATTAATGCTACACTACTAAATTTTGGTAAGGGGTTGTATAAAGTAAGTCCCTTTCCTAATACCTTTCCCTTTTTGAATTCGGAAAAGGGGGCGTGGCACCTCCCATACAAATGGGAACTTTCATACTCAATATCTTTGGAGGTATTAATGCTACACTACTAAATTTTGGTAAGGGGTTGTATAAAGTAAGTCCCTTTCCTAATACCTATCCCTTTTTGAATTCGGAAAAGGGGGCGTGGCACCTCCCATACAAATGGGAACTTTCATACTCAATATCTTGTGAGGTATTAATGCTACACTACTAAATTTTGGTAAGGCGTTGGTTGTATAAACTAAGTCCCTTTCCTAGTAGCTATTCCTTTTGAAATCGGAAAAGGGGGCGTGGCACCTCCCATACAAATGGGAACTTTCATACTCAATATCTTTGGAGGTATTAATGCTACACTATTAAATTTTGGTAAGGGGTTGTATAAAGTAAGTCCCTTTCCTAATACCTATCCCATTTTGAATTCAGAAAAGGGGGCGTGGCACCTCCCATACAAATGGGAACTTTCATACTCAATATCTTTGTAGGTATCGGAAAAGGGGGCGTGGCACCTCCCATACAAATGGGAACTTTCATACTCAATATCTTTGGAGGTATTAATGCTACACTACTAAATTTTGGTAAGGGGTTGTATAAAGTAAGTCCCTTTCCTAATACCTATCCCTTTTTGAATTCGGAAAAGGGGGCGTGGCACCTCCCATACAAATGGGAAATTTCATACTCTATATCTTTGGAGGTATTAATAATGCTACACTACTAAATTTTGGTAAGGCGTTGTATAAAGTAAGTCCCTTTCCTAGTAGCTATTCCTTTTGAAATCGGAAAAGGGGGCGTGGCACCTCCCATACAAATGGGAACTTTCATACTCAATATCTTTGGAGGTATTAATGCTACACTACTAAATTTTGGTAAGGGGTTGTATAAAGTAAGTCCCTTTCCTAATACCTATCCCTTTTTGAATTCGGAAAAGGGGGCGTGGCACCTCCCATACAAATGGGAACTTTCATACTCAATATCTTTGGAGGTATTAATGCTAGACTACTAAATTTTGGTAAGGCGTTGTAAACAGTAAGTCCCTTTCCTAGTAGCTATTCCTTTTGAAATCGGAAAAGGGGGCGTGGCACCTCCCATACAAATGGGAACTTTCATACTCAATATCTTTGGAGGTATTAATGCTAGACTACTAAATTTTGGTAAGGCGTTGTATAAAGTAAGTCCCTTTCCTAGTAGCTATTCCTTTTGAAATCGGAAAAGGGGACGTGGCACCTCCCATACAAATGGCATCTTTCATACCCCCTATCTATGCAACTATTATCGCTAGACCACTGAAATTTTGGTAAGGCGTTGTATAAAGTAAGTCCCTTTCCTAATACCTATCCCTTTTTGAATTCGGAAAAGGGGGCGTGGCACCTCCCATACAAATGGGAACTTTCATACTCAATATCTTGTGAGGTATTAATGCTACACTACTAAATTTTGGTAAGGCGTTGGTTGTATAAACTAAGTCCCTTTCCTAGTAGCTATTCCTTTTGAAATCGGAAAAGGGGACGTGGCACCTCCCATACAAATGGCATCTTTCATACCCCCTATCTATGCAACTATTATCGCTAGACCACTGAAATTTGGTAAGACGTTGTATAAAGTAAGTCCCTTTCATATTACCTATCACTTTTTGAAATCGGAAAAGGGAGCGGTGCACCTCCCATACAAATGAGATTTTTCATCTATACATATTATAAAAAGTAAACACTTTTTATCGTGTCGCCACTTGACGCTAAAACGCGTCGACGGATTTTAACCAAACTTACACACAGGTCAGGTACATAGCCCAGCATGGTCCTTACGTACTTTTTTTTTGAAATCGGAAAAGGGGGCATGGCACCTCCCATACAAATGGGAACTTTCATACTCAATATCTTTGGAGGTATTAATGCTAGACTACTAAATTTTGGTAAGGCGTTGTATAAAGTAAGTCCCTTTCCTAGTAGCTATTCCTTTTGAAATCGGAAAAGGGGGCATGGCACCTCCCATACAAATGGGAACTTTCATACTCAATATCTTTGGAGGTATTAATGCTACACTACTAAATTTTGGTAAGGCGTTGTATAAAGTAAGTCCCTTTCCTAGTAGCTATTCCTTTTGAAATCGGAAAAGGGGGCGTGGCACCTCCCATACAAATGGGAACTTTCATACTCAATATCTTTGGAGGTATTAATGCTACACTACTAAATTTTGGTAAGGGGTTGTATAAAGTAAGTCCCTTTCCTAATACCTTTCCCTTTTTGAATTCGGAAAAGGGGGCGTGGCACCTCCCATACAAATGGGAACTTTCATACTCAATATCTTGTGAGTTTATTAATGCTACACTACTAAAGTTTGGTAAGGCGTTGTATAAAGTAAGTCCCTTTCCTAGTAGCTATTCCTTTTGAAATCGGAAAAGGGGGCGTGGCACCTCCCATACAAATGGGAACTTTCATACTCAATATCCTTGGAGGTATTAATGCTACACTACTAAATTTTGGTAAGACGTTGTATAAAGTAAGTCCCTTTCATATTACCTATCACTTTTTGAAATCGGAAAAGGGAGCGGTGCACCTCCCATACAAATGAGATTTTTCATCTATACATAATCTATACATATTATAAAAAGTAAACACTTTTTATCGTGTCGCCACTTGACGCTAAAACGCGTCGACGGATTTTAACCAAACTTACACACAGGTCAGGTACATAGCCCGGCATGGTCCTTACGTACTTTTTTTTTGAAATCGGAAAAGGGGGCGTGGCACCTCCCATACAAATGGGAACTTTCATACTCAATATCTTTGGAGGTATTAATGCTAGACTACTAAATTTTGGTAAGGCGTTGTATAAAGTAAGTAGCTTTCCTAATACCTATCCCTTTTCGAATTCGGAAAAGGGGGCGTGGCACCTCCCATACATATGGGAACTTTCATACTCAATATCTTTGGAGGTATTAATGCTACACTACTAAACTTTGGTAAGGCGTTGTATAAAGTAAGTCCCTTTCCTGGTAGCTATTCTTTTTGAAATCGGAAAAGGGGGCGTGGCACCTCCCATACAAATGGGAACTTTCATACTCAATATCTTTGGAGGTATTAATGCTACACTACTAAATTTTGGTAAGGGGTTGTATAAAGTAAGTCCCTTTCCTAATACCTATCCCTTTTTGAATTCGGAAAAGGGGGCGTGGCACTTCCCATACAAATGGGAACTTTCATACTCAATATCTTTGGAGGTATTAATGCTAGACTACTAAATTTTGGTAAGGCGTTGTAAAAAGTAAGTCCCTTTCCTAGTAGCTATTCCTTTTGAAATCGGAAAAGGGGACGTGGCACCTCCCATACAAATGGCATCTTTCATACCCCCTATCTATGCAACTATTATCGCTAGACCACTGAAATTTGGTAAGACGTTGTATAAAGTAAGTCCCTTTCATATTACCTATCACTTTTTGAAATCGGAAAAGGGAGCGGTGCACCTCCCATACAAATGAGATTTTTCATCTATACATATTATAAAAAGTAAACACTTTTTATCGTGTCGCCACTTGACGCTAAAACGCGTCGACGGATTTTAACCAAACTTACACACAGGTCAGGTACATAGCCCAGCATGGTCCTTACGTACTTTTTTTTTGAAATCGGAAAAGGGGGCGTGGCACCTCCCATACAAATGGGAACTTTCATACTCAATATCTTTGGAGGTATTAATGCTAGACTACTAAATTTTGGTAAGGCGTTGTATAAAGTAAGTCCCTTTCCTAGTAGCTATTCCTTTTGAAATCGGAAAAGGGGGCATGGCACCTCCCATACAAATGGGAACTTTCATACTCAATATCTTTGGAGGTATTAATGCTACACTACTAAATTTTGGTAAGGCGTTGTATAAAGTAAGTCCCTTTCCTAGTAGCTATTCCTTTTGAAATCGGAAAAGGGGGCGTGGCACCTCCCATACAAATGGGAACTTTCATACTCAATATCTTTGGAGGTATTAATGCTACACTACTAAATTTTGGTAAGGGGTTGTATAAAGTAAGTCCCTTTCCTAATACCTTTCCCTTTTTGAATTCGGAAAAGGGGGCGTGGCACCTCCCATACAAATGGGAACTTTCATACTCAATATCTTGTGAGTTTATTAATGCTACACTACTAAATTTTGGTAAGGCGTTGGTTGTATAAACTAAGTCCCTTTCCTAGTAGCTATTCCTTTTGAAATCGGAAAAGGGGGCATGGCACCTCCCATACAAATGGGAACTTTCATACTCAATATCTTTGGAGGTATTAATGCTACACTATTAAATTTTGGTAAGGGGTTGTATAAAGTAAGTCCTTTTCCTAATACCTATCCCATTTTGAATTCAGAAAAGGGGGCGTGGCACCTCCCATACAAATGGGAACTTTCATACTCAATATCTTTGGAGGTATCGGAAAAGGGGGCGTGGCACCTCCCATACAAATGGGAACTTTCATACTCAATATCTTTGGAGGTATTAATGCTACACTACTAAATTTTGGTAAGGGGTTGTATAAAGTAAGTCCCTTTCCTAATACCTATCCCTTTTTGAATTCGGAAAAGGGGGCGTGGCACCTCCCATACAAATGGGAAATTTCATACTCTATATCTTTGGAGGTATTAATAATGCTACACTACTAAATTTTGGTAAGGCGTTGTATAAAGTAAGTCCCTTTCCTAGTAGCTATTCCTTTTGAAATCGGAAAAGGGGGCGTGGCACCTCCCATACAAATGGGAACTTTCATACTCAATATCTTTGGAGGTATTAATGCTACACTACTAAATTTTGGTAAGGGGTTGTATAAAGTAAGTCCCTTTCCTAATACCTATCCCTTTTTGAATTCGGAAAAGGGGGCGTGGCACCTCCCATACAAATGGGAACTTTCATACTCAATATCTTTGGAGGTATTAATGCTAGACTACTAAATTTTGGTAAGGCGTTGTAAACAGTAAGTCCCTTTCCTAGTAGCTATTCCTTTTGAAATCGGAAAAGGGGGCGTGGCACCTCCCATACAAATGGGAACTTTCATACTCAATATCTTTGGAGGTATTAATGCTAGACTACTAAATTTTGGTAAGGCGTTGTATAAAGTAAGTCCCTTTCCTAGTAGCTATTCCTTTTGAAATCGGAAAAGGGGGCGTGGCACCTCCCATACAAATGGGAACTTTCATACTCAATATCTTTGGAGGTATTAATGCTACACTACTAAATTTTGGTAAGGCGTTGTATAAAGTAAGTCCCTTTCCTAGTAGCTATTCCTTTTGAATTCGGAAAAGGGGGCGTGGCACCTCCCATACAAATGGGAACTTTCATACTCAATATCTTTGGAGGTATTAATGCTACACTACTAAATTTTGGTAAGGGGTTGTATAAAGTAAGTCCCTTTCCTAATACCTATCCCTTTTTGAATTCGGAAAAGGGGGCGTGGCACCTCCCATACAAATGGGAACTTTCATACTCAATATCTTTGGAGGTATTAATGCTACACTACTAAATTTTGGTAAGGCGTTGTAAAAAGTAAGTCCCTTTCCTAGTAGCTATTCCTTTTGAAATCGGAAAAGGGGACGTGGCACCTCCCATACAAATGGCATCTTTCATACCCCCTATCTATGCAACTATTATCGCTAGACCACTGAAATTTGGTAAGACGTTGTATAAAGTAAGTCCCTTTCATATTACCTATCACTTTTTGAAATCGGAAAAGGGAGCGGTGCACCTCCCATACAAATGAGATTTTTCATCTATACATAATCTATACATATTATAAAAAGTAAACACTTTTAATCGTGTCGCCACTTGACGCTAAAACGCGTCAACGGATTTTAACCAAACTTACACACAGGTCAGGTACATAGCCCAGCATGGTCCTTACGTACTTTTTTTTTGAAATCGGAAAAGGGGGCGTGGCACCTCCCATACAAATGGGAACTTTCATACTCAATATCTTTGGAGGTATTAATGCTAGACTACTAAATTTTGGTAAGGCGTTGTATAAAGTAAGTCCCTTTCCTAGTAGCTATTCCTTTTGAAATCGGAAAAGGGGGCATGGCACCTCCCATACAAATGGGAACTTTCATACTCAATATCTTTGGAGGTATTAATGCTACACTACTAAATTTTGGTAAGGCGTTGTATAAAGTAAGTCCCTTTCCTAGTAGCTATTCCTTTTGAAATCGGAAAAGGGGGCGTGGCACCTCCCATACAAATGGGAACTTTCATACTCAATATCTTTGGAGGTATTAATGCTACACTACTAAATTTTGGTAAGGGGTTGTATAAAGTAAGTCCCTTTCCTAATACCTTTCCCTTTTTGAATTCGGAAAAGGGGGCGTGGCACCTCCCATACAAATGGGAACTTTCATACTCAATATCTTTTGAGTTTATTAATGCTACACTACTAAAGTTTGGTAAGGCGTTGTATAAAGTAAGTCCCTTTCCTAGTAGCTATTCCTTTTGAAATCGGAAAAGGGGGCGTGGCACCTCCCATACAAATGGGAACTTTCATACTCAATATCTTTGGAGGTATTAATGCTACACTACTAAATTTTGGTAAGACGTTGTATAAAGTAAGTCCCTTTCATATTACCTATCACTTTTTGAAATCGGAAAAGGGAGCGGTGCACCTCCCATACAAATGAGATTTTTCATCTATACATAACCTATACATATTATAAAAAGTAAACACTTTTTATCGTGTCGCCACTTGACGCTAAAACGCGTCAACGGATTTTAACCAAACTTACACACAGGTCAGGTACATAGCCCGGCATGGTCCTTACGTACTTTTTTTTTGAAATCGGAAAAGGGGGCGTGGCACCTCCCATACAAATGGGAACTTTCATACTCAATATCTTTGGAGGTATTAATGCTAGACTACTAAATTTTGGTAAGGCGTTGTATAAAGTAAGTAGCTTTCCTAATACCTATCCCTTTTCGAATTCGGAAAAGGGGGCGTGGCACCTCCCATACATATGGGAACTTTCATACTCAATATCTTTGGAGGTATTAATGCTACACTACTAAATTTTGGTAAGGCGTTGTATAAAGTAAGTCCCTTTCCTGGTAGCTATTCTTTTTGAAATCGGAAAAGGGGGCGTGGCACCTCCCATACAAATGGGAACTTTCATACTCAATATCTTTGGAGGTATTAATGCTACACTACTAAATTTTGGTAAGGGGTTGTATAAAGTAAGTCCCTTTCCTAATACCTATCCCTTTTTGAATTCGGAAAAGGGGGCGTGGCACCTCCCATACAAATGGGAACTTTCATACTCAATATCTTTGGAGGTATTAATGCTAGACTACTAAATTTTGGTAAGGCGTTGTAAAAAGTAAGTCCCTTTCCTAGTAGCTATTCCTTTTGAAATCGGAAAAGGGGACGTGGCACCTCCCATACAAATGGCATCTTTCATACCCCCTATCTATGCAACTATTATCGCTAGACCACTGAAATTTGGTAAGACGTTGTATAAAGTAAGTCCCTTTCATATTACCTATCACTTTTTGAAATCGGAAAAGGGAGCGGTGCACCTCCCATACAAATGAGATTTTTCATCTATACATATTATAAAAAGTAAACACTTTTTATCGTGTCGCCACTTGACGCTAAAACGCGTCGACGGATTTTAACCAAACTTACACACAGGTCAGGTACATAGCCCAGCATGGTCCTTACGTACTTTTTTTTTGAAATCGGAAAAGGGGGTGTGGCACCTCCCATACAAATGGGAACTTTCATACTCAATATCTTTGGAGGTATTAATGCTACACTACTAAATTTTGGTAAGGCGTTGTATAAAGTAAGTCCCTTTCCTAGTAGCTATTCCTTTTGAAATCGGAAAAGGGGGCATGGCACCTCCCATACAAATGGGAACTTTCATACTCAATATCTTTGGAGGTATTAATGCTACACTACTAAATTTTGGTAAGGCGTTGTATAAAGTAAGTCCCTTTCCTAGTAGCTATTCCTTTTGAAATCGGAAAAGGGGGCGTGGCACCTCCCATACAAATGGGAACTTTCATACTCAATATCTTTGGAGGTATTAATGCTACACTACTAAATTTTGGTAAGGGGTTGTATAAAGTAAGTCCCTTTCCTAATACCTATCCCTTTTTGAATTCGGAAAAGGGGGCGTGGCACCTCCCATACAAATGGGAACTTTCATACTCAATATCTTGTGAGGTATTAATGCTACACTACTAAATTTTGGTAAGGCGTTGGTTGTATAAACTAAGTCCCTTTCCTAGTAGCTATTCCTTTTGAAATCGGAAAAGGGGGCGTGGCACCTCCCATACAAATGGGAACTTTCATACTCAATATCTTTGGAGGTATTAATGCTACACTATTAAATTTTGGTAAGGGGTTGTATAAAGTAAGTCCCTTTCCTAATACCTATCCCATTTTGAATTCAGAAAAGGGGGCGTGGCACCTCCTATACAAATGGGAACTTTCATACTCAATATCTTTGGAGGTATCGGAAAAGGGGGCGTGGCACCTCCCATACAAATGGGAACTTTCATACTCAATATCTTTGGAGGTATTAATGCTACACTACTAAATTTTGGTAAGGGGTTGTATAAAGTAAGTCCCTTTCCTAATACCTATCCCTTTTTGAATTCGGAAAAGGGGGCGTGGCACCTCCCATACAAATGGGAAATTTCATACTCTATATCTTTGGAGGTATTAATAATGCTACACTACTAAATTTTGGTAAGGCGTTGTATAAATTAAGTCCCTTTCCTAGTAGCTATTCCTTTTGAAATCGGAAAAGGGGGCGTGGCACCTCCCATACAAATGGGAACTTTCATACTCAATATCTTTGGAGGTATTAATGCTACACTACTAAATTTTGGTAAGGGGTTGTATAAAGTAAGTCCCTTTCCTAATACCTATCCCTTTTTGAATTCGGAAAAGGGGGCGTGGCACCTCCCATACAAATGGGAACTTTCATACTCAATATCTTTGGAGGTATTAATGCTAGACTACTAAATTTTGGTAAGGCGTTGTAAACAGTAAGTCCCTTTCCTAGTAGCTATTCCTTTTGAAATCGGAAAAGGGGGCGTGGCACCTCCCATACAAATGGGAACTTTCATACTCAATATCTTTGGAGGTATTAATGCTAGACTACTAAATTTTGGTAAGGCTTTGTATAAAGTAAGTCCCTTTCCTAGTAGCTATTCCTTTTGAAATCGGAAAAGGGGGCATGGCACCTCCCATACAAATGGGAACTTTCATACTCAATATCTTTGGAGGTATTAATGCTACACTACTAAATTTTGGTAAGGCGTTGTATAAAGTAAGTCCCTTTCCTAGTAGCTATTCCTTTTGAAATCGGAAAAGGGGGCGTGGCACCTCCCATACAAATGGGAACTTTCATACTCAATATCTTTGGAGGTATTAATGCTACACTACTAAATTTTGGTAAGGGGTTGTATAAAGTAAGTCCCTTTCCTAATACCTATCCCTTTTTGAATTCGGAAAAGGGGGCGTGGCACCTCCCATACAAATGGGAACTTTCATACTCAATATCTTGTGAGGTATTAATGCTACACTACTAAATTTTGGTAAGGCGTTGGTTGTATAAACTAAGTCCCTTTCCTAGTAGCTATTCCTTTTGAAATCGGAAAAGGGGGCGTGGCACCTCCCATACAAATGGGAACTTTCATACTCAATATCTTTGGAGGTATTAATGCTACACTATTAAATTTTGGTAAGGGGTTGTATAAAGTAAGTCCCTTTCCTAATACCTATCCCATTTTGAATTCAGAAAAGGGGGCGTGGCACCTCCCATACAAATGGGAACTTTCATACTCAATATCTTTGGAGGTATCGGAAAAGGGGGCGTGGCACCTCCCATACAAATGGGAACTTTCATACTCAATATCTTTGGAGGTATTAATGCTACACTACTAAATTTTGGTAAGGGGTTGTATAAAGTAAGTCCCTTTCCTAATACCTATCCCTTTTTGAATTCGGAAAAGGGGGCGTGGCACCTCCCATACAAATGGGAAATTTCATACTCTATATCTTTGGAGGTATTAATAATGCTACACTACTAAATTTTGGTAAGGCGTTGTATAAAGTAAGTCCCTTTCCTAGTAGCTATTCCTTTTGAAATCGGAAAAGGGGGCGTGGCACCTCCCATACAAATGGGAACTTTCATACTCAATATCTTTGGAGGTATTAATGCTACACTACTAAATTTTGGTAAGGGGTTGTATAAAGTAAGTCCCTTTCCTAATACCTATCCCTTTTTGAATTCGGAAAAGGGGGCGTGGCACCTCCCATACAAATGCGAACTTTCATACTCAATATCTTTGGAGGTATTAATGCTAGACTACTAAATTTTGGTAAGGCGTTGTAAACAGTAAGTCCCTTTCCTAGTAGCTATTCCTTTTGAAATCGGAAAAGGGGGCGTGGCACCTCCCATACAAATGGGAACTTTCATACTCAATATCTTTGGAGGTATTAATGCTAGACTACTAAATTTTGGTAAGGCGTTGTATAAAGTAAGTCCCTTTCCTAGTAGCTATTCCTTTTGAAATCGGAAAAGGGGGCGTGGCACCTCCCATACAAATGGGAACTTTCATACTCAATATCTTTGGAGGTATTAATGCTACACTACTAAATTTTGGTAAGGCGTTGTATAAAGTAAGTCCCTTTCCTAGTAGCTATTCCTTTTGAATTCGGAAAAGGGGGCGTGGCACCTCCCATACAAATGGGAACTTTCATACTCAATATCTTTGGAGGTATTAATGCTACACTACTAAATTTTGGTAAGGGGTTGTATAAAGTAAGTCCCTTTCCTAATACCTATCCCTTTTTGAATTCGGAAAAGGGGGCGTGGCACCTCCCATACAAATGTGAACTTTCATACTCAATATCTTTGGAGGTATTAATGCTAGACTACTAAATTTTGGTAAGGCGTTGTATAAAGTAAGTCCCTTTCCTAGTAGCTATTCCTTTTGAAATCGGAAAAGGGGGCGTGGCACCTCCCATACAAATGGCATCTTTCATACCCCCTATCTATGCAACTATTATCGCTAGACCACTGAAATTTGGTAAGACGTTGTATAAAGTAAGTCCCTTTCATATTACCTATCACTTTTTGAAATCGGAAAAGGGAGCGGTGCACCTCCCATACAAATGAGATTTTTCATCTATACATAATCTATACATATTATAAAAAGTAAACACTTTTAATCGTGTCGCCACTTGACGCTAAAACGCGTCAACGGATTTTAACCAAACTTACACACAGGTCAGGTACATAGCCCAGCATGGTCCTTACGTACTTTTTTTTTGAAATCGGAAAAGGGGGCGTGGCACCTCCCATACAAATGGGAACTTTCATACTCAATATCTTTGGAGGTATTAATGCTAGACTACTAAATTTTGGTAAGGCGTTGTATAAAGTAAGTCCCTTTCCTAGTAGCTATTCCTTTTGAAATCGGAAAAGGGGGCATGGCACCTCCCATACAAATGGGAACTTTCATACTCAATATCTTTGGAGGTATTAATGCTACACTACTAAATTTTGGTAAGGCGTTGTATAAAGTAAGTCCCTTTCCTAGTAGCTATTCCTTTTGAAATCGGAAAAGGGGGCGTGGCACCTCCCATACAAATGGGACCTTTCATACTCAATATCTTTGGAGGTATTAATGCTACACTACTAAATTTTGGTAAGGGGTTGTATAAAGTAAGTCCCTTTCCTAATACCTTTCCCTTTTTGAATTCGGAAAAGGGGGCGTGGCACCTCCCATACAAATGGGAACTTTCATACTCAATATCTTGTGAGTTTATTAATGCTACACTACTAAAGTTTGGTAAGGCGTTGTATAAAGTAAGTCCCTTTCCTAGTAGCTATTCCTTTTGAAATCGGAAAAGGGGGCGTGGCACCTCCCATACAAATGGGAACTTTCATACTCAATATCTTTGGAGGTATTAATGCTACACTACTAAATTTTGGTAAGACGTTGTATAAAGTAAGTCCCTTTCATATTACCTATCACTTTTTGAAATCGGAAAAGGGAGCGGTGCACCTCCCATACAAATGAGATTTTTCATCTATACATAATCTATACATATTATAAAAAGTAAACACTTTTTATCGTGTCGCCACTTGACGCTAAAACGCGTCGACGGATTTTAACCAAACTTACACACAGGTCAGGTACATAGCCCGGCATGGTCCTTACGTACTTTTTTTTTGAAATCGGAAAAGGGGGCGTGGCACCTCCCATACAAATGGGAACTTTCATACTCAATATCTTTGGAGGTATTAATGCTAGACTACTAAATTTTGGTAAGGCGTTGTATAAAGTAAGTAGCTTTCCTAATACCTATCCCTTTTCGAATTCGGAAAAGGGGGCGTGGCACCTCCCATACATATGGGAACTTTCATACTCAATATCTTTGGAGGTATTAATGCTACACTACTAAATTTTGGTAAGGCGTTGTATAAAGTAAGTCCCTTTCCTAGTAGCTATTCCTTTTGAAATCGGAAAAGGGGGCGTGGCACCTCCCATACAAATGGGAACTTTCATACTCAATATCTTTGGAGGTATTAATGCTACACTACTAAATTTTGGTAAGGCGTTGTATAAAGTAAGTCCCTTTCCTAGTAGCTATTCCTTTTGAATTCGGAAAAGGGGGCGTGGCACCTCCCATACAAATGGGAACTTTCATACTCAATATCTTTGGAGGTATTAATGCTACACTACTAAATTTTGGTAAGGGGTTGTATAAAGTAAGTCCCTTTCCTAATACCTATCCCTTTTTGAATTCGGAAAAGGGGGCGTGGCACCTCCCATACAAATGGGAACTTTCATACTCAATATCTTTGGAGGTATTAATGCTAGACTACTAAATTTTGGTAAGGCGTTGTAAAAAGTAAGTCCCTTTCCTAGTAGCTATTCCTTTTGAAATCGGAAAAGGGGACGTGGCACCTCCCATACAAATGGCATCTTTCATACCCCCTATCTATGCAACTATTATCGCTAGACCACTGAAATTTGGTAAGACGTTGTATAAAGTAAGTCCCTTTCATATTACCTATCACTTTTTGAAATCGGAAAAGGGAGCGGTGCACCTCCCATACAAATGAGATTTTTCATCTATACATAATCTATACATATTATAAAAAGTAAACACTTTTAATCGTGTCGCCACTTGACGCTAAAACGCGTCAACGGATTTTAACCAAACTTACACACAGGTCAGGTACATAGCCCAGCATGGTCCTTACGTACTTTTTTTTTGAAATCGGAAAAGGGGGCGTGGCACCTCCCATACAAATGGGAACTTTCATACTCAATATCTTTGGAGGTATTAATGCTAGACTACTAAATTTTGGTAAGGCGTTGTATAAAGTAAGTCCCTTTCCTAGTAGCTATTCCTTTTGAAATCGGAAAAGGGGGCATGGCACCTCCCATACAAATGGGAACTTTCATACTCAATATCTTTGGAGGTATTAATGCTACACTACTAAATTTTGGTAAGGCGTTGTATAAAGTAAGTCCCTTTCCTAGTAGCTATTCCTTTTGAAATCGGAAAAGGGGGCGTGGCACCTCCCATACAAATGGGAACTTTCATACTCAATATCTTTGGAGGTATTAATGCTACACTACTAAATTTTGGTAAGGGGTTGTATAAAGTAAGTCCCTTTCCTAATACCTATCCCTTTTTGAATTCGGAAAAGGGGGCGTGGCACCTCCCATACAAATGGGAACTTTCATACTCAATATCTTGTGAGGTATTAATGCTACACTACTAAATTTTGGTAAGGCGTTGGTTGTATAAACTAAGTCCCTTTCCTAGTAGCTATTCCTTTTGAAATCGGAAAAGGGGGCGTGGCACCTCCCATACAAATGGGAACTTTCATACTCAATATCTTTGGAGGTATTAATGCTACACTATTAAATTTTGGTAAGGGGTTGTATAAAGTAAGTCCCTTTCCTAATACCTATCCCATTTTGAATTCAGAAAAGGGGGCGTGGCACCTCCCATACAAATGGGAACTTTCATACTCAATATCTTTGGAGGTATCGGAAAAGGGGGCGTGGCACCTCCCATACAAATGGGAACTTTCATACTCAATATCTTTGGAGGTATTAATGCTACACTACTAAATTTTGGTAAGGGGTTGTATAAAGTAAGTCCCTTTCCTAATACCTATCCCTTTTTGAATTCGGAAAAGGGGGCGTGGCACCTCCCATACAAATGGGAAATTTCATACTCTATATCTTTGGAGGTATTAATAATGCTACACTACTAAATTTTGGTAAGGCGTTGTATAAAGTAAGTCCCTTTCCTAGTAGCTATTCCTTTTGAAATCGGAAAAGGGGGCGTGGCACCTCCCATACAAATGGGAACTTTCATACTCAATATCTTTGGAGGTATTAATGCTACACTACTAAATTTTGGTAAGGGGTTGTATAAAGTAAGTCCCTTTCCTAATACCTATCCCTTTTTGAATTCGGAAAAGGGGGCGTGGCACCTCCCATACAAATGGGAACTTTCATACTCAATATCTTTGGAGGTATTAATGCTAGACTACTAAATTTTGGTAAGGCGTTGTAAACAGTAAGTCCCTTTCCTAGTAGCTATTCCTTTTGAAATCGGAAAAGGGGGCGTGGCACCTCCCATACAAATGGGAACTTTCATACTCAATATCTTTGGAGGTATTAATGCTAGACTACTAAATTTTGGTAAGGCGTTGTATAAAGTAAGTCCCTTTCCTAGTAGCTATTCCTTTTGAAATCGGAAAAGGGGGCGTGGCACCTCCCATACAAATGGGAACTTTCATACTCAATATCTTTGGAGGTATTAATGCTACACTACTAAATTTTGGTAAGGCGTTGTATAAAGTAAGTCCCTTTCCTAGTAGCTATTCCTTTTGAATTCGGAAAAGGGGGCGTGGCACCTCCCATACAAATGGGAACTTTCATACTCAATATCTTTGGAGGTATTAATGCTACACTACTAAATTTTGGTAAGGGGTTGTATAAAGTAAGTCCCTTTCCTAATACCTATCCCTTTTTGAATTCGGAAAAGGGGGCGTGGCACCTCCCATACAAATGGGAACTTTCATACTCAATATCTTTGGAGGTATTAATGCTAGACTACTAAATTTTGGTAAGGCGTTGTAAAAAGTAAGTCCCTTTCCTAGTAGCTATTCCTTTTGAAATCGGAAAAGGGGACGTGGCACCTCCCATACAAATGGCATCTTTCATACCCCCTATCTATGCAACTATTATCGCTAGACCACTGAAATTTGGTAAGACGTTGTATAAAGTAAGTCCCTTTCATATTACCTATCACTTTTTGAAATCGGAAAAGGGAGCGGTGCACCTCCCATACAAATGAGATTTTTCATCTATACATATTATAAAAAGTAAACACTTTTTATCGTGTCGCCACTTGACGCTAAAACGCGTCGACGGATTTTAACCAAACTTACACACAGGTCAGGTACATAGCCCAGCATGGTCCTTACGTACTTTTTTTTTGAAATCGGAAAAGGGGGCGTGGCACCTCCCATACAAATGGGAACTTTCATACTCAATATCTTTGGAGGTATTAATGCTAGACTACTAAATTTTGGTAAGGCGTTGTATAAAGTAAGTCCCTTTCCTAGTAGCTATTCCTTTTGAAATCGGAAAAGGGGGCGTGGCACCTCCCATACAAATGGGAACTTTCATACTCAATATCTTTGGAGGTATTAATGCTACACTACTAAATTTTGGTAAGGCGTTGTATAAAGTAAGTCCCTTTCCTAGTAGCTATTCCTTTTGAAATCGGAAAAGGGGGCGTGGCACCTCCCATACAAATGGGAACTTTCATACTCAATATCTTTGGAGGTATTAATGCTACACTACTAAATTTTGGTAAGGGGTTGTATAAAGTAAGTCCCTTTCCTAATACCTATCCCTTTTTGAATTCGGAAAAGGGGGCGTGGCACCTCCCATACAAATGGGAACTTTCATACTCAATATCTTGTGAGGTATTAATGCTACACTACTAAATTTTGGTAAGGCGTTGGTTGTATAAACTAAGTCCCTTTCCTAGTAGCTATTCCTTTTGAAATCGGAAAAGGGGGCGTGGCACCTCCCATACAAATGGGAACTTTCATACTCAATATCTTTGGAGGTATTAATGCTACACTATTAAATTTTGGTAAGGGGTTGTATAAAGTAAGTCCCTTTCCTAATACCTATCCCATTTTGAATTCAGAAAAGGGGGCGTGGCACCTCCCATACAAATGGGAACTTTCATACTCAATATCTTTGGAGGTATCGGAAAAGGGGGCGTGGCACCTCCCATACAAATGGGAACTTTCATACTCAATATCTTTGGAGGTATTAATGCTAGACTACTAAATTTTGGTAAGGGGTTGTATAAAGTAAGTCCCTTTCCTAATACCTATCCCTTTTTGAATTCGGAAAAGGGGGCGTGGCACCTCCCATACAAATGGGAAATTTCATACTCTATATCTTTGGAGGTATTAATAATGCTACACTACTAAATTTTGGTAAGGCGTTGTATAAAGTAAGTCCCTTTCCTAGTAGCTATTCCTTTTGAAATCGGAAAAGGGGGCGTGGCACCTCCCATACAAATGGGAACTTTCATACTCAATATCTTTGGAGGTATTAATGCTACACTACTAAATTTTGGTAAGGGGTTGTATAAAGTAAGTCCCTTTCCTAATACCTATCCCTTTTTGAATTCGGAAAAGGGGGCGTGGCACCTCCCATACAAATGGGAACTTTCATACTCAATATCTTTGGAGGTATTAATGCTAGACTACTAAATTTTGGTAAGGCGTTGTAAACAGTAAGTCCCTTTCCTAGTAGCTATTCCTTTTGAAATCGGAAAAGGGGGCGTGGCACCTCCCATACAAATGGGAACTTTCATACTCAATATCTTTGGAGGTATTAATGCTAGACTACTAAATTTTGGTAAGGCGTTGTATAAAGTAAGTCCCTTTCCTAGTAGCTATTCCTTTTGAAATCGGAAAAGGGGGCGTGGCACCTCCCATACAAATGGGAACTTTCATACTCAATATCTTTGGAGGTATTAATGCTACACTACTAAATTTTGGTAAGGCGTTGTATAAAGTAAGTCCCTTTCCTAGTAGCTATTCCTTTTGAATTCGGAAAAGGGGGCGTGGCACCTCCCATACAAATGGGAACTTTCATACTCAATATCTTTGGAGGTATTAATGCTACACTACTAAATTTTGGTAAGGGGTTGTATAAAGTAAGTCCCTTTCCTAATACCTATCCCTTTTTGAATTCGGAAAAGGGGGCGTGGCACCTCCCATACAAATGGGAACTTTCATACTCAATATCTTTGGAGGTATTAATGCTAGACTACTAAATTTTGGTAAGGCGTTGTAAAAAGTAAGTCCCTTTCCTAGTAGCTATTCCTTTTGAAATCGGAAAAGGGGACGTGGCACCTCCCATACAAATGGCATCTTTCATACCCCCTATCTATGCAACTATTATCGCTAGACCACTGAAATTTGGTAAGACGTTGTATAAAGTAAGTCCCTTTCATATTACCTATCACTTTTTGAAATCGGAAAAGGGAGCGGTGCACCTCCCATACAAATGAGATTTTTCATCTATACATAATCTATACATATTATAAAAAGTAAACACTTTTTATCGTGTCGCCACTTGACGCTAAAACGCGTCGACGGATTTTAACCAAACTTACACACAGGTCAGGTACATAGCCCAGCATGGTCCTTACGTACTTTTTTTTTTAAATCGGAAAAGGGGGCGTGGCACCTCCCATACAAATGGGAACTTTCATACTCAATATCTTTGGAGGTATTAATGCTACACTACTAAATTTTGGTAAGGGGTTGTATAAAGTAAGTCCCTTTCCTAATACCTATCCCTTTTTGAATTCGGAAAAGGGGGCGTGGCACCTCCCATACAAATGGGAACTTTCATACTCAATATCTTTGGAGGTATTAATGCTAGACTACTAAATTTTGGTAAGGCGTTGTAAAAAGTAAGTCCCTTTCCTAGTAGCTATCCCTTTTCAAATCGGAAAAGGGGACGTGGCACCTCCCATACAAATGGCATCTTTCATACCCCCTATCTATGCAACTATTATCGCTAGACCACTGAAATTTGGTAAGACGTTGTATAAAGTAAGTCCCTTTCATATTACCTATCACTTTTTGAAATCGGAAAAGGGAGCGGTGCACCTCCCATACAAATGAGATTTTTCATCTATACATAATCTATACATATTATAAAAAGTAAACACTTTTAATCGTGTCGCCACTTGACGCTAAAACGCGTCAACGGATTTTAACCAAACTTACACACAGGTCAGGTACATAGCCCAGCATGGTCCTTACGTACTTTTTTTTTGAAATCGGAAAAGGGGGCATGGCACCTCCCATACAAATGGGAACTTTCATACTCAATATCTTTGGAGGTATTAATGCTAGACTACTAAATTTTGGTAAGGCGTTGTATAAAGTAAGTCCCTTTCCTAGTAGCTATTCCTTTTGAAATCGGAAAAGGGGGCGTGGCACCTCCCATACAAATGGGAACTTTCATACTCAATATCTTTGGAGGTATTAATGCTACACTACTAAATTTTGGTAAGGCGTTGTATAAAGTAAGTCCCTTTCCTAGTAGCTATTCCTTTTGAAATCGGAAAAGGGGGCGTGGCACCTCCCATACAAATGGGAACTTTCATACTCAATATCTTTGGAGGTATTAATGCTACACTACTAAATTTTGGTAAGGGGTTGTATAAAGTAAGTCCCTTTCCTAATACCTATCCCTTTTTGAATTCGGAAAAGGGGGCGTGGCACCTCCCATACAAATGGGAACTTTCATACTCAATATCTTTGGAGGTATTAATGCTAGACTACTAAATTTTGGTAAGGCGTTGTAAAAAGTAAGTCCCTTTCCTAGTAGCTATTCCTTTTGAAATCGGAAAAGGGGGCGTGGCACCTCCCATACAAATGGGATCTTTCATACCCCCTATCTATGCAACTATTATCGCTAGACCACTGAAATTTGGTAAGACGTTGTACAAAGTAAGTCTCTTTCCTAATACCTATCCCTTTTTGAATTCGGAAAAGGGGGCGTGGCACCTCCCATACAAATGGAAACTTTCATACTCAATATCTTTGGAGGTATTAATGCTAGACTACTAAATTTTGGTAAGGCGTTGTAAAAAGTAAGTCCCTTTCCTAGTAGCTATTCCTTTTGAAATCGGAAAAGGGGACGTGGCACCTCCCATACAAATGGCATCTTTCATACCCCCTATCTATGCAACTATTATCGCTAGACCACTGAAATTTGGTAAGACGTTGTATAAAGTAAGTCCCTTTCATATTACCTATCACTTTTTGAAATCGGAAAAGGGAGCGGTGCACCTCCCATACAAATGAGATTTTTCATCTATACATAATCTATACATATTATAAAAAGTAAACACTTTTTATCGTGTCGCCACTTGACGCTAAAACGCGTCGACGGATTTTAACCAAACTTACACACAGGTCAGGTACATAGCCCAGCATGGTCCTTACGTACTTTTTTTTTGAAATCGGCAAAGGGGGCGTAGCACCTCCCATACAAATGGGAACTTTCATACTCAATAGCTTTGGAGGTATTAATGCTAGACTACTAAATTTTGGTAAGGGGTTGTATAAAGTAAGTCCCTTTCCTAGTAGCTATTCCTTTTGAAATCGGAAAAGGGGGCGTGGCACCTCCCATACAAATGGGAACTTTCATACTCAATATCTTTGGAGGTATTAATGCTACACTACTAAATTTTGGTAAGGGGTTGTATAAAGTAAGTCCCTTTCCTAATACCTATCCCTTTTTGAATTCGGAAAAGGGGGCGTGGCACCTCCCATACAAATGGGAACTTTCATACTCAATATCTTTGGAGGTATTAATGCTAGACTACTAAATTTTGGTAAGGCGTTGTAAAAAGTAAGTCCCTTTCCTAGTAGCTATTCCTTTTGAAATCGGAAAAGGGGACGTGGCACCTCCCATACAAATGGCATCTTTCATACCCCCTATCTATGCAACTATTATCGCTAGACCACTGAAATTTGGTAAGACGTTGTATAAAGTAAGTCCCTTTCATATTACCTATCACTTTTTGAATTCGGAAAAGGGGGCGTGGCACCTCCCATACAAATGGGAAATTTCATACTCTATATCTTTGGAGGTATTAATAATGCTACACTACTAAATTTTGGTAAGGCGTTGTATAAAGTAAGTCCCTTTCCTAGTAGCTATTCCTTTTGAAATCGGAAAAGGGGGCGTGGCACCTCCCATACAAATGGGAACTTTCATACTCAATATCTTTGGAGGTATTAATGCTACACTACTAAATTTTGGTAAGGGGTTGTATAAAGTAAGTCCCTTTCCTAATACCTATCCCTTTTTGAATTCGGAAAAGGGGGCGTGGCACCTCCCATACAAATGGGAACTTTCATACTCAATATCTTTGGAGGTATTAATGCTAGACTACTAAATTTTGGTAAGGCGTTGTAAACAGTAAGTCCCTTTCCTAGTAGCTATTCCTTTTGAAATCGGAAAAGGGGGCGTGGCACCTCCCATACAAATGGGAACTTTCATACTCAATATCTTTGGAGGTATTAATGCTAGACTACTAAATTTTGGTAAGGCGTTGTAAACAGTAAGTCCCTTTCCTAGTAGCTATTCCTTTTGAAATCGGAAAAGGGGGCGTGGCACCTCCCATACAAATGGGAACTTTCATACTCAATATCTTTGGAGGTATTAATGATAGACTACTAAATTTTGGTAAGGCGTTGTATAAAGTAAGTCCCTTTATTAATACCTATCCCTTTTGGGAATCGTAAAAGGGGGCGTGGCACCTCCCATACAAATGGGAACTTTTATACTCAATATCTTTGGAGGTATTAATGCTAGACTACTAAATTTTGCTAAGGCGTTGTATAAAGTAAGTCCCTTGCCTAATACCTATCCCTTTTTGAATTCGGAGAAGGGGGCGTGGCACCTCCCATACAAATGGGAACTTTCATACTCAATATCTTTGGAGGTATTAATGCTAGACTACTAAATTTTAGTAAGGCGTTGTATAAAGTAAGTCCCTTTCCTAATACCTATCCCTTTTTGAATTCGGAAAAGGGGGCGTGGCACCTCCCATACAAATGGGAAATTTCATACTCTATATCTTTGGAGGTATTAATAATGCTACACTACTAAATTTTGGTAAGGCGTTGTATAAAGTAAGTCCCTTTCCTAGTAGCTATTCCTTTTGAAATCGGAAAAGGGGGCGTGGCACCTCCCATACAAATGGGAACTTTCATACTCAATATCTTTGGAGGTATTAATGCTACACTACTAAATTTTGGTAAGGGGTTGTATAAAGTAAGTCCCTTTCCTAATACCTATCCCTTTTTGAATTCGGAAAAGGGGGCGTGGCACCTCCCATACAAATGGGAACTTTCATACTCAATATCTTTGGAGGTATTAATGCTAGACTACTAAATTTTGGTAAGGCGTTGTAAACAGTAAGTCCCTTTCCTAGTAGCTATTCCTTTTGAAATCGGAAAAGGGGGCGTGGCACCTCCCATACAAATGGGAACTTTCATACTCAATATCTTTGGAGGTATTAATGCTAGACTACTAAATTTTGGTAAGGCGTTGTATAAAGTAAGTCCCTTTCCTAGTAGCTATTCCTTTTGAAATCGGAAAAGGGGGCGTGGCACCTCACATACAAATGGGAACTTTCATACTCAATATCTTTGGAGGTATTAATGCTACACTACTAAATTTTGGTAAGGCGTTGTATAAAGTAAGTCCCTTTCCTAGTAGCTATTCCTTTTGAATTCGGAAAAGGGGGCGTGGCACCTCCCATACAAATGGGAACTTTCATACTCAATATCTTTGGAGGTATTAATGCTACACTACTAAATTTTGGTAAGGGGTTGTATAAAGTAAGTCCCTTTCCTAATACCTATCCCTTTTTGAATTCGGAAAAGGGGGCGTGGCACCTCCCATACAAATGGGAACTTTCATACTCAATATCTTTGGAGGTATTAATGCTAGACTACTAAATTTTGGTAAGGCGTTGTAAAAAGTAAGTCCCTTTCCTAGTAGCTATTCCTTTTGAAATCGGAAAAGGGGACGTGGCACCTCCCATACAAATGACATCTTTCATACCCCCTATCTATGCAACTATTATCGCTAGACCACTGAAATTTGGTAAGACGTTGTATAAAGTAAGTCCCTTTCATATTACCTATCACTTTTTGAAATCGGAAAAGGGAGCGGTGCACCTCCCATACAAATGAGATTTTTCATCTATACATAATCTATACATATTATAAAAAGTAAACACTTTTTATCGTGTCGCCACTTGACGCTAAAACGCGTCGACGGATTTTAACCAAACTTACACACAGGTCAGGTACATAGCCCAGCATGGTATTTACGTACTTTTTTTTTTAAATCGGAAAAGGGGGCGTGGCACCTCCCATACAAATGGGAACTTTCATACTCAATATCTTTGGAGGTATTAATGCTACACTACTAAATTTTGGTAAGGGGTTGTATAAAGTAAGTCCCTTTCCTAATACCTATCCCTTTTTGAATTCGGAAAAGGGGGCGTGGCACCTCCCATACAAATGGGAACTTTCATACTCAATATCTTTGGAGGTATTAATGCTAGACTACTAAATTTTGGTAAGGCGTTGTAAAAAGTAAGTCCCTTTCCTAGTAGCTATTCCTTTTCAAATCGGAAAAGGGGACGTGGCACCTCCCATACAAATGGCATCTTTCATACCCCCTATCTATGCAACTATTATCGCTAGACCACTGAAATTTGGTAAGACGTTGTATAAAGTAAGTCCCTTTCATATTACCTATCACTTTTTGAAATCGGAAAAGGGAGCGGTGCACCTCCCATACAAATGAGATTTTTCATCTATACATAATCTATACATATTATAAAAAGTAAACACTTTTAATCGTGTCGCCACTTGACGCTAAAACGCGTCAACGGATTTTAACCAAACTTACACACAGGTCAGGTACATAGCCCAGCATGGTCCTTACGTACTTTTTTTTTGAAATCGGAAAAGGGGGCATGGCACCTCCCATACAAATGGGAACTTTCATACTCAATATCTTTGGAGGTATTAATGCTAGACTACTAAATTTTGGTAAGGCGTTGTATAAAGTAAGTCCCTTTCCTAGTAGCTATTCCTTTTGAAATCGGAAAAGGGGGCGTGGCACCTCCCATACAAATGGGAACTTTCATACTCAATATCTTTGGAGGTATTAATGCTACACTACTAAATTTTGGTAAGGCGTTGTATAAAGTAAGTCCCTTTCCTAGGAGCTATTCCTTTTGAAATCGGAAAAGGGGGCGTGGCACCTCCCATACAAATGGGAACTTTCATACTCAATATCTTTGGAGGTATTAATGCTACACTACTAAATTTTGGTAAGGGGTTGTATAAAGTAAGTCCCTTTCCTAATACCTATCCCTTTTTGAATTCGGAAAAGGGGGCGTGGCACCTCCCATACAAATGGGAACTTTCATACTCAATATCTTTGGAGGTATTAATGCTAGACTTCTAAATTTTGGTAAGGCGTTGTAAAAAGTAAGTCCCTTTCCTAGTAGCTATTCCTTTTGAAATCGGAAAAGGGGGCGTGGCACCTCCCATACAAATGGGATCTTTCATACCCCCTATCTATGCAACTATTATCGCTAGACCACTGAAATTTGGTAAGACGTTGTACAAAGTAAGTATCTTTCCTAATAAATATCCTTTTTTGAAATCGTAAAAGGGGGCGTGGCACCTGCCATACAAATTTGAACTTTCATACTCAATATCTTTGGAGGTATTAATGATAGACTACTAAATTTTGGTAAGGCGTTGTATAAAGTAAGTCCCTTTATTAATACCTATCCCTTTTGGGAATCGTAAAAGGGGGCGTGGCACCTCCCATACAAATGGGAACTTTTATACTCAATATCTTTGGAGGTATTAATGCTAGACTACTAAATTTTGCTAAGGCGTTGTATAAAGTAAGTCCCTTTCCTAATACCTATCCCTTTTTGAATTCGGAGAAGGGGGCGTGGCACCTCCCATACAAATGGGAACTTTCATACTCAATATCTTTGGAGGTATTAATGCTAGACTACTAAATTTTGGTAAGGCGTTGTAAAAAGTAAGTTCCTTTCCTAGTACCTATCCCTTTTGGGAATCGTAAAAGGGGGCGTGGCTCCTCCCATACAAATGGGAACTTTTATACTCAATATCTTTGAAGGTATTAATGCTAGACTACTAAATTTTGGTAAGGCGTTGTATAAAGTAAGTAGCTTTCCTAATACCTATCCCTTTTCGAATTCGGAAAAGGGGGCGTGGCACCTCCCATACAAATGGGAACTTTCATACTCAATATCTTTGGAGGTATTAATGCTACACTACTAAATTTTGGTAAGGCGTTGTATAAAGTAAGTCCCTTTCCTAGTAGCTATTCCTTTTGAAATCGGAAAAGGGGGCGTGGCACCTCCCATACAAATGGGAACTTTCATACTCAATATCTTTGGAGGTATTAATGCTACACTACTAAATTTTGGTAAGGGGTTGTATAAAGTAAGTCTCTTTCCTAATACCTATCCCTTTTTGAATTCGGAAAAGGGGGCGTGGCACCTCCCATACAAATGGGAACTTTCATACTCAATATCTTTGGAGGTATTAACGCTAGACTACTAAATTTTGGTAAGGCGTTGTAAAAAGTAAGTCCCTTTCCTAGTAGCTATTCCTTTTGAAATCGGAAAAGGGGACGTGGCACCTCCCATACAAATGGCATCTTTCATACCCCCTATCTATGCAACTATTATCGCTAGACCACTGAAATTTGGTAAGACGTTGTATAAAGTAAGTCCCTTTCATATTACCTATCACTTTTTGAAATCGGAAAAGGGAGCGGTGCACCTCCCATACAAATGAGATTTTTCATCTATACATAATCTATACATATTATAAAAAGTAAACACTTTTTATCGTGTCGCCACTTGACGCTAAAACGCGTCGACGGATTTTAACCAAACTTACACACAGGTCAGGTACATAGCCCAGCATGGTCCTTACGTACTTTTTTTTTGAAATCGGCAAAGGGGGCGTAGCACCTCCCATACAAATGGGAACTTTCATACTCAATAGCTTTGGAGGTATTAATGCTAGACTACTAAATTTTGGTAAGGCGTTGTATAAAGTAAGTCCCTTTCCTAGTAGCTATTCCTTTTGAAATCGGAAAAGGGGGCATGGCACCTCCCATACAAATGGGAACTTTCATACTCAATATCTTTGGAGGTATTAATGCTACACTACTAAATTTTGGTAAGGCGTTGTATAAAGTAAGTCCCTTTCCTAGTAGCTATTCCTTTTGAAATCGGAAAAGGGGGCGTGGCACCTCCCATACAAATGGGAACTTTCATACTCAATATCTTTGGAGGTATTAATGCTACACTACTAAATTTTGGTAAGGGGTTGTATAAAGTAAGTCCCTTTCCTAATACCTATCCCTTTTTGAATTCGGAAAAGGGGGCGTGGCACCTCCCATACAAATGGGAACTTTCATACTCAATATCTTGTGAGGTATTAATGCTACACTACTAAATTTTGGTAAGGCGTTGTATAAAGTAAGTCCCTTTCCTAGTAGCTATTCCTTTTGAAATCGGAAAAGGGGGCGTGGCACCTCCCATACAAATGGGAACTTTCATACTCAATATCTTTGGAGGTATTAATGCTACACTACTAAATTTTGGTAAGGGGTTGTATAAAGTAAGTCCCTTTCCTAATACCTATTACATTTTGAATTCAGAAAAGGGGGCGTGGCACCTCCCATACAAATGGGAACTTTCATACTCAATATCTTTGGAGGTATCGGAAAAGGGGGCGTGGCACCTCCCATACAAATGGGAACTTTCATACTCAATATCTTTGGAGGTATTAATGCTACACTACTAAATTTTGGTAAGGGGTTGTATAAAGTAAGTCCCTTTCCTAATACCTATCCCTTTTTGAATTCGGAAAAGGGGGCGTGGCACCTCCCATACAAATGGGAAATTTCATACTCTATATCTTTGGAGGTATTAATAATGCTACACTACTAAATTTTGGTAAGGCGTTGTATAAAGTAAGTCCCTTTCCTAGTAGCTATTCCTTTTGAAATCGGAAAAGGGGGCGTGGCACCTCCCATACAAATGGGAACTTTCATACTCAATATCTTTGGAGGTATTAATGCTAGACTACTAAATTTTGGTAAGGCGTTGTATAAAGTAAGTCCCTTTCCTAGTAGCTATTCCTTTTGAAATCGGAAAAGGGGGCGTGGCACCTCCCATACAAATGGGAACTTTCATACTCAATATCTTTGGAGGTATTAATGCTACACTACTAAATTTTGGTAAGGCGTTGTATAAAGTAAGTCCCTTTCCTAGTAGCTATTCCTTTTGAAATCGGAAAAGGGGGCGTGGCACCTCCCATACAAATGGGAACTTTCATACTCAATATCTTTGGAGGTATTAATGCTACACTACTAAATTTTGGTAAGGGCTTGTATAAAGTAAGTCCCTTTCCTAATACCTATCCCTTTTTGAATTCGGAAAAGGGGGCGTGGCACCTCCCATACAAATGGGAACTTTCATACTCAATATCTTTGGAGGTATTAATGCTAGACTACTAAATTTTGGTAAGGCGTTGTAAAAAGTAAGTCCCTTTCCTAGTAGCTATTCCTTTTGAAATCGGAAAAGGGGACGTGGCACCTCCCATACAAATGGCATCTTTCATACCCCCTATCTATGCAACTATTATCGCTAGACCACTGAAATTTGGTAAGACGTTGTATAAAGTAAGTCCCTTTCATATTACCTATCACTTTTTGAAATCGGAAAAGGGAGCGGTGCACCTCCCATACAAATGAGATTTTTCATCTATACATAATCTATACATATTATAAAAAGTAAACACTTTTTATCGTGTCGCCACTTGACGCTAAAACGCGTCGACGGATTTTAACCAAACTTACACACAGGTCAGGTACATAGCCCAGCATGGTCCTTACGTACTTTTTTTTTGAAATCGGAAAAGGGGGCGTGGCACCTCCCATACAAATGGGAACTTTCATACTCAATATCTTTGGAGGTATTAATGCTACACTACTAAATTTTGGTAAGGGGTTGTATAAAGTAAGTCCCTTTCCTAATACCTATCCCTTTTTGAATTCGGAAAAGGGGGCGTGGCACCTCCCATACAAATGGGAACTTTCATACTCAATATCTTTGGAGGTATTAATGCTAGACTACTAAATTTTGGTAAGGCGTTGTAAAAAGTAAGTCCCTTTCCTAGTAGCTATTCCTTTTGAAATCGGAAAAGGGGACGTGGCACCTCCCATACAAATGGCATCTTTCATACCCCCTATCTATGCAACTATTATCGCTAGACCACTGAAATTTGGTAAGACGTTGTATAAAGTAAGTCCCTTTCATATTACCTATCACTTTTTGAAATCGGAAAAGGGAGCGGTGCACCTCCCATACAAATGAGATTTTTCATCTATACATAATCTATACATATTATAAAAAGTAAACACTTTTAATCGTGTCGCCACTTGACGCTAAAACGCGTCGACGGATTTTAACCAAACTTACACACAGGTCAGGTACATAGCCCAGCATGGTCCTTACGTACTTTTTTTTTGAAATCGGTAAAGGGGGCGTGGCACCTCCCATACAAATGGGAACTTTCATACTCAATATCTTTGGAGGTATTAATGCTAGACTACTAAATTTTGGTAAGGCGTTGTATAAAGTAAGTCCCTTTCCTAGTAGCTATTCTTTTTGAAATCGGAAAAGGGGGCGTGGCACCTCCCATACAAATGGGAACTTTCATACTCAATATCTTTGGAGGTATTAATGCTACACTACTAAATTTTGGTAAGGCGTTGTATAAAGTAAGTCCCTTTCCTAGTAGCTATTCCTTTTGAAATCGGAAAAGGGGGCGTGGCACCTCCCATACAAATGGGAACTTTCATACTCAATATCTTTGGAGGTATTAATGCTACACTACTAAATTTTGGTAAGGGGTTGTATAAAGTAAGTCCCTTTCCTAATACCTATCCCTTTTTGAATTCGGAAAAGGGGGCGTGGCACCTCCCATACAAATGGGAACTTTCATACTCAATATCTTTGGAGGTATTAATGCTAGACTACTAAATTTTGGTAAGGCGTTGTAAAAAGTAAGTCCCTTTCCTAGTAGCTATTCCTTTTGAAATCGGAAAAGGGGACGTGGCACCTCCCATACAAATGGCATCTTTCATACCCCCTATCTATGCAACTATTATCGCTAGACCACTGAAATTTGGTAAGACGTTGTATAAAGTAAGTCCCTTTCATATTACCTATCACTTTTTGAAATCGGAAAAGGGAGCGGTGCACCTCCCATACAAATGAGATTTTTCATCTATACATAATCTATACATATTATAAAAAGTAAACACTTTTTATCGTGTCGCCACTTGACGCTAAAACGCGTCGACGGATTTTAACCAAACTTACACACAGGTCAGGTACATAGCCCAGCATGGTCCTTACGTACTTTTTTTTTGAAATCGGAAGAGGGGGCGTGGCACCTCCCATACAAATGGGAACTTTCATACTCAATATCTTTGGAGGTATTAATGCTAGACTACTAAATTTTGGTAAGGCGTTGTATAAAGTAAGTCCCTTTCCTAGTAGCTATTCCTTTTGAAATCGGAAAAGGGGGCGTGGCACCTCCCATACAAATGGGAACTTTCATACTCAATATTTTTGGAGGTATTAATGCTACACTACTAAATTTTGGTAAGGGGTTGTATAAAGTAAGTCCCTTTCCTAATACCTATCCCTTTTTGAGTTCGGAAAAGGGGGCGTGGCACCTCCCATACAAATGGGAACTTTCATACTCAATATCTTTGGAGGTATTAATGCTAGACTACTAAATTTTGGTAAGGCGTTGTATAAAGTAAGTCCCTTTCCTAGTAGCTATTCCTTTTGAAATCGGAAAAGGGGGCGTGGCACCTCCCATACAAATGGGAACTTTCATACTCAATATCTTTGGAGGTATTAATGCTACACTACTAAATTTTGGTAAGGGGTTGTATAAAGTAAGTTCCTTTCCTAATACCTATCCCATTTTGAGTTCGGAAAAGGGGGCGTGGCACCTCCCATACAAATGGGAACTTTCATACTCAATATCTTTGGAGGTATTAATGCTACACTACTAAATTTTGGTAAGGCGTGGCACCTCCCATACAAATGGGATCTTTCATACCCCCTATCTATGCAACTGTTATCGCTAGACCACTGAAATTTGGTAAGACGTTGTATAAAGTAAGTCGCTTTTCTAATACCTATCCCTTTTTGAATTCGGAAAAGGGGGCGTGGCACCTCCCACACAAATGGGAATTTTCATACTGGAGGTATTAATGCTAGACTACTAAATTTTGGTAAGGCGTTGTATAAAGTAAGTCCCTTTCCTAGTAGCTATTCCTTTTGAAATCGGAAAAGGGGGCGTGGCACCTCCCATACAAATGGGGACTTTCATACTCAATATCTTTGGAGGTATTAATGCTACACTACTAAATTTTGGTAAGGCGTTGTATAAAGTAAGTCCCTTTCCTAGTAGCTATTCCTTTTGAAATCGGAAAAGGGGGCGTGGCACCTCCCATACAAATGGGAACTTTCATACTCAATATCTTTGGAGGTATTAATGCTAGACTACTAAATTTTGGTAAGGCGTTGTATAAAGTAAGTCCCTTTCCTAATACCTATCCCTTTTTGAATTCGGAAAAGGGGGCGTGGCACCTCCCATACAAATGGGAACTTTCATACTCAATATCTTTGGAGGTATTAATGCTAGACTACTAAATTTTGGTAAGGCGTTGTAAAAAGTAAGTCCCTTTCCTAGTAGCTATTCCTTTTGAAATCGGAAAAGGGGGCGTGGCACCTCCTATACAAATGGCATCTTTCATACCCCCTATCTATGCAACTATTATCGCTAGACCACTGAAATTTGGTAAGACGTTGTATAAAGTAAGTCCCTTTCATATTACCTATCACTTTTTGAAATCGGAAAAGGGGGCGTGGCACCTCCCATACAAATGGGAAATTTCATACTCAATATCTTTGGAGGTATTAATGCTACACTACTAAATTTTGGTAAGGCGTTGTATAAAGTAAGTCCCTTTCCTAGTAGCTATTCCTTTTGAAATCGGAAAAGGGGGCGTGGCACCTCCCATACAAATGGGAACTTTCATACTCAATATCTTTGGAGGTATTAATGCTACACTACCAAATTTTGGTAAGGGGTTGTATAAAGTAAGTTCCTTTAGTAATACCTATCCCTTTTTGAGTTCGGAAAAGGGGGCGTGGCACCTCCCATACAAATGGGAACTTTCATACTCAATATCTTTGGAGGTATTAATTAATGCTAGACTACTAAATTTTGGTAAGGCGCTGTAAAAAGTAAGTCCCTTTCCTAGTACGTATCCCTTTAGGGAATCGTAAAAGGGGACGTGGCACCTCCGATACAAATGGGAACTTTTATACTCAATATCTTTGGAGGTATTAATGCTAGACTACTAAATTTTGCTAAGGCGTTGTATAAAGTAAGTCCCTTTCCTAGTAGCTATTCCTTTTGAAATCGGAAAAGGGGGCGTGGCACCTCCCATACAAATGGGATCTTTCATACCCCCTATCTATGCAACTGTTATCGCTAGACCACTGAAACTTACCAACGTCTTATATAAAGTAAGTCGCTTTTCTAATACCTATCCCTTTTTGAATTCGGAAAAGGGGGCGTGGCACCTCCCACACAAATGGGAATTTTCATACTGGAGGTATTAATGCTAGACTACTAAATTTTGGTAAGGCGTTGTATAAAGTAAGTCCCTTTCCTAGTAGCTATTCCTTTTGAAATCGGAAAAGGGGGCGTCGCACCTCCCATACAAATGGGAACTTTCATACTCAATATCTTTGGAGGTATTAATGCTACACTACTAAATTTTGGTAAGGCGTTGTATAAAGCAAGTCCCTTTCCTAGTAGCTATTCCTTTTGAAATCGGAAAAGGGGGCGTGGCACCTCCCATACAAATGGGAACTTTCATACTCAATATCTTTGGAGGTATTAATGCTACACTACTAAATTTTGGTAAGGCGTTGTATAAAGTAAGTCCCTTTCCTTTTAGCTATTCCTTTTGAAATCGGAAAAGAGGGCGTGGCACCTCCCATACAAATAAGAACTTTCATACTCAATATCTTTGGAGGTATTAATGCTACACTACTAAATTTTGGTAAGGGGTTGTATAAAGTAAGTCCCTTTCCTAATACCTATCCCTTTTTGAATTCGGAAAAGGGGGCGTGGCACCTCCCATACAAATGGGAACTTTCATACTCAATATCTTTGGAGGTATTAATGCTAGACTACTAAATTTTGGTAAGGCGTTGTAAAAAGTAAGTCCCTTTCCTAGTAGCTATTCCTTTTGAAATCGGAAAAGGGGACGTGGCACCTCCCATACAAATGGCATCTTTCATACCCCCTATCTATGCAACTATTATCGCTAGACCACTGAAATTTGGTAAGACGTTGTATAAAGTAAGTCCATTTCATATTACCTATCACTTTTTGAAATCGGAAAAGGGAGCGGTGCACCTCCCATACAAATGAGATTTTTCATCTATACATAATCTATACATATTATAAAAAGTAAACACTTTTTATCGTGTCGCCACTTGACGCTAAAACGCGTCGACGGATTTTAACCAAACTTACACACAGGTCAGGAACATAGCCCAGCATGGTCCTTATGTCATTTTTTTTTGAAATCGGAAAAGGGGGCGTGGCACCTCCCATACAAATGGGAACTTTCATACTCAATATCTTTGGAGGTATTAATGCTAGACTACTAAATTTTGGTAAGGCGTTGTATAAAGTAAGTCCCTTTCCTAGTAGCTATTCCTTTTGAAATCGGAAAAGGGGGCGTGGCACCTCCCATACAAATGGGAACTTTCATACTCAATATCTTTGGAGGTATTAATGCTACACTACTAAATTTTGGTAAGGGGTTGTATAAAGTAAGTTCCTTTCCTAATACCTATCCCTTTTTGAGTTCGGAAAAGGGGGCGTGGCACCTCCCATACAAATGGGAACTTTCATACTCAATATCTTTGGAGGTATTAATGCTAGACTACTAAATTTTGGTAAGGCGTTGTATAAAGTAAGTCCCTTTCCTAGTAAGCTATTCGTTTTGAAATCGGAAAAGGGGGCGTGGCACCTCCCATACAAATGGGAACTTTCATACTCAATATCTTTGGAGGTATTAATGCTACACTACTAAATTTTGGTAAGGGGTTGTATAAAGTAAGTTCCTTTCCTAATACCTATCCCTTTTTGAGTTCGGAAAAGGGGGCGTGGCACCTCCCATACAAATGGGAACTTTCATACTCAATATCTTTGGAGGTATTAATGCTACACTACTAAATTTTGGTAAGGCGTTGTATAAAGTAAGTCCCTTTCCTAGTAGCTATTCCTTTTGAAATCGGAAAAGGGGGCGTGGCACCTCCCATACAAATGGGAACTTTCATACTCAATATCTTTGGAGGTATTAATGCTACACTACTAAATTTTGGTAAGGGGTTGTATAAAGTAAGTTCCTCTAGTAATACGTATCCCTTTTTGAGTTCGGAAAAGGGGGCGTGGCACCTCCCATGCAAATGGGAACTTTCATACTCAATATCTTTGGAGGTATTAATGCTAGACTACTAAATTTTGGTAAGGCGTTGTATAAAGTAAGTCCCTTTCCTAGTAGCTATTCCTTTTGAAATCGGAAAAGGGGGCGTGGCACCTCCCATACAAATGGGAACTTTCATACTCAATATCTTTGGAGGTATTAATGCTAGACTACTAAATTTTGGTAAGGCGTTGTATAAAGTAAGTCCCTTTCCTAGTAGCTATTCCTTTTGAAATCGGAAAAGGGGGCGTGGCACCTCCCATACAAATGGGAACTTTCATACTCAATATCTTTGGAGGTATTAATGCTACACTACTAAATTTTGGTAAGGAATATCTTTGGAGGTATTAATGCTACACTACTAAATTTTGGTAAGGGGTTGTATAAAGTAAGTTCCTCTAGTAATACGTATCCCTTTTTGAGTTCGGAAAAGGGGGCGTGGCACCTCCCATACAAATGGGAACTTTCATACTCAATATCTTTGGAGGTATTAATTAATGCTAGACTACTAAATTTTGGCAAGGCGTTGTAAAAAGTAAGTCGCTTTCCTAGTAGCTATTCCTTTTGAAATCGGAAAAGGGGGCGTGGCACCTCCCATACAAATGGGAACTTTCATACTCAATATCTTTGGAGGTATTAATTAATGCTAGACTACTAAATTTTGGTAAGGCGTTGTAAAAAGTAAGTCCCTTTCCTAGTAGCTATTCCTTTTGAAATCGGAAAAGGGGGCGTGGCACCTCCCATACAAATGGGAACTTTCATACTCAATATCTTTGGAGAGGTATTAATGCTACACTACTAAATTTTGGTAAGGGGTTGTATAAAGTAAGTTCCTCTAGTAATACCTATCCCTTTTTGAGTTCGGAAAAGGGGGCGTGGCACCTCCCATACAAATGGGAACTTTCATACTCAATATCTTTGGAGGTATTAATGCTACACTACTAAATTTTGGTAAGGCGTTGTATAAAGTAAGTCCCTTTCCTAGTAGCTATTCCTTTTGAAATCGGAAAAGGGGGCGTGGCACCTCCCATACAAATGGGAACTTTCATACTCAATATCTTTGGAGGTATTAATGCTACACTACTAAATTTTGGTAAGGGGTTGTATAAAGTAAGTTCCTCTAGTAATACGTATCCCTTTTTGAGTTCGGAAAAGGGGGCGTGGCACCTCCCATACAAATGGGAACTTTCATACTCAATATCTTTGGAGGTATTAATTAATGCTAGACTACTAAATTTTGGTAAGGCGTTGTAAAAAGTAAGTCCCTTTCCTAGTACGTATCCCTTTAGGGAATCGTAAAAGGGGACGTGGCACCTCCGATACAAATTGGAACTTTTATACTCAATATCTTTGGAGGTATTAATGCTAGACTACTAAATTTTGCTAAGGCGTTGTATAAAGTAAGTCCCTTTCGTAGTAGCTATTCCTTTTGAAATCGGAAAAGGGGCGTGGCACCTCCCATACAAATGGGATCTTTCATACCCCCTATCTATGCAACTGTTATCGCTAGACCACTGAAATTTGGTAAGACGTTGTATAAAGTAAGTCGCTTTTCTAATACCTATCCCTTTTTGAATTCGAAAAAGGGGGCGTGGCACCTCCCACACAAATGGGAATTTTCATACTGGAGGTATTAATGCTAGACTACTAAATTTTGGTAAGGCGTTGTAAAAAGTAAGTCCCTTTCCTAGTACCTATCCCGTTTGGGAATCGTAAAACGGGGCGTGGCACCTCCGATACAAATGGGAACTTTTATACTTAATATCTTTGGAGGTATTAATGCTAGACTACTAAATTTTGGTAGGGCGTTGTATCTATGCAACTGTTATCGCTAGACCACTGAAATTTGGTAAGACGTTGTATAAAGTAAGTCGCTTTTCTAATACCTATCCCTTTTTGAATTCGAAAAAGGGGGCGTGGCACCTCCCACACAAATGGGAATTTTCATACTGGAGGTATTAATGCTAGACTACTAAATTTTGGTAAGGCGTTGTAAAAAGTAAGTCCCTTTCCTAGTACCTATCCCGTTTGGGAATCGTAAAACGGGGCGCGGCACCTCCGATACAAATGGGAACTTTATACTCAATATCTTTAGAGGTATTAATGCTAGACTACTAAATTTTGGTAGGGCGTTGTATAAAGTAGGTATCTTTCCTAGTACCTATCCCTTTTTGAAATCGTAAAAGGGGGCGTGGCACCTCCCATACAAATTTGAACTTTCATACTCAATATCTTTGGAGGTATTAATGCTACACTACTAAATTTTGGTAAGGCGTTGTATAAAGTAAGTCGCTTCCTAGTACCTATCCCTTTTGGGAATCGTAAAAGGGGGCGTGGCACCTCCGATACAAATGGGAACTTTTATACTCAATATCTTTGGAGGTATTAATGCTAGACTACTAAATTTTGGTAAGGCGTTGTATAAAGTAAGTCACTTTCCTAATACCGATCCCTTTTTGAATTCGGAAAAGGGGGCGTGGCACCTCCCATACAAATGGGAACTTTGATACTCAATATCTTTGGAGGTATTAATGCTAGACTACTAAATTTTGGTAAGGCGTTGTAAAAAGTAAGTCCCTTTCCTAGTACCTATCCCTTTTAAGAATCGTAAAAGGGGGCGTGGCACCTCCCATACAAATGGGAACTTTCATACTCAATATCTTTGGAGGTATTAATGCTAAACTACAAAAAGGGATGAATTCGGAAAAGGGGGCGTGGCACCTCCCATACAAATGGGAACTTTCATACTCAATATCTTTGGAGGTATTAATGCTAGACTACTAAATTTTGGTAAGGCGTTGTAAAAAGTAAGTCCCTTTCCTAGTACCTATCCCTTTTGGGAATCGTAAAAGGGGGCGTGGCACCTCCGATACAAATGGGAACTTTTATACTCAATATCTTTGGAGGTATTAATGCTAGACTACTAAATTTTGGTAAGGCGTTGTATAAAGTAAGTCGCTTTCCTAATACCGATCCCTTTTTGAATTCGGAAAGGGGGGCGTGGCACCTCCCATACAAATGGGAACTTTCATACTCAATATCTTTGGAGGTATTAATGCTAGACTACTAAATTTTGGTAAGGCGTTGTAAAAAGTAAGTCCCTTTCCTAGTACCTATCCCTTTTAAGAATCGTAAAAGGGGGCGTGGCACCACCCATACAAATGGGAACTTTCATACTCAATATCTTTGGAGGTATTAATGCTAAACTACTAAATTTTGGTAAGGCGTTGTATAAAGTAAGTCCCTTTCCTAATACCTATCCCTTTTTGAAATCGTAAAAGGGAGCGTGGCACCTCCCATAAAAATGGGATCTTTCATACCCCCTATCTATGAAACTATTATCGCTAGACTACAAAATTTTGGTAAGGCGTTGTATAAAGTAAGTCCCTTTCCTAATACCATACCCTTTTTGAAATCGTAAAAGGGGGCGTGGCACCTCCCATACAAATGAGAATTTTCATACTCAATATCTTTGGAGGTATTAATGCTAGACTACTTAGTTTTGGTAAGGCGTTGTATAAAGTAAATCCCTTTCCTAATACTTATCCTGTTTTGAAGTCGTAAAAGGAGGCGTAGCACCTCCCATACAAATGGGAACTTTTATACTCAATAGGTATTAATGCTAGACTACTAAATTTTGGTAAGGCGTTGTAAAAAGTAAGTCCCTTTCCTAGTACCTATCCCTTTTGGGAATCGTAAAAGGGGGCGTGGCACCTCCGATACAAATGGGAACTTTTATACTCAATATCTTTGGAGGTATTAATGCTAGACTACTAAATTTTGGTAAGGCGTTGTATAAAGTAAGTCGCTTTCCTAATACCTATCCCTTTTTGAATTCGGAAAAGGGGGCGTGGCACCTCCCATACAAATGGGAACTTTCATACTCAATATCTTTGGAGGTATTAATGCTAGACTACTAAATTTTGGTGAGGCGTTGTAAAAAATAAGTCCCTTTCCTAGTACCTATCCCTTTTGGGAATCGTAAAAGGGGGCGTGGCACCTCCGATACAAATGGGAACTTTTATACTCAATATCTTTGGAGGTATTAATGCTAGACTACTAAATTTTGGTAAGGCGTTGTATAAAGCAAGTCGCTTTCCTAATACCTATCCCTTTTTGAATTCGGAAAAGGGGGCGTGGCACCTCCCATACAAATGGGAACTTTCATACTCAATATCTTTGGAGGTATTAATGCTAGACTACTAAATTTTGGTAAGGCGTTGTATAAAGTAAGTCCCTTTCCTAGTAGCTATTCCTTTTGAAATCGGAAAAGGGGGCGTGGCACCTCCCATACAAATGGGAACTTTCATACTCAATATCTTTGGAGGTATTAATGCTACACTACTAAATTTTGGTAAGGGGTTGTATAAAGTAAGTTCCTTTAGTAATACGTATCCCTTTTTGAGTTCGGAAAAGGGGGCGTGGCACCTCCCATACAAATGGGAACTTTCATACTCAATATCTTTGGAGGTATTAATTAATGCTAGACTACTAAATTTTGGTAAGGCGTTGTAAAAAGTAAGTCCCTTTCCTAGTACGTATCCCTTTAGGGAATCGTAAAAGGGGACGTGGCACCTCCCATACAAATGGGAACTTTCATACTCAATATCTTTGGAGGTATTAATGCTAAACTACAAAAAGGGATGAATTCGGAAAAGGGGGCGTGGCACCTCCCATACAAATGGGAACTTTCATACTCAATATCTTTGGAGGTATTAATGCTAGACTACTAAATTTTGGTAAGGCGTTGTAAAAAGTAAGTCCCTTTCCTAGTACCTATCCCTTTTGGGAATCGTAAAAGGGGGCGTGGCACCTCCGATACAAATGGGAACTTTTATACTCAATATCTTTGGAGGTATTAATGCTAGACTACTAAATTTTGGTAAGGCGTTGTATAAAGTAAGTCGCTTTCCTAATACCGATCCCTTTTTGAATTCGGAAAGGGGGGCGTGGCACCTCCCATACAAATGGGAACTTTCATACTCAATATCTTTGGAGGTATTAATGCTAGACTACTAAATTTTGGTAAGGCGTTGTAAAAAGTAAGTCCCTTTCCTAGTACCTATCCCTTTTAAGAATCGTAAAAGGGGGCGTGGCACCACCCATACAAATGGGAACTTTCATACTCAATATCTTTGGAGGTATTAATGCTAAACTACTAAATTTTGGTAAGGCGTTGTATAAAGTAAGTCCCTTTCCTAATACCTATCCCTTTTTGAAATCGTAAAAGGGAGCGTGGCACCTCCCATAAAAATGGGATCTTTCATACCCCCTATCTATGAAACTATTATCGCTAGACTACAAAATTTTGGTAAGGCGTTGTATAAAGTAAGTCCCTTTCCTAATACCATACCCTTTTTGAAATCGTAAAAGGGGGCGTGGCACCTCCCATACAAATGAGAATTTTCATACTCAATATCTTTGGAGGTATTAATGCTAGACTACTTAGTTTTGGTAAGGCGTTGTATAAAGTAAATCCCTTTCCTAATACTTATCCTGTTTTGAAGTCGTAAAAGGAGGCGTAGCACCTCCCATACAAATGGGAACTTTTATACTCAATAGGTATTAATGCTAGACTACTAAATTTTGGTAAGGCGTTGTAAAAAGTAAGTCCCTTTCCTAGTACCTATCCCTTTTGGGAATCGTAAAAGGGGGCGTGGCACCTCCGATACAAATGGGAACTTTTATACTCAATATCTTTGGAGGTATTAATGCTAGACTACTAAATTTTGGTAAGGCGTTGTATAAAGTAAGTCGCTTTCCTAATACCTATCCCTTTTTGAATTCGGAAAAGGGGGCGTGGCACCTCCCATACAAATGGGAACTTTCATACTCAATATCTTTGGAGGTATTAATGCTAGACTACTAAATTTTGGTGAGGCGTTGTAAAAAATAAGTCCCTTTCCTAGTACCTATCCCTTTTGGGAATCGTAAAAGGGGGCGTGGCACCTCCGATACAAATGGGAACTTTTATACTCAATATCTTTGGAGGTATTAATGCTAGACTACTAAATTTTGGTAAGGCGTTGTATAAAGCAAGTCGCTTTCCTAATACCTATCCCTTTTTGAATTCGGAAAAGGGGGCGTGGCACCTCCCATACAAATGGGAACTTTCATACTCAATATCTTTGGAGGTATTAATGCTACACTACTAAATTTTGGTAAGGGGTTGTATAAAGTAAGTTCCTTTAGTAATACGTATCCCTTTTTGAGTTCGGAAAAGGGGGCGTGGCACCTCCCATACAAATGGGAACTTTTATACTCAATATCTTTGGAGGTATTAATGCTAGACTACTTAGTTTTGGTAAGGCGTTGTATAAAGTAAATCCCTTTCCTAATACTTATCCTGTTTTGAAGTCGTAAAAGGAGGCGTAGCACCTCCCATACAAATGGGAACTTTTATACTCAATAGGTATTAATGCTAGACTACTAAATTTTGGTAAGGCGTTGTATAAAGTAAGTCCCTTTCCTAGTAGCTATTCCTTTTGAAATCGGGAAAGGGGGCGTGCCACCTCCCATACAAATGGGAACTTTCATACTCAATATCTTTGGAGGTATTAATGCTACACTACTAAATTTTGGTAAGGGGTTGTATAAAGTAAGTTCCTTTAGTAATACGTATCCCTTTTTGAGTTCGGAAAAGGGGGCGTGGCACCTCCCATACAAATGGGAACTTTCATACTCAATATCTTTGGAGGTATTAATTAATGCTAGACTACTAAATTTTGGTAAGGCGTTGTAAAAAGTAAGTCCCTTTCCTAGTACGTATCCCTTTAGGGAATCGTAAAAGGGGACGTGGCACCTCCGATACAAATTGGAACTTTTATACTCAATATCTTTGGAGGTATTAATGCTAGACTACTAAATTTTGCTAAGGCGTTGTATAAAGTAAGTCCCTTTCGTAGTAGCTATTCCTTTTGAAATCGGAAAAGGGGCGTGGCACCTCCCATACAAATGGGATCTTTCATACTCAATATCTTTGGAGGTATTAATGCTACACTACTAAATTTTGGTAAGGGGTTGTATAAAGTAAGTTCCTCTAGTAATACGTATCCCTTTTTGAGTTCGGAAAAGGGGGCGTGGCACCTCCCATACAAATGGGAACTTTCATACTCAATATCTTTGGAGGTATTAATTAATGCTAGACTACTAAATTTTGGCAAGGCGTTGTAAAAAGTAAGTCGCTTTCCTAGTAGCTATTCCTTTTGAAATCGGAAAAGGGGGCGTGGCACCTCCCATACAAATGGGAACTTTCATACTCAATATCTTTGGAGGTATTAATTAATGCTAGACTACTAAATTTTGGTAAGGCGTTGTATAAAGTAAGTCGCTTCCTAGTACCTATCCCTTTTGGGAATCGTAAAAGGGGGCGTAGCACCTCCGATACAAATGGGAACTTTTATACTCAATATCTTTGGAGGTATTAATGCTAGACTACTAAATTTTGGTAAGGCGTTGTATAAAGTAAGTCACTTTCCTAATACCGATCCCTTTTTGAATTCGGAAAAGGGGGCGTGGCACCTCCCATACAAATGGGAACTTTGATACTCAATATCTTTGGAGGTATTAATGCTAGACTACTAAATTTTGGTAGGGCGTTGTATCTATGCAACTGTTATCGCTAGACCACTGAAATTTGGTAAGACGTTGTATAAAGTAAGTCGCTTTTCTAATACCTATCCCTTTTTGAATTCGAAAAAGGGGGCGTGGCACCTCCCACACAAATGGGAATTTTCATACTGGAGGTATTAATGCTAGACTACTAAATTTTGGTAAGGCGTTGTAAAAAGTAAGTCCCTTTCCTAGTACCTATCCCGTTTGGGAATCGTAAAACGGGGCGCGGCACCTCCGATACAAATGGGAACTTTATACTCAATATCTTTAGAGGTATTAATGCTAGACTACTAAATTTTGGTAGGGCGTTGTATAAAGTAGGTATCTTTCCTAGTACCTATCCCTTTTTGAAATCGTAAAAGGGGGCGTGGCACCTCCCATACAAATTTGAACTTTCATACTCAATATCTTTGGAGGTATTAATGCTACACTACTAAATTTTGGTAAGGCGTTGTATAAAGTAAGTCGCTTCCTAGTACCTATCCCTTTTGGGAATCGTAAAAGGGGGCGTAGCACCTCCGATACAAATGGGAACTTTTATACTCAATATCTTTGGAGGTATTAATGCTAGACTACTAAATTTTGGTAAGGCGTTGTATAAAGTAAGTCACTTTCCTAATACCGATCCCTTTTTGAATTCGGAAAAGGGGGCGTGGCACCTCCCATACAAATGGGAACTTTGATACTCAATATCTTTGGAGGTATTAATGCTAGACTACTAAATTTTGGTAAGGCGTTGTAAAAAGTAAGTCCCTTTCCTAGTACCTATCCCTTTTAAGAATCGTAAAAGGGGGCGTGGCACCTCCCATACAAATGGGAACTTTCATACTCAATATCTTTGGAGGTATTAATGCTAAACTACAAAAAGGGATGAATTCGGAAAAGGGGGCGTGGCACCTCCCATACAAATGGGAACTTTCATACTCAATATCTTTGGAGGTATTAATGCTAGACTACTAAATTTTGGTAAGGCGTTGTAAAAAGTAAGTCCCTTTCCTAGTACCTATCCCTTTTGGGAATCGTAAAAGGGGGCGTGGCACCTCCGATACAAATGGGAACTTTTATACTCAATATCTTTGGAGGTATTAATGCTAGACTACTAAATTTTGGTAAGGCGTTGTATAAAGTAAGTCGCTTTCCTAATACCGATCCCTTTTTGAATTCGGAAAGGGGGGCGTGGCACCTCCCATACAAATGGGAACTTTCATACTCAATATCTTTGGAGGTATTAATGCTAGACTACTAAATTTTGGTAAGGCGTTGTAAAAAGTAAGTCCCTTTCCTAGTACCTATCCCTTTTAAGAATCGTAAAAGGGGGCGTGGCACCACCCATACAAATGGGAACTTTCATACTCAATATCTTTGGAGGTATTAATGCTAAACTACTAAATTTTGGTAAGGCGTTGTATAAAGTAAGTCCCTTTCCTAATACCTATCCCTTTTTGAAATCGTAAAAGGGAGCGTGGCACCTCCCATACAAATGGGATCTTTCATACCCCCTATCTATGCAACTATTATCGCTAGACTACAAAATTTTGGCAAGGCGTTGTATAAAGTAAGTCCCTTTCCTAATACCATACCCTTTTTGAAATCGTAAAAGGGGGCGTGGCACCTCCCATACAAATGAGAATTTTCATACTCAATATCTTTGGAGGTATTAATGCTAGACTACTTAGTTTTGGTAAGGCGTTGTATAAAGTAAATCCCTTTCCTAATACTTATCCTGTTTTGAAGTCGTAAAAGGAGGCGTAGCACCTCCCATACAAATGGGAACTTTTATACTCAATAGGTATTAATGCTAGACTACTAAATTTTGGTAAGGCGTTGTAAAAAGTAAGTCCCTTTCCTAGTACCTATCCCTTTTGGGAATCGTAAAAGGGGGCGTGGCACCTCCGATACAAATGGGAACTTTTATACTCAATATCTTTGGAGGTATTAATGCTAGACTACTAAATTTTGGTAAGGCGTTGTATAAAGTAAGTCGCTTTCCTAATACCTATCCCTTTTTGAATTCGGAAAAGGGGGCGTGGCACCTCCCATACAAATGGGAACTTTCATACTCAATATCTTTGGAGGTATTAATGCTAGACTACTAAATTTTGGTGAGGCGTTGTAAAAAATAAGTCCCTTTCCTAGTACCTATCCCTTTTGGGAATCGTAAAAGGGGGCGTGGCACCTCCGATACAAATGGGAACTTTTATACTCAATATCTTTGGAGGTATTAATGCTAGACTACTAAATTTTGGTAAGGCGTTGTATAAAGCAAGTCGCTTTCCTAATACCTATCCCTTTTTGAATTCGGAAAAGGGGGCGTGGCACCTCCCATACAAATGGGAACTTTCATACTCAATATCTTTGGAGGTATTAATGCTAAACTACTAAATTTTGGTAAGGCGTTGTATAAAGTAAGTCCCTTTCCTAATACCTATCCCTTTTTGAAATCGTAAAAGGGAGCGTGGCACCTCCCATAAAAATGGGATCTTTCATACCCCCTATCTATGGAACTATTATCGTTAGACTACAAAATTTTGGTAAAGCGTTGTATAAAGTAAGTCCCTTTCCTAATACCATACCCTTTTTGAAATGGTAAAAGGGGCGTGGCACCTCCCATACAAATGAGAATTTTCATACCCAATATCTTTGGAGGTATTAATGCTAGACTACTAAATTTTTGTAAGGCGTTGTAAAAAGTAAGTCCCTTTCCTAGTACCTATCCCTTTTGGGAATCGTAAAAGGGGGCGTGGCACCTCCGATACAAATGGGAACTTTTATACTCAATATCTTTGGAGGTATTAATGCTAGACTGCTAAATTTTGGTAAGGCGTTGTATAAAGTAAGTCGCTTTCCTAATACCTATCCCTTTTTGAATTCGGAAAAGGGGGCGTGGCACCTCCCATACAAATGGGAACTTTCATACTCAATATCTTTGGAGGTATTAATGCTAGACTACTAAATTTTGGTGAGGCGTTGTAAAAAGTAAGTCCCTTTCCTAGTACCTATCCCTTTTGGGAATCGTACAAGGAAGCGCGGCACCTCCCATACAAATGGGAAATTTTATACTCAATATCTTTGGGGGTATTAATGCTAGATTACTAAATTTTGGTAAGGCGTTGTAAAAAGTAAGTCCCTTTCCTAGTACCTATCCCTTTTGGGAATCGTAGAAGGGGGCGTGGCACCTCCGATACAAATGGGAACTCTTATACTCAATATCTTTGGAGGTATTAATGCTAGACTACTAAATTTTGGTAAGGCGTTGTATAAAGTAAGTCGCTTTCCTAATACCTATCCCTTTTTGAATTCGGAAAAGGGGGCGTGGCACCTCCCATACAAATGGGAACTTTCATACTCAATATCTTTGGAGGTATTAATGCTAGACTACTAAATTTTGGTGAGGCGTTGTAAAAAGTAAGTCCCTTTCCTAGTACCTATCCCTTTTGGGAATCGTAAAAGGAAGCGCGGCACCTCCCATACAAATGGGAACTTTTATACTCAATATCTTTGGGGGTATTAATGCTAGATTACTAAATTTTGGTAAGGCGTTGTATAAAGTAAGTCCCTCTCCTAATACCTATACCTTTTTGAAATCGGAAAAGGGGGCGTCGCACCTCCCATAAAAATGGGACCTTTCATACTCAATATCTTTGGAGGTATTAAAGCTAGACTACTTGGTTTTGGTAAGGCGTTGTATAAAGTACATCCCTTTCCTAATACCTATCCTGTTTTGAAATCGTAAAAGGAGGCGTGGCACCTCCCATACAAATGGGAACTTTTATACTCAATATCTTTGGAGGTATTAATGCTAGACTACAAAATTTTTGTAAGGCGTTGTAAAAAGTAAGTTCCTTTCCTAGTACCTATCCCTTTTGGGAATCGTACAAGGAAGCACGGCACCTCCCATACAAATGGGAAATTTTATACTCAATATCTTTGGGGGTATTAATGCTAGATTACTACATTTTGGTAAGGCGTTGTAAAAAGTAAGTCCCTTTCCTAGTACCTATCCCTTTTGGGAATCGTAGAAGGGGGCGTGGCACCTCCGATACAAATGGGAACTCTTATACTCAATATCTTTGGAGGTATTAATGCTAGACTACTAAATTTTGGTAAGGCGTTGTATAAAGTAAGTCGTACAAGGAAGCACGTACAAGGAAGCACGGCACCTCCCATACAAATGGGAAATTTTATACTCAATATCTTTGGGGGTATTAATGCTAGATTACTAAATTTTGGTAAGGCGTTGTAAAAAGTAAGTCCCTTTCCTAGTACCTATCCCTTTTGGGAATCGTAGAAGGGGGCGTGGCACCTCCGATACAAATGGGAACTCTTATACTCAATATCTTTGGAGGTATTAATGCTAGACTACTAAATTTTGGTAAGGCGTTGTATAAAGTAAGTCGCTTTCCTAATACCTATCCCTTTTTGAATTCGGAAAAGGGGGCGTGGCACCTCCCATACAAATGGGAACTTTCATACTCAATATCTTTGGAGGTATTAATGCTAGACTACTAAATTTTGGTGAGGCGTTGTAAAAAGTAAGTCCCTTTCCTAGTACCTATCCTTTTTGGGAATCGTAAAAGGAAGCGCGGCACCTCCCATACAAATGGGAACTTTTATACTCAATATCTTTGGGGGTATTAATGCTAGATTACTAAATTTTGGTAAGGCGTTGTATAAAGTAAGTCCCTCTCCTAATACCTATAACTTTTTGAAATCGGAAAAGGGGGCGTCGCACCTCCCATAAAAATGGGAGGTATTAAAGCTAGACTACTTGGTTTTGGTAAGGCGTTGTATAAAGTACATCCCTTTCCTAATACCTATTCTTTTTTGAAATCGGAAAAGGGGGCGTGGCACCTCCCATACAAATGGGAACTTTCATACTCAATATCTTTGGAGGTATTAATGCTAGACTACTTAGTTTTGGTAAGGCGTTGTATAAAGTACATCCCTTTGTTAATACCTATTCTTTTTTGAAATAGTAAAAGGAGGCGTGGCACCTCCCATACAAATCGGAAATTTTATACTCAATATCTTTGGGGGTATTATCGCTAGACTACAAAATTTTGGTAAAGCGTTGTAAATATAAAGTAAGTCCCTTTCGTAATACCATACCCTTTTTGAAATCGTAAAAGGGGGCGTGGCACCTCCCATACAAATGAGAATTTTCATACTCAATATCTTTGGAGGTATTAATGCTAGACTACTTAGTTTTGGTAAGGCGTTGTATAAAGTACATCCCTTTCCTAATGCCTATTCTTTTTTGAAATCGGAAAAGGGGGCGTGGCACCTCCCATACAAATGGGAACTTTCATACTCAATATCTTTGGAGGTATTAATGCTAGACTACTAAATTTTGGTAAGGCGTTGTATAAAGTAAGTTCCTTTCCTAATACCTTGTCAGGGTCTGGGGGGGTTCCCCACGTTGGGCCAGAGAAAGACGATTACAAACTTGCACCGCTCGGAAGGGTTGGTAGAGTAGTTGTATGACAGGGAGAGGGCGAATATAAACATAAATTTACCCAAAGATAGTGATAGCAGATTTAATGAGTTTCGCTTGTTGTTGCGGTGTATCGGCGATCGATCTCTCCGGCGATGAGGGTCAAGTCGGCGTGGAGGAGCGGCAACCCGGTGTATCTGCAAAAGAGCACCCAAAGTAAAAAAAGTCCCACATATATATGAACGCATAATACTCCCCGTAAATTCCATGGGCCCCGAGGTAGGGCAACCATCCTCACTGATACCATCGGTTATGGAATGTGGTCGAAGATAGCGTGTTAGCCGACACAAAGGCCTCACCTCACAAGATGCACACGTTTGGTTTGTTGGGCAAATCACCTCCGCCACCATCACCACGACCCTACCGCTTGGTCAGCACTGTGCGTCCCTTTTATCGAATTTATTTATTGTTTGGGGACGGCGTATGGCACTTTTGGGGCATTAAAATAAAAAAAATTTGGCCGGTAACTTTATTAATTTTAAGTTTTATAAATTTTTCTGGGCTTTGCGTCTATTGTGTTTGCCGAGAAATGTCAAATGCAATGACATTTATGCTTTCCACCATGGGGAAATGCTAAAAGCTCGGGGGTGAAAAGGTTGCCCCACGTCATTTTTATGTGGTGGTGGGGACTTAAGGAAAAGGAAAAGGACGGATACTAGGGTATGTTTTCGTTGTTGGCTGGAAATAGACCATAGCAAACCGGCACAGGAAAACGGTGTCACTGTTCTATCTATGCTATATATGGGGGTGTCGTGCAGTTCACAGGAACAAACTGTATAAACTGTGAAAAGAGCTACATCGAGTGTGCGCCGGTCGAGTTATTGCGAGCGCGAAAACTATTTTTAAATCGAATTTCCCTGCCAAGTGATGGCTGTGATTAATTAAATAATTATCGCGGAAACAAATAGTTAATCGTTGATATCCAACGTTGTGAAGCGCAACGTTTTATATAGAGGGCAATTCCCGACCGCCGTGGTGTGGAGGTAGTGTTGCCGGCCTACCACACCGAAGGTCCATGGTTCGAGCCCTGGTACAGGTAACATCAAAAGTGATTTGAAAAAAGTTTTTCAAAACGGGGTCGCCCCTCGGCAGTGGTTTGGCAAACTCTCCGAGTGTATTTCTGCCATGACACGCTTCTCAGCAAAAATTCGTCTCCTTTGTAGATGCCGTTCGGAGTCGGCAAAAAACTGTAGGTCCCACCAATTTGTAGGGAAAATTCAAATCGGCACACCACAAATTGGAAGAGAAGCTTGGCGCAAAAATCTCTTAGGAGGTTTATGATGATATACCTGTTGTATATCGCGCCATAAAGAGAGAGAATTCCCGATAATTATATATTACTAAGCCATCACGAAGCTTCGCCTGCTAGCTATAAAAGGACGAGGGACCAGTGACCAGGGCTAGAAGGAAGATCGCCCCAACGATTCATGTGTTCCAGTATGGATATTAAAGTGCGTCAGACGTTCTAACCGGGTAAGTGATCTGGTTTTCAAATTTTTTTTGTTGCCCATGTCTGTCCCTTTGCTTCGCGCCTTTTGGCGTTCCCGCCAACCCAATGTTCGACTCCGGTCATAAAATTCTTCACGAGTGAAAATCCCCACTCAATTCTATATGCAGCTACTTGAAATTTCATTTAAAACTTCCTTTTTTTTTTGTCTCGATAACAATAATTTGATTGTAATTGATTTTTTTTCTTTGAGTTTCAAAAGTGTCAGCAAGTGCAAAGGAAAGTAATTTTTTTTTAGCAAGAAAAAAATATATATATTATTATCTTAAAAATCTTTGAAGTATAAGTCTTTCAAAAACTCTTAAAGAAAAAATTTGTCAATTTTTGGTAATTTCGTTTCAAAATTTCAAACTTCTTACAATAATTGTTAGGAGAATTGTTAATCAAACGAAATAATGTTCCGGGTCTCAAAAGGAACCGATTGAAACAAAATAAAGATTCCTGTAATTTCTCTAATGGTTGTTATAATAGTCATAACCCCGTTTTTTTTGTTAGTAGATAATTTTTTTTGGGATATGGTTTTTGCAATTGTGGCGATACCTAATTTTTATATTCATGGGGCTAAAGGTGGGCGGGCGCCAAAGTTTTCGCAATTCCCTAATGCCAACATTTTTGCTGTAGCGGGAGAACCATCCTAATACATGCCAGCTTCTGGTGGAGTGGCAGGGAGATTATTCACCCGTACCATTTTTCATGATTCACCACCACATATCAACTTTTAAATGTCCATCAGCAAATACAAATTTTCACCATTGCATGCAAGTTTTACCATTACCACTCCGTCAGCTTTCACCATAGAGTATAAATTTTCACCTTGGCTACGTAGCAATAATCACGACGAAAGCTTTTGGTTATGATAACCCAGCGAGCAGAGGAGATACCGTTCCAACGTACTTAGTCGTAAGGATAGTAGTTGTGTAAATTTTAATAAATTTTCTTTTGTAATCCTTCTTCGTTAAATTATATATATTATTTTGATGTGAAAACCGTTTCCGGTCACACGAAAAACCCACAAACTACAAGTTTGAATATCCATTTTTGTGAACGGCTGAATATTTCAGCCCCCTTGAACCCCTCAAACTACCGAAGAGAGCTCTTTTAGGTAGGGTATAGTGGGATCGTGGGGTACGCGTACCTAATATATATTTGAAATCTCTGATTTGGAGAAACTAAAAACTTGGGTTTTCGAATGTGCGGACCGAAAGTCCCAGTCACATATATGTATATACATAACATATTATAGATTTTTTTTATGTGAATATACCCATGTACATGTTAAGTTTTTATTTAGATACATGTTAATTTTCATTTACATATATACATGTTGAATTTTATTTTTAATGTCATATGTATATTCCAAAACGGTTCAAATATACCGCAATTGTGTTTTTTTGAGATATAGCCTTAATTTTTATAATACTTTTTTTTTTTGTTGTAAGATGATGTTACCGCCAACCGTGTAAACAAATTTCTCATATTAAATTTGTATATTTTTGAAATTTTACTTTTAATTAAAAATGTTAACCTGAAATTTGAAAGTTAAAAATATGGTCTGCTAATCTAAATTGTTGGGGAGGGGGAAGATGACGAAAGGGTAGGTAGTGTGGAAGATTTGGGAGCAACACTGAGCAATGGGGACCTGCCGAACCGGAGAGAAATCGAGCGGTCCAAGGTAGGGTGGGCTTCTTGAGGGGATGCCCAAAATAAAGTAAGTATGGAATAGGGATAATTGTGGCATCCGCCCTGCTGCCAAGGTGGACAAGGGTTAAGGAACACGACCGCGCTAACTGAGCTAGCTGGGGCCCACATTGGTAGCACGAACAGGGGCGGACCCACGCGTATACGTGGACGTGACAACCTATCCCTTTTTGAAATCGTAAAAGGGGGCGTGGCACCTCCCATACAAATGGGATCTTTCATACCCCCTATCTATGCAACTATTATCGCTAGACCACTGAAATTTGGTAAGACGTTGTATAAAGTAAGTCCCTTTCATATTACCTATCACTTTTTGAAATCGGAAAAGGGAGCGGTGCACCTCCCATACAAATGCGATATTTCATCTATACATAATCTATACATATTATAAACACTTTTCTCTCGTGTCGCCACTTGACGCTAAAACTCGTGGACGGATTTTAACCAAACTTACACACAGGTCAGGTACATAGCCCGGCATGGTTCTTAAGTACTTTTCTTTTGAAATCGGAAAAGGTGGCGTGGCACCTCCCATACAAATGGGAACTTTCATACTCAATATCTTTGGAGGTATTAACGCTAGACTACTAAATTTTGGTAAGGCTTTGTATAAAGTACATCCCTTTCCTAATACCTATTCTTTTTTGAAATCGTAAAAGGAGGCGTGGCACCTCCCATAAAAATAAGAACTTTCATACTCAATATCTTTGGAGGTATTAATGCTAGACTACTAAGTTTTGGTAAGGAGTTGTATAAAGTAAGTCCCTTTCGTAATACCTATTCCTTTTTGAAATCGGAAAAGGGGGCGTGGCACCTCCCATACAAATGGGAACTTTTATACTCAATATCTTTGGAGGTATTAATGCTAGACTACTAAATTTTGCTAAGGCGTTGTATAAAGTAACTTCCTTTCCTAATACCTATCCCTTTTTGAATTCGGAAAAGGGGGCGTGGCACCTCCCATACAAATGGGAACTTTCATACTCAATATCTTTGGAGGTATTACTGTAAGACTACTAAATTTTGGTAAGGCGTTGTACAGAGTAAGTCCCTTTCCTAATACCTATCCCTTTTTGAAATCGTAAAAGGGAGCGTGGCACCTCCCATAAAAATGGGATCTTTCATACCCCCTATCTATGTAACTATTGTCGCTAGACTACAAAATTTTGGTAAAGCGTTGTATAAAGTAAGCCCCTTTCCTAATACCATACCCTTTTTGAAATCGTAAAAGGGGGCGTGGCACCTCCCATACAAATGAGAATTTTCATACTCAATATCTTTGGAGGTATTAATGCTAGACTACTTAGTTTTGGTAAGGCGTTGTATAAAGTAAGTCCCTTTCCTAGTACCTATCCCTTTTTGAAATCGTAAAAGTGGGCGTGGCACCTCCCATACAAATGGGAACTTGCATACTTAATATCTTTGGAGGCATTAATGCTAGACTACTAAGTTTTGGTAAGGCGTTGTACAGAGTAAGTCACTTTCCGAATACTTATCCCTTTTTGAAATCGTCAAAGGGGGCGTGGCACCTCCCATACAAATGGGAACTTGCATACTCAATATCTTTGGAGGCATTAATGCTAGACTACTAAATTTTGGTAAGGCGTTGTATAAAGTAAGTGCCTTTCCTAATGCCTATTCCTTTTTGGAATCGGAAAAGGCGGCGTGGCACCTCCCATAAAAATGGGAACTTTCATACTCATAATCTTTGGAGGTATTAATGTTAGACTACTAAATTTTGGTAAGGCGTTGTATAAAGTAAGTCCCTTTCCTAATACCTATTCCTTTTTGAAATCGGAAAAGGGGGACGTGGCACCTCCCATACAAATGGGAACTTTTATACTCAATATCTTTGGAGGTATTAATGCTACACTACTAAATTTTGGTAAGGCGTTGTATAAAGAAAGTCCCTTTCGTAATACCAATCCCTTTTTGAAATCGGAAAAGGGGGCGTGGCACCTTCCATACAAATGGGAACTTTCATATTCAAGGTATTAATCCTAGACTACTAAATTTTGGTAGGGCGTTGTATAAAGTAAGTCTCTTTCCTAGTACCTACCCCTTTTTGAAATCGTCAAAGGGGGCGTGGCACCTCCCATACAAATGGGAACTTTCATACTCAATATCTTTAGAGGTATTATTGCTAGACTACAAAATTTTGGTAAGGCCTTGTGTAAAGTAAGTATCTTTCCTAATAAATATCCTTTTTTGAAATCGTAAAAGGGGGCGTGGCACCTCCCATACAAATTTGAACTTTCATACTCAATATCTTTGGAGGTATTAATGCTAGACTGCTAAATTTTGGTAAGGCGTTGTATAAAGTAAGTCGCTTTCCTAATACCTATCGCTTTTTGAATTCGGAAAAGGGGGCGTGGCACCTCCCATACAAATGGGAACTTTCATACTCAATATCTTTCGAGGTATTAAACAAATGGGAACTTTTATACTCAATATCTTTGGAGGTATTAATGCTACACTACTAAATTTTGGTAAGGCGTTGTATAAAGAAAGTCCCTTTCGTAATACCAATCCCTTTTTGAAATCGGAAAAGGGGGCGTGGCACCTTCCATACAAATGGGAACTTTCATATTCAAGGTATTAATCCTAGACTACTAAATTTTGGTAGGGCGTTGTATAAAGTAAGTCTCTTTCCTAGTACCTATCCCTTTTTGAAATCGTCAAAGGGGGCGTGGCACCTCCCATAGAAATGGGAACTTTCATACTCAATATCTTTAGAGGTATTATTGTTAGACTACAAAATTTTGGTAAGGCGTTGTGTAAAGTAAGTATCTTTCCTAATAAATATCCTTTTTTGAAATCGTAAAAGGGGGCGTGGCACCTCCCATACAAATTTGAACTTTCATACTCAATATCTTTGGAGGTATTAATGCTAGACTACTAAATTTTGGTAAGGCGTTGTATAAAGTAAGTCGCTTTCCTAATACCTATCGCTTTTTGAATTCGGAAAAGGGGGCGTGGCACCTCCCATACAAATGGGAACTTTCATACTCAATATCTTTCGAGGTATTAATGCTAGACTACTAAATTTTGGTAAGGCGTTGTAAAAAGTAAGTCCCTTTCCTAGTACCTAGCCCTTTTGGGAATCGTAAAAGGGGACGTGGCACCTCCGATACAAATGGGAATTTTTATACTCAATATCTTTGGAGGTATTAATGCTAGACTACTAAATTTTGCTAAGGCGTTGTATAAAGTAGGTCCCTTTCCTAGTAGCTATTCCTTTTGAAATCGTAAAAGGGGGCGTGGCACCTCCCATACAAATGGGATCTTTCAAACCCCCTATCTATGCAACTATTATCGCTAGACCACTGAAATTTGGTAAGACGTTGTATAAAGTAAGTCGCTTTTCTAATACCTATCGGAAAAGGGGGCGTGGCACCTCCCATACAAATGGGAACTTTCATACTCAATATCTTTGGAGGTATTAATGCTAGACTACTAAATTTTGGTAAGGCGTTGTAAAAAGTAAGTCCTTTTCCTAGTAGCTATCCCTTTTGGGAATCGTAAAAGGGGGCGTGGCACCTCCGATACAAATGGGAACTTTTATACTCAACATCTTTGGAGGTGTTAAATAATTGCGGCCATATGACAACTCTGTCGATGGTCATCGTTCTTGCCCTTTCCCTTTTGTGCTTCCATTTGCAGCTACATATTTAGAATGTATGTACATAACCATATAATGTATGTATATATACCATAATGTATGTATATATGTATGTTGCCACATAACAGGTACTAGAAAATAAAGTTGTCAGTATACGGAGCAGAGTATTTGAAAGAGGTCGTTCAGTTTATTATTTCTCGCGTTAACATTGGCATCCCTTGCGGGGAATAAGCCCTCTACCTCTGGAGAGTCATCACAAAACTCGTGGCCGTATAGCTAAAAGAAATAATACAACTCATCTCAATAGCTGTGCAGATTTTTGCATTTTTGTACCTTTTGCTCTACGCAAGCAGCGCACTTCAATAAATGCACATAACGGACAGCGCAAAACCTACATACTCGTACACATTTATATTTGGTTTGGACATACTAGCAATATCACGCCATTCTTGCTGGAAAATTCACTTTGAATTGACCTTTGTTTTTTTGACTTGGTGTTCTTGCAAATCGGTACATGTACCATGAAGGCACCCATAAGGCAGCAAACATGTGCTGCAACCTTAATTACAAATTTCATGACAAATTTGCGCAAAACAGCTAAAAATAAGCAAACCAAAGGCTTTTTAATCGGTCGGCGATCACTCCTTTGTCAGTATTGGGAGAAATATGTGAAAGGGTATGAGGACCTTTCAAATGCAGCTGAAGACGACACCACAACCGAAATGGCCCAACAAGCCTTGGACGCATTCAGTGAATCCGAGCGAGTTTACACTGAAACATTAGGGGAGTTGAACGATATGATTGAGGCAGCTACTAATCCTCCTACCATTTCAGGGCAACAACAAACGGCCACCACCACGCCACTCGACGTTCAGCTAAGTCAAAGGCTACCACCAATAAAAATTCCACTGTTCGACGGCTCATTTCTACGCTGGTATCCCTTCAAGGATTTATTCACATCCATAGTTATTCAAAGCCGAAGCTTGTCCAACACGCAGCGTTTGCAGTATTTAAAGGACAGCCTCACCGGCGAAGCTAAAAATACACTGGACAACATAGCAACAACAGACGCTAATTTCGCCGTAGCCTGGGAGCTACTGGAGCGCAAGTTTGACAACAAACGCATTATTGTCAATGCGCATCTCAATGAAATAATGACATTGACACCAATCCGAAAGGAATCAGCTGTAAACTTGCGATCACTAATTGACAAGGTCACTGCGACCTTGCGCGCATTGGAACAACTTGGACGTCCAGTAGCGCACTGGGACGATTGGTTGATTTATACTGTCGTACACAAATTGGACGCTGCTTCTGTACGTGCTTGGGAGTTATCTATCTCGTCCAAGCAAACGATTCCAAGCTTTGACGATTTACGCCAGTTTCTCGAAAATCAAACCAAATCATTAGAAGTTATGCAAAGCTTTGCAGATTCTAAACCTAACAATGTTCCATCTAAGGACGATGCGAAATCCAAACCATCTGGCGTGAAAGGATATCACACCACTGCATCTAACTGCCCATGTTGTGCCAGTAAACATTATATCCTCTTTTGCACAGAGTTTCGCAACGAAACTCCACAGCAGCGGTAGAAAACAGTACAACAATCAAAGCTGTGCTCAAATTGTTTACGACCTAATCACAAGTCACAAACTTGTCCTTCAACCCGCCGATGTCAAAAATGTAGTTTGGCTCATCACACAATGCTTCATGATTATTACACGTATAGTTCCCCAAATCAGTTGAGGTCTGCGGTGGCAGACGCAGATCAACAACCAATAAGCATTCACAACGCATCCATCGCATATCATAATTCATGTGGCATTCCTCCAGTGCTACTCGGTACAGCTTTAATTGAAGTAAGATCAGACACTGGTCATACGATGGTGCTCCGTGCCTTGTTAGATAGTGGAGCTGAAGCAACGTTTATTAGCGAGTATGCCGTATCGCAATTAATGTTAGCGAAATCTGCGCTGCGCATACCACTAAACGGCGCAAATGGTGAAAGGCTGACTACCACGGCTGGCTCGGTGAAATTCACGCTACGCTCAACTAAATCCGCGTTTGAAAAACTCTGCTATGCTCTTGTATTACCACGCGTGGGAAATCCCTGTCCGTCCGTCAGCAGCCCTCCCGAACAATTCGCAAGCTTTTGGAAACTTGATCTTGCTGATCCTAAATTCCATCTAGCTGGAACGATAGATGTCATCTTGAGCGCAGGTGACTACGCTGCAATTCTACTCAGCGAAATCCAGCACTGTCCAAACTCAGAGATGATTGCCCAAAAGACACAATTGGGGTGGATCATTTTCGGTAGATTGGCACCACAAGGCACACCTTCACTTAAACCCGCATATGACTGTTATGCCACTAGCTTAGAGCTTGACGAACTCATCAGTCGTTTTTGGGAGCAAGAAGAGGTATCGACTCAAAACACCTTAAGTAAAGATGATACACTGTGTGACAAGTTCTTTGAGGCAACCACTGAACGTACTGAAACAGGTCGGTATGTGGTCCGACTTCCTGTAAAAAATGAGACGCAACTGTCCCAACTTTCATCAACACGAGGGGCAGCACTATCACTTTTGAATTCGATGGAACGTCGTTTGCATCGAGATGATACAGTGCGAAAATTATACCACGACTTTATGTCCGAGTATTATTCACACGGCCATATGGAACGCGCTAAAGACGATACAACAAGCAGGCGAGTCAGCTATCGCCCACATCATAGCGTATTAAAAGAATCCAGCACTACTACCAAACTACGCGTAGTGTTTAACGCATCCAAGTGCAGTGAGTCAGGATTGTCCTTAAACGATTGTCTGTACACCGGTCCTAAACTACAAAGAGACCTCGCCTCGATTGTTTTGAATTGGCGAAAACATCGCGTCGCATTCACCGCGGATATTGAGAAAATGTACAGGCAGATATTGGTTCATCATGACGACGTTGACTTGCAACGAATTCTATGGAGATTCGACGATCAGGAACCAGTTTCTACATTCCGCCTATTAACTGTCACTTACGGCACCAACTGTGCGCCATTCCTAGCGATGAAGGTGTTGCAAACGCTCGCTAAGGACGAAGAGCATCGTTTTCCTCGCGGCTCTGCTACTCTACTACACGAGTTCTATGTCGACGACGTTCTGTCTGGCGGTGACACCATAGATGAGGCCAATCAACTCAGAAGCGAGTTGCAAAAATTATTGCTAGCTGGAGGATTCAAGCTCCGTAAATGGAATTCTAACTGCCAGGACATCCTAGTCAAAATTGACCCTGCCGACCGTGAAGAAAGGGGTTCGCATGAACTATGCACGGAAACCGAATCTAAGGCACTAGGTATCGTTTGGATGACGCATACCGACAGCTTCAGTTACAACATAAAGCTAAGTCCTGTCGATCCTCTGGGGTTTCTATCTCCAGTACTTATCAAAGGGAAAATGCTATTTCAGAATCTCTGGAAACTTGGAATCGATTGGGACGAGGATTTACCCGGTACCATACAAAGTGAATGGGGTTCACTTCGAGCCGAACTAGAAACCTTGCGCAATCTTAGAATTCCACGCTGGATACAAACCTCTGACAACGCCACCTCACTAGAATACCACGCATTCGCAGATGCATCCACGCAAGCCTACGCCGCGGTGGTGTATTTAAAGGTTACTTCGGGACTGGACATACATGTAACTTTGCTCATAGCTAAAACTAAAGTACCACCACTTAAAAGGATGACCATACCGAGACTTGAACTTTGTGCTGCACTTTTGGCATCCAAACTTATGGCAAAGATCCAGGAAGTACTTAAAATTCAAAATTTTTCTACATATTTTTGGTCCGACTCGACCACGGTTCTTGGCTGGATTCGATCAAACCCTGGCAGCCTCAAAGAGTTCGTATGTAACCGCGTAACTCAAATTCATGAAACTACATCTAGTGACCAGTGGAGGTACGTGCCCACAGCCGACAATCCAACCGATTGCGCAACGAGGGGAATATCTCCAACTCAACTAATCAACCATGTACTCTGGTGGACTGGTCCACCATGGCTACATTTATCTGAAGACCAATGGCCGAAATTGCGTCCAGGAATTCCAGACACGCTTCGAGAAACTAAACTTGTGAAGATACTAAATACGCGAATAGTTGATGTGTCCATTTTGAATAAATATTCGGATCTTGACAAGTTACTTGCAATTACTGCCTGGTGTCAACGTTTCATCCATATCGCACTTGGAAGGCAACACGCTATGGCCCCATACTGCCTGTGGACTGAACTCTATGCCGCATTGAAGTCGCGGACCAAACGTGTACAGCAAGAAGAGTATTCTCAAGAAGTAAGACATCTACGTGCAAGCAAGAGCATCGACAAAAAAAGCAAATTAGTCAGCCTATACCCTTTTCTTGACTCGGAGGGCGTACTACGTGTTGGTGGGCGGCTCAAAAACGCTAGCTTATCATTCAATGAGCGACACCCAATGATTTTACCAAAAAACAGTAATCTAACTATTTTGCTTATTAACCATGCGCATAAGCAATTACTGCATGCTGGGGCGCAGGCAACCTTGAATCACATCAGACGACGATTCTGGGTTATAAATGGTCGTGATGCAGTAAAAGGAGTCATCAGGAAATGCCTTGTCTGTTTCCGTCAGTCCTGCAAGCCAAACACGCAACTTATGGGTCAATTACCTGCTCCTCGATGCAATATCTCTTCACCATTCGGACACACCGGGGTGGACTATGCAGGCCCGTTCCATGTGCGCACTACAAAGGGAAGAGGGCATCGTGCGTACAAGGGATATGTTGCTGTCTTCGTCTGTCTCGCCACCAGGCTTGCCATCTAGAGCTTGTGAGCGACATGACAACCGAAGCGTTTATCGCTGCTCTAAACCGATTCACTGCTACGCGCGGCCTCTGCACCGATATCTACAGCGACAATGGTACCACGTTCGTAGGCGCCAATACACTTTTGGACAGCGACCGAGTAGCTCTGCAAGCCCAACTTAAATCCGCTGCATCATACACCTCTCGTCGTGAGATCAATTGGCACTTCATACCCCCTGCTGCGCCTAACTTGGAGGACTCTGGGAGGCCGCGGTCAAAAGCATGAAGATGCATCTGAAGCGAGTAATCGGGGCAACTACACTGACATTTGAAGAGTTTTACACCTTACTTAAACAAATTGAGGCCTGTTTGAACTCGCGTCCGCTTACACCATTAACTGACGGTCCTAGCGACCTCACGGCGTTAACTCCCGGACACTTTTTGATCGGCAGAGCTCTCACTACCAGCCCAGAGGCGCGTCCGCTCAATGCTACGATGACCCTTGTAAGTAGATGGAAGCAAGTGACCCAAATGTATCATGACTTCTGGATACGTTGGTCAAACGAATACCTTCAAGAGCTTCAATCGAGAAACAAATGGCAATATAAACAAAGTAAACTCGACGTCGGACAACTCGTTTTGGTTCGAGATGAACGGATACCTCCTACGCAATGGTTACTGGGCAGGATCCTGGATAATTCATCCCGGCACGGATGGCATTGCTAGAGTCGCAACTGTCAAAACGAAAGCCACCATCCTTAAGCGACCAGTTACCAAACTTTCCATCTTACCCATTGAAAATGATATGGCCGACGGTGGGCGGCCTGTGTCAATATAATTTCGTCCCAATTTGGACGAGGTGGGCGGAATGTTAAATAATTGCGGCCATATGACAACTCTGTCGATGGTCGTCGTTCTTGCCCTTTCCCTTTTGTGCTTCCATGTGGAGCTACATATTTAGAATGTATGTACATAACCATATAATGTATGTATATATACCATAATGTATGTATATATGTATGTTGCCACATAACAGGTACTAGAAAATAAAGTTGTCAGTATACGGAGCAGAGTATTTGAAAGAGGTCGTTCAGTTTATTATTTCTCGCGTTAACAGGAGGTATTAATGCTAGACTACTAAATTTTGGTAGGGCGTTGTATAAAGTAAGTCTCTTTCCTAGTACCTATCCCTTTTTGAAATCGGAAAAGGGGGCGTAGCACCTCCCATACAAATTTGAACTTTCATACTCAATATCTTTGGAGGTATTAATGCTAGACTACTAAATTTTGGTAAGGCGTTGTATAAAGTAAGTCGCTTTCCTAATACCTATCCCTTTTTGAATTCGGAAAAGGGGGCGTGGCACCTCCCATACAAATGGGAACTTTCATACTCAATATCTTTGGAGGTATTAATGCTAAACTACTAAATTTTGGTAAGGCGTTGTATAAAGTAAGTCCCTTTCCTAATACCTATCCCTTTTCGAATTCGTAAAAGGTGGCGTGGCACCTCCCATACAAATGGGAACTTTCATACTCAATATCTTTGGAGGTATTAACGCTAGACTACTAAATTTTGGTAAGGCTTTGTATAAAGTACATCCCTTTCCTAATACCTATTCTTTTTTGAAATCGTAAAAGGAGGCGTGGCACCTCCCATAAAAATAAGAACTTTCATACTCAATATCTTTGGAGGTATTAATGCTAGACTACTAAGTTTTGGTAAGGAGTTGTATAAAGTAAGTCCCTTTCGTAATACCTATTCCTTTTTGAAATCGGAAAAGGGGGCGTGGCACCTCCCATACAAATGGGAACTTTTATACTCAATATCTTTGGAGGTATTAATGCTAGACTACTAAATTTTGCTAAGGCGTTGTATAAAGTAACTTCCTTTCCTAATACCTATCCCTTTTTGAATTCGGAAAAGGGGGCGTGGCACCTCCCATACAAATGGGAACTTTCATACTCAATATCTTTGGAGGTATTACTGTAAGACTACTAAATTTTGGTAAGGCGTTGTACAGAGTAAGTCCCTTTCCTAATACCTATCCCTTTTTGAAATCGTAAAAGGGAGCGTGGCACCTCCCATAAAAATGGGATCTTTCATACCCCCTATCTATGTAACTATTGTCGCTAGACTACAAAATTTTGGTAAAGCGTTGTATAAAGTAAGCCCCTTTCCTAATACCATACCCTTTTTGAAATCGTAAAATTGGGCGTGGCACCTCCCATACAAATGAGAATTTTCATACTCAATATCTTTGGAGGTATTAATGCTAGACTACTTAGTTTTGGTAAGGCGTTGTATAAAGTAAGTCCCTTTCCTAGTACCTATCCCTTTTTGAAATCGTAAAAGTGGGCGTGGCACCTCCCATACAAATGGGAACTTGCATACTTAATATCTTTGGAGGCATTAATGCTAGACTACTAAGTTTTGGTAAGGCGTTGTACAGAGTAAGTCACTTTCCGAATACTTATCCCTTTTTGAAATCGTCAAAGGGGGCGTGGCACCTCCCATACAAATGGGAACTTGCATACTCAATATCTTTGGAGGCATTAATGCTAGACTACTAAATTTTGGTAAGGCGTTGTATAAAGTAAGTGCCTTTCCTAATGCCTATTCCTTTTTGGAATCGGAAAAGGCGGCGTGGCACCTCCCATAAAAATGGGAACTTTCATACTCATAATCTTTGGAGGTATTAATGTTAGACTACTAAATTTTGGTAAGGCGTTGTATAAAGTAAGTCCCTTTCCTAATACCTATTCCTTTTTGAAATCGGAAAAGGGGGACGTGGCACCTCCCATACAAATGGGAACTTTTATACTCAATATCTTTGGAGGTATTAATGCTACACTACTAAATTTTGGTAAGGCGTTGTATAAAGAAAGTCCCTTTCGTAATACCAATCCCTTTTTGAAATCGGAAAAGGGGGCGTGGCACCTTCCATACAAATGGGAACTTTCATATTCAAGGTATTAATCCTAGACTACTAAATTTTGGTAGGGCGTTGTATAAAGTAAGTCTCTTTCCTAGTACCTACCCCTTTTTGAAATCGTCAAAGGGGGCGTGGCACCTCCCATACAAATGGGAACTTTCATACTCAATATCTTTAGAGGTATTATTGCTAGACTACAAAATTTTGGTAAGGCCTTGTGTAAAGTAAGTATCTTTCCTAATAAATATCCTTTTTTGAAATCGTAAAAGGGGGCGTGGCACCTCCCATACAAATTTGAACTTTCATACTCAATATCTTTGGAGGTATTAATGCTAGACTGCTAAATTTTGGTAAGGCGTTGTATAAAGTAAGTCGCTTTCCTAATACCTATCGCTTTTTGAATTCGGAAAAGGGGGCGTGGCACCTCCCATACAAATGGGAACTTTCATACTCAATATCTTTCGAGGTATTAAACAAATGGGAACTTTTATACTCAATATCTTTGGAGGTATTAATGCTACACTACTAAATTTTGGTAAGGCGTTGTATAAAGAAAGTCCCTTTTGTAATACCAATCCCTTTTTGAAATCGGAAAAGGGGGCGTGGCACCTTCCATACAAATGGGAACTTTCATATTCAAGGTATTAATCCTAGACTACTAAATTTTGGTAGGGCGTTGTATAAAGTAAGTCTCTTTCCTAGTACCTATCCCTTTTTGAAATCGTCAAAGGGGGCGTGGCACCTCCCATAGAAATGGGAACTTTCATACTCAATATCTTTAGAGGTATTATTGTTAGACTACAAAATTTTGGTAAGGCGTTGTGTAAAGTAAGTATCTTTCCTAATAAATATCCTTTTTTGAAATCGTAAAAGGGGGCGTGGCACCTCCCATACAAATTTGAACTTTCATACTCAATATCTTTGGAGGTATTAATGCTAGACTACTAAATTTTGGTAAGGCGTTGTATAAAGTAAGTCGCTTTCCTAATACCTATCGCTTTTTGAATTCGGAAAAGGGGGCGTGGCACCTCCCATACAAATGGGAACTTTCATACTCAATATCTTTCGAGGTATTAATGCTAGACTACTAAATTTTGGTAAGGCGTTGTAAAAAGTAAGTCCCTTTCCTAGTACCTAGCCCTTTTGGGAATCGTAAAAGGGGACGTGGCACCTCCGATACAAATGGGAATTTTTATACTCAATATCTTTGGAGGTATTAATGCTAGACTACTAAATTTTGCTAAGGCGTTGTATAAAGTAGGTCCCTTTCCTAGTAGCTATTCCTTTTGAAATCGTAAAAGGGGGCGTGGCACCTCCCATACAAATGGGATCTTTCAAACCCCCTATCTATGCAACTATTATCGCTAGACCACTGAAATTTGGTAAGACGTTGTATAAAGTAAGTCGCTTTTCTAATACCTATCGGAAAAGGGGGCGTGGCACCTCCCATACAAATGGGAACTTTCATACTCAATATCTTTGGAGGTATTAATGCTAGACTACTAAATTTTGGTAAGGCGTTGTAAAAAGTAAGTCCTTTTCCTAGTAGCTATCCCTTTTGGGAATCGTAAAAGGGGGCGTGGCACCTCCGATACAAATGGGAACTTTTATACTCAACATCTTTGGAGGTGTTAAATAATTGCGGCCATATGACAACTCTGTCGATGGTCATCGTTCTTGCCCTTTCCCTTTTGTGCTTCCATTTGCAGCTACATATTTAGAATGTATGTACATAACCATATAATGTATGTATATATACCATAATGTATGTATATATGTATGTTGCCACATAACAGGTACTAGAAAATAAAGTTGTCAGTATACGGAGCAGAGTATTTGAAAGAGGTCGTTCAGTTTATTATTTCTCGCGTTAACATTGGCATCCCTTGCGGGGAATAAGCCCTCTACCTCTGGAGAGTCATCACAAAACTCGTGGCCGTATAGCTAAAAGAAATAATACAACTCATCTCAATAGCTGTGCAGATTTTTGCATTTTTGTACCTTTTGCTCTACGCAAGCAGCGCACTTCAATAAATGCACATAACGGACAGCGCAAAACCTACATACTCGTACACATTTATATTTGGTTTGGACATACTAGCAATATCACGCCATTCTTGCTGGAAAATTCACTTTGAATTGACCTTTGTTTTTTTGACTTGGTGTTCTTGCAAATCGGTACATGTACCATGAAGGCACCCATAAGGCAGCAAACATGTGCTGCAACCTTAATTACAAATTTCATGACAAATTTGCGCAAAACAGCTAAAAATAAGCAAACCAAAGGCTTTTTAATCGGTCGGCGATCACTCCTTTGTCAGTATTGGGAGAAATATGTGAAAGGGTATGAGGACCTTTCAAATGCAGCTGAAGACGACACCACAACCGAAATGGCCCAACAAGCCTTGGACGCATTCAGTGAATCCGAGCGAGTTTACACTGAAACATTAGGGGAGTTGAACGATATGATTGAGGCAGCTACTAATCCTCCTACCATTTCAGGGCAACAACAAACGGCCACCACCACGCCACTCGACGTTCAGCTAAGTCAAAGGCTACCACCAATAAAAATTCCACTGTTCGACGGCTCATTTCTACGCTGGTATCCCTTCAAGGATTTATTCACATCCATAGTTATTCAAAGCCGAAGCTTGTCCAACACGCAGCGTTTGCAGTATTTAAAGGACAGCCTCACCGGCGAAGCTAAAAATACACTGGACAACATAGCAACAACAGACGCTAATTTCGCCGTAGCCTGGGAGCTACTGGAGCGCAAGTTTGACAACAAACGCATTATTGTCAATGCGCATCTCAATGAAATAATGACATTGACACCAATCCGAAAGGAATCAGCTGTAAACTTGCGATCACTAATTGACAAGGTCACTGCGACCTTGCGCGCATTGGAACAACTTGGACGTCCAGTAGCGCACTGGGACGATTGGTTGATTTATACTGTCGTACACAAATTGGACGCTGCTTCTGTACGTGCTTGGGAGTTATCTATCTCGTCCAAGCAAACGATTCCAAGCTTTGACGATTTACGCCAGTTTCTCGAAAATCAAACCAAATCATTAGAAGTTATGCAAAGCTTTGCAGATTCTAAACCTAACAATGTTCCATCTAAGGACGATGCGAAATCCAAACCATCTGGCGTGAAAGGATATCACACCACTGCATCTAACTGCCCATGTTGTGCCAGTAAACATTATATCCTCTTTTGCACAGAGTTTCGCAACGAAACTCCACAGCAGCGGTAGAAAACAGTACAACAATCAAAGCTGTGCTCAAATTGTTTACGACCTAATCACAAGTCACAAACTTGTCCTTCAACCCGCCGATGTCAAAAATGTAGTTTGGCTCATCACACAATGCTTCATGATTATTACACGTATAGTTCCCCAAATCAGTTGAGGTCTGCGGTGGCAGACGCAGATCAACAACCAATAAGCATTCACAACGCATCCATCGCATATCATAATTCATGTGGCATTCCTCCAGTGCTACTCGGTACAGCTTTAATTGAAGTAAGATCAGACACTGGTCATACGATGGTGCTCCGTGCCTTGTTAGATAGTGGAGCTGAAGCAACGTTTATTAGCGAGTATGCCGTATCGCAATTAATGTTAGCGAAATCTGCGCTGCGCATACCACTAAACGGCGCAAATGGTGAAAGGCTGACTACCACGGCTGGCTCGGTGAAATTCACGCTACGCTCAACTAAATCCGCGTTTGAAAAACTCTGCTATGCTCTTGTATTACCACGCGTGGGAAATCCCTGTCCGTCCGTCAGCAGCCCTCCCGAACAATTCGCAAGCTTTTGGAAACTTGATCTTGCTGATCCTAAATTCCATCTAGCTGGAACGATAGATGTCATCTTGAGCGCAGGTGACTACGCTGCAATTCTACTCAGCGAAATCCAGCACTGTCCAAACTCAGAGATGATTGCCCAAAAGACACAATTGGGGTGGATCATTTTCGGTAGATTGGCACCACAAGGCACACCTTCACTTAAACCCGCATATGACTGTTATGCCACTAGCTTAGAGCTTGACGAACTCATCAGTCGTTTTTGGGAGCAAGAAGAGGTATCGACTCAAAACACCTTAAGTAAAGATGATACACTGTGTGACAAGTTCTTTGAGGCAACCACTGAACGTACTGAAACAGGTCGGTATGTGGTCCGACTTCCTGTAAAAAATGAGACGCAACTGTCCCAACTTTCATCAACACGAGGGGCAGCACTATCACTTTTGAATTCGATGGAACGTCGTTTGCATCGAGATGATACAGTGCGAAAATTATACCACGACTTTATGTCCGAGTATTATTCACTCGGCCATATGGAACGCGCTAAAGACGATACAACAAGCAGGCGAGTCAGCTATCGCCCACATCATAGCGTATTAAAAGAATCCAGCACTACTACCAAACTACGCGTAGTGTTTAACGCATCCAAGTGCAGTGAGTCAGGATTGTCCTTAAACGATTGTCTGTACACCGGTCCTAAACTACAAAGAGACCTCGCCTCGATTGTTTTGAATTGGCGAAAACATCGCGTCGCATTCACCGCGGATATTGAGAAAATGTACAGGCAGATATTGGTTCATCATGACGACGTTGACTTGCAACGAATTCTATGGAGATTCGACGATCAGGAACCAGTTTCTACATTCCGCCTATTAACTGTCACTTACGGCACCAACTGTGCGCCATTCCTAGCGATGAAGGTGTTGCAAACGCTCGCTAAGGACGAAGAGCATCGTTTTCCTCGCGGCTCTGCTACTCTACTACACGAGTTCTATGTCGACGACGTTCTGTCTGGCGGTGACACCATAGATGAGGCCAATCAACTCAGAAGCGAGTTGCAAAAATTATTGCTAGCTGGAGGATTCAAGCTCCGTAAATGGAATTCTAACTGCCAGGACATCCTAGTCAAAATTGACCCTGCCGACCGTGAAGAAAGGGGTTCGCATGAACTATGCACGGAAACCGAATCTAAGGCACTAGGTATCGTTTGGATGACGCATACCGACAGCTTCAGTTACAACATAAAGCTAAGTCCTGTCGATCCTCTGGGGTTTCTATCTCCAGTACTTATCAAAGGGAAAATGCTATTTCAGAATCTCTGGAAACTTGGAATCGATTGGGACGAGGATTTACCCGGTACCATACAAAGTGAATGGGGTTCACTTCGAGCCGAACTAGAAACCTTGCGCAATCTTAGAATTCCACGCTGGATACAAACCTCTGACAACGCCACCTCACTAGAATACCACGCATTCGCAGATGCATCCACGCAAGCCTACGCCGCGGTGGTGTATTTAAAGGTTACTTCGGGACTGGACATACATGTAACTTTGCTCATAGCTAAAACTAAAGTACCACCACTTAAAAGGATGACCATACCGAGACTTGAACTTTGTGCTGCACTTTTGGCATCCAAACTTATGGCAAAGATCCAGGAAGTACTTAAAATTCAAAATTTTTCTACATATTTTTGGTCCGACTCGACCACGGTTCTTGGCTGGCTTCGATCAAACCCTGGCAGCCTCAAAGAGTTCGTATGTAACCGCGTAACTCAAATTCATGAAACTACATCTAGTGACCAGTGGAGGTACGTGCCCACAGCCGACAATCCAACCGATTGCGCAACGAGGGGAATATCTCCAACTCAACTAATCAACCATGTACTCTGGTGGACTGGTCCACCATGGCTACATTTATCTGAAGACCAATGGCCGAAATTGCGTCCAGGAATTCCAGACACGCTTCGAGAAACTAAACTTGTGAAGATACTAAATACGCGAATAGTTGATGTGTCCATTTTGAATAAATATTCGGATCTTGACAAGTTACTTGCAATTACTGCCTGGTGTCAACGTTTCATCCATATCGCACTTGGAAGGCAACACGCTATGGCCCCATACTGCCTGTGGACTGAACTCTATGCCGCATTGAAGTCGCGGACCAAACGTGTACAGCAAGAAGAGTATTCTCAAGAAGTAAGACATCTACGTGCAAGCAAGAGCATCGACAAAAAAAGCAAATTAGTCAGCCTATACCCTTTTCTTGACTCGGAGGGCGTACTACGTGTTGGTGGGCGGCTCAAAAACGCTAGCTTATCATTCAATGAGCGACACCCAATGATTTTACCAAAAAACAGTAATCTAACTATTTTGCTTATTAACCATGCGCATAAGCAATTACTGCATGCTGGGGCGCAGGCAACCTTGAATCACATCAGACGACGATTCTGGGTTATAAATGGTCGTGATGCAGTAAAAGGAGTCATCAGGAAATGCCTTGTCTGTTTCCGTCAGTCCTGCAAGCCAAACACGCAACTTATGGGTCAATTACCTGCTCCTCGATGCAATATCTCTTCACCATTCGGACACACCGGGGTGGACTATGCAGGCCCGTTCCATGTGCGCACTACAAAGGGAAGAGGGCATCGTGCGTACAAGGGATATGTTGCTGTCTTCGTCTGTCTCGCCACCAGGCTTGCCATCTAGAGCTTGTGAGCGACATGACAACCGAAGCGTTTATCGCTGCTCTAAACCGATTCACTGCTACGCGCGGCCTCTGCACCGATATCTACAGCGACAATGGTACCACGTTCGTAGGCGCCAATACACTTTTGGACAGCGACCGAGTAGCTCTGCAAGCCCAACTTAAATCCGCTGCATCATACACCTCTCGTCGTGAGATCAATTGGCACTTCATACCCCCTGCTGCGCCTAACTTGGAGGACTCTGGGAGGCCGCGGTCAAAAGCATGAAGATGCATCTGAAGCGAGTAATCGGGGCAACTACACTGACATTTGAAGAGTTTTACACCTTACTTAAACAAATTGAGGCCTGTTTGAACTCGCGTCCGCTTACACCATTAACTGACGGTCCTAGCGACCTCACGGCGTTAACTCCCGGACACTTTTTGATCGGCAGAGCTCTCACTACCAGCCCAGAGGCGCGTCCGCTCAATGCTACGATGACCCTTGTAAGTAGATGGAAGCAAGTGACCCAAATGTATCATGACTTCTGGATACGTTGGTCAAACGAATACCTTCAAGAGCTTCAATCGAGAAACAAATGGCAATATAAACAAAGTAAACTCGACGTCGGACAACTCGTTTTGGTTCGAGATGAACGGATACCTCCTACGCAATGGTTACTGGGCAGGATCCTGGATAATTCATCCCGGCACGGATGGCATTGCTAGAGTCGCAACTGTCAAAACGAAAGCCACCATCCTTAAGCGACCAGTTACCAAACTTTCCATCTTACCCATTGAAAATGATATGGCCGACGGTGGGCGGCCTGTGTCAATATAATTTCGTCCCAATTTGGACGAGGTGGGCGGAATGTTAAATAATTGCGGCCATATGACAACTCTGTCGATGGTCGTCGTTCTTGCCCTTTCCCTTTTGTGCTTCCATGTGGAGCTACATATTTAGAATGTATGTACATAACCATATAATGTATGTATATATACCATAATGTATGTATATATGTATGTTGCCACATAACAGGTACTAGAAAATAAAGTTGTCAGTATACGGAGCAGAGTATTTGAAAGAGGTCGTTCAGTTTATTATTTCTCGCGTTAACAGGAGGTATTAATGCTAGACTACTAAATTTTGGTAGGGCGTTGTATAAAGTAAGTCTCTTTCCTAGTACCTATCCCTTTTTGAAATCGGAAAAGGGGGCGTAGCACCTCCCATACAAATTTGAACTTTCATACTCAATATCTTTGGAGGTATTAATGCTAGACTACTAAATTTTGGTAAGGCGTTGTATAAAGTAAGTCGCTTTCCTAATACCTATCCCTTTTTGAATTCGGAAAAGGGGGCGTGGCACCTCCCATACAAATGGGAACTTTCATACTCAATATCTTTGGAGGTATTAATGCTAGACTACTAAATTTTGGTAAGGCGTTGTAAAAAGTAAGTCCCTTTCCTAGTACCTATCCCTTTTGGGAATCGTAAAAGGGGGCGTGGCACCTCCGATACAAATGGGAACTTTTATACTCAATATCTTTGGAGGTATTAATGCTAGACTACTAAATTTTGGTAAGGCGTTGTATAAAGTAAGTCGCTTTCCTAATACCTATCCCTTTTTGAATTCGGAAAAGGGGGCGTGGCACCTCCCATACAAATGGGAACTTTCATACTCAATATCTTTGGAGGTATTAATGCTAGACTACTAAATTTTGGTAAGGCGTTGTAAAAAGTAAGTCCCTTTCCTAGTACCTATCCCTTTTGGGAATCGTAAAAGGGGGCGTGGCACCTCCCATACAAATGGGAACTTTCATACTCAATATCTTTGGAGGTATTAATGCTAGACTACTAAATTTTGGTAAGGCGTTGTAAAAAGTAAGTCCCTTTCCTAGTACCTATCCCTTTTGGGAATCGTAAAAGGGGGCGTGGCACCTCCGATACAAATGGGAACTTTTATACTCAATATCTTTGGAGGTATTAATGCTAGACTACTAAATTTTGGTAAGGCGTTGTATAAAGTAAGTCCCTTTCCTAATACCTATCCCTTTTTGAAATCGTAAAAGGGAGCGTGGCACCTCCCATAAAAATGGGATCTTTCATAACCCCTATCTATGAAACTATTATCGCTAGACTACAAAATTTTGGTAAAGCGTTGTATAAAGTAAGTCCCTTTCCTAATACCATACCCTGTTTGAAATCGTAAAAGGGGGCGTGGTACCTCCCATAAAAATGGGACTTTCATACTCAATATCTTTGGAGGTATTAAAGCTAGACTACTAAGTTTTGGTAAGGCGTTGTATAAAGTACATCCCTTTCCTAATACCTATCCTTTTTTGAAATCGTAAAAGGAGGCGTGGCACCTCCCATACAAATGGGAACTTTTATACTCAATATCTTTGGGGGTATTAATGCTAGACTACTAAATTTTGGTAAGGCGTTGTATAAAGTAAGTCCCTTTCATATTACCTATCACTTTTTGAAATCGGAAAAGGGAGCGGTGCACCTCCCATACAAATGAGATTTTTCATCTATACAGAATCTAGACATATTATAAAAAGTAAACACTTTTTCTCGTGTCGCCACTCGACGCTCAAACGCGTGGACCGATTTTAACCAAACTTACACACAGGTCAGGTACATAGCCCGACATGGTTCTTACGTACTTTTTTTTTGAAATCGGAAAAGGGGGCGTAACACCTACCATACAAATGGGAACTTTTATACTCAATATCTTTGGAGGTATTAATGCTAGACTACTAAATTTTGCCAAGGCGTTGTATAAAGTAAGTCCCTTTCCTAATACCAATCCCTTTTTGAAATCGGAAAAGGGGGCGTGGCACCTTCCATACAAATGGGAACTTTCATATTCAATATCGTTGGAGGTATTAATGCTAGACTACTAAATTTTGGTAGGGCGTTGTATAAAGTAAGTCTCTTTCCTAGTACCTATCCCTTTTTGAAATCGGAAAAGGGGGCGTGGCACCTCCCATACAAATGGGAACTTTTATACTCAATATCTTTGGACGTATTAATGCTAGACTACTTAGTTTTGGTAAGGCGTTGTATAAAGTAAATCCCTTTCCTAATACCTATCCTTTTTTGAAATCGTAAAAGGAGGCGTGGCACCTCCCATACAAATGGGAACTTTTATACTCAATATCTTTGGGGTATTAATGCTAGACTACTAAATTTTGGTAAGGCGTTGTATAAAGTAAGTCCCTTTCATATTACCTATCACTTTTTGAAATCGGAAAAGGGAGCGGTGCACCTCCCATACAAATGAGGTTTTTCATCTATACATAATCTAGACATATTATAAAAAGTAAACACTTTTTCTCGTGTCGCCACTCGACGCTCAAACGCGTGGACCGATTTTAACCAAACTTACACACAGGTCAGGTACATAGCCCGACATGGTTCTTACGTACTTTTTTTTTGAAATCGGAAAAGGGGGCGTAGCACCTACCATACTGTTTACGCGACATCGGTAGCCACACGTCCCAATCCCAGACCCATAATATTCATTATAAACATATTTCCTGAATTGTACATAAAAGAATACTCGTTATACATATTTGTCATGAATTGTATATAATATCATTATAACGCATGGATTACATTATATTTTATTATTATTACATTATTTACTCATCACAACATATGAACTCACCCTTAGATTTAATTGAAGGGACGTGTGGCAACCCTTGTCTCGTAAATCATCCCACACCAATTCGCCGCACAGCTGATAGCTAGTCGGCTTTTTGCATATCATATTATTACATTGTCATTATCTATTGTTATTGTTTTTTGCACCGGCTTTACTAAATTCTTGCTTTTGCACCGGCCTTTTTGCATAGAACCAAAAAATATATTTTTCGTGCAAACCCCAAATTTTGTTCTTATTATTGGCAAATAACAGGCAATATAAGCGTAGTAAATGAAAGGGCAGCTTTGCCAAAGAAATACAGGCTTTTAATTGAATGCAGTGCAACCAGTTGCGGAAGCCTAATTATCCCCGAAGTCCCGCTTCAAACAAACGTAATACAAAGAAATAGTACCCCAATCTCAAGGTCAGGATTCCCAACAACCGTGAGTATTACATGAAATTATACATGGTCCTTCGACGCCATTGAAGAAACCAGCCCCTGCCCATATAATATATAATATATAAAATTATAATTCCCATAATTTCATTTTGTTGGCTCCCGCCAAAAAATAAATTGTCCCGCCAAAAGTGTCAAGAAAGTCAAGGGCAAATCCCATAAAGTGAAATTTTACATACATATATGTACATATTCTCACAAACCTAAAACATTGCCCTTTATAAACCTGTGTCCCTTGCGGTATAACTTGGACATATATATACATACGTTTATATTATTGGCGACAACCCAGCAGTAAATTGACACGTTCATTCCAAAGTTGTGATACCCAGTAATAAAAAATTCTCGTCCGGCCAAACTAGGCCCAGACTACTCCCTTTTGGCCTATAGAAAAAAAAAATACCTTTTATCACTTTCTTTCAAAAAAAAAAAAAAAAAAGCAGCGGTAGCTAACAACTAGCCCCAAACTAATCCATTTGACCAATCTCTTGTGAATATAATTAGCGGCAGCTAAAAAATTTCCCAAAATTCCAAAAATTAAATTAAGCAAGTCCCTATTTAGAATGACTACCGTGGCTGAAAATAAGTTTATATCCGAAACCGATAATTTTACGGATTACTGTACTCGGTTCCGCTCAACCCCTATACAAGATAATACCGAGGCAGCCCTAAAATTGAAAGACAAGAATATCGATATATTTTGGTCTAGAGTACAGAGCGCCTACGATTTGGTAGTAGAAACCGACGACCAGGACCTTCCCGACGACTTCAAGTCCGCCGCTTTCGGTAAATACCGAGCCTGCCTCATAGCTTATGAGGACACTAAAGCACAAATAGGCGACCAACTCCAACTCAAGGAATTGAGTAATCCCGCGCCTCCTGTGCAAACCCAACCCCCCTCAGAGTCCTCCCATATGAACCTGAAAGTCCCCCCATGTGATACAGAAGTATTTTATGGAGGGTATGATCAATGGCCGTCTTTCCGTGACATGTTCACGGCGGTGTATATCAACCACTCCAAACTCTCAAGTGCCCAAAAACTGTATCACCTCAGACAGAAGACTAAAGGTAAGGCAGGCCAAATAGTGGAACAATTCCCTCTAAGTGACGACAACTTTGCCCTAGCATGGGAAGCCCTCAAGTCACGTTATGAAAACAAAAGAGTCCTGGTCGATAATCAAATCCGAGTCCTCATGAATCTAAAACCGATTCAATCGGAGAATAGTGAGGATATTCAAAAATTACAATCCTCTGTAAACAACGCTCTCCAAATCTTAGCGACACAACAAGTCGAGACCTCTAGTTGGGATCCCATATTAATATATCTGGTAACCTCAAAGCTTCCAGAAAATACAGTTGCCCTGTGGGAGCAATCATTAAGCTCTAGAAGAGACCTTCCGAACTGGTCCCAAATGAACCAGTTTCTGACTACTCGCTACGAGATAGTGGAAAGGGTGGATCAATGGCGCCCGGCCAAACCCCGATACAATCCACCCTCCACAAACTTCTCAAGGCCTCTCCCCAGTCAGAACAACCCCCAGTTCAGGCAGTCTCAACCCCAAAACCACAGCAACAAACCTCCGACACATACAAAATCCCACGCTACAGAACAGCAGCGATTTTATAACTGTAAATTATGCAGACAGTCCACTCATACCCTACAAAGCTGTTTGCGGTATAAAAAGTTGCCGATCTCAGAACGCAGAAAATTCGTAAGAGACAATAATATCTGCGAGAATTGTTTAGCCCAAACCCATCTCTCAAAAGACTGCCAAAGCACGAGAACGTGCATGCACTGCCAAGGCCGGCATAACACCACCCTTCACGACACAGCAAACCCCAGTACCAGTTCCGGAATTCAAAGGACCAGATCCCAGGTAGCAACGATAGGAGCCAGCACTCCAAGGCCTCAGGACGTCAGCCAAGCGGTACCCCAGGAAGGAGATCCCTCTGCACCCAACGCATCCCAAGTACAATCATTCCATGCTGAAAATGATAGCAAAATTATACTCCCTACAGCAATTGTCTTGGTAGAACATAGAGGGGACCTATTCAAGCTTCGAGCCTTAGTTGACCAAGGCTCCGAAAGAAGCTTCATATCCGCCAAAGCTCAGACGAGACTCGGGCTTCCCTATACCCACTCCCTGTTTGAAATATCGGGTATGGGAGGCGGAGTGGTACAGACCTCTAATAAGCTGTGCTCGTTGACCCTCGTCTCAAATGACAAAAAGGTGAAGATAAACGCCCAGGCAATAGTGCTACCCCGGCTAACTAGGCAACTCCCAACCCTCCGGCTAAATGAGAACCAAATGCGCAAATGGTCCCATCTCAAACTAGCGGACCAGAACACTCAGAACCCATCCCAAATCGATCTGGTATTGGGCAGTGATCTAATCCCAAAAATAATGCTGAATGGCATCGAAAAGATCTCACCCAGCCTGCTAGCCCAAAATACAATATTTGGATGGATCATAAGCGGCCAAACTCCCGAAAAGGTTGGAGCCCATTCCTCCCAAGTGTGGGAAATCTCAAACTTTCAGCTGAATGAACAGCTTAGACAGTTCTGGGAAATCGAGGAGATACCCAGAACCCGAGTGGAAACCCCCGAGGATCAAATGTGCGAAGAGTTTTATAAAAGCACAACCACTCGAATGGATGACGGTCGATACATGGTTCGGCTTCCTTTTAAACAATCATTCCCGAACGATATCGACCTAGGCCAATCTCGTACTGCTGCCCTACGACAGTTCCATGGCATGGAACGCTCTCTCTCAAAAAAGGGCGAGCTCAAACAGCAGTACGACCAGGTACTCGAAGAATACCTGTCCCTAGGCCACATGGAAGAATGCAGTCCCAAGGAGATGGAATCTCGAGGAAAATACTGCTCTTTCTATCTCCCTCACCATGCAGTCGTAAGGCCAGACAAAAAGACAACAAAAGTCAGAGTTGTGTTCAATGCTTCTAAGAAGTCAGGGTCCGGTCACTCCCTTAATGATGTTCTATGTACCGGCCCAACCCTCCAACCCGATCTCCGACTTATGTTGCTCAAGTGGCGGACATATAAATATGTGTTTAATGGCGATGTTGAGAAAATGTACCGCCAGATTCTCTTACACCCCGATGACCAAGACTACCAACGGATAATATTCCGAACTCCCGAAACCAGTCCAATAAAGGACTTCAAATTGAAAACGGTCACCTTTGGGGTGAACTGCGCTCCCTTCCTGGCTATTCGCACTCTACACGAGCTGTCGAAAGACATAGCCGACTCCCATCCCCGCGCAGCCCCAATACTAAAGTCCGAGACGTATGTAGACGACATTTTATCCGGCAGCCATGATCTCCCATCAGCCGAGCAATCCCTAAACGAGACTATTAATGCTCTCAAATCAGCCGGCTTCCCCTTGAAAAAGATCACGGCAAACCATCCGGAAATACTCAGGAAAATTCCCAAGGCGGACTTACTTGAAACCGACTTCCTCGAATTCGAGAAAAGTAGTACCGCCAAAACCCTTGGAATTCAATGGAATGCGCTCTCGGACACATTCTCATATACTGTGGACTCAGATCCAGCCTCAACGGCAGCCACCAAGCGGCAGATACTCTCCTCTATTGCGAAACTTTTCGACCCCGCAGGGTGGCTGACGCCAGTCATGATACAGGCAAAAATCCTGATGCAAGAATTGTGGTTGGACGGAACTGATTGGGATGAACGGGTCAAACCGATACGGCTCATAAAATGGACGCAATTCTCAACAAATCTGCAGTCAATCGCAGAGATACAAATCCCCCGATGGATTAATTTCGCCCCGGCCCACATAGTCGAGCTCCATGGCTTCTGCGACGCCTCGGAAAAGGCTTATTGCGCAAACCTTTATGTGCGAACTACTGTCGGCACCCAAGTTTACTCTCACCTCCTTGTGTCCAAAGGCAAAGTGGCTCCTCTCAAAACTATAAGTCTGCCACGCCTGGAACTATGCGGAGCTCTCCTATTAGCCAAATTAATCGCGGTAGTTCAACCCCATCTCGGCCTCACTCGAAGAAAGTTGACTATGTGGTCTGACTCTGAAATCGTGTTAGCCTGGCTCGAAAAGCCACCTCACTCATGGAAGACCTATGTCTCCAATCGAACCGCCCAGATTATAGACCTCGTAGGTAATGTCCCGTGGCGGCACGTACGAAGCAAAGATAACCCCGCGGATCTGGGAACCCGAGGTTGTACGCCAGGCGATCTCGCCAAGTCTGCCCTCTGGTGGAATGGTCCAGAGTGGCTTTCACAACCCCCCGAAGCCTGGCCCCAACCAACAGTTCGCAACGTCGCCCCCCCAGAGGCACGTAGAATAGAAGCCCTCCATGTTACGGAAGAGAGTGAGGATCTCTTAGATCGATTCTCTTCCTACCCTCGTGCTTTACGTGTCATAGCGTATGTTCTCAAGTTTGTACGTCGGCTAAAAGACGCGGTGAACGGTATTAATGACCCCACCGAACCCTCTCTAACTCATGCCGATCTCAAAAGATCGAAACATCGTCTCATCATAATGGCCCAAACTCGATACTTCGCTCCTGAAAAATCATGTCTGGAGGACTCAAAACCAATCTCGAAACGAAGCTCCCTACTCGTACTCAATCCCTTCCTAGACAAGAGTGGAGTCCTACGAGTAAATGGCCGATTAGCCCACGCAACCCTCACTTACAATGAGCGCCATCCCATTATCCTACCCGAAAAGTCGCGCCTCTGTACTCTATATATGCGATTCCTTCACGAAATGCTCCTACATGCGGAGGCTCGTCTCATGCAACAAATGTTAAGGCAAGAATTCTACATTGCCCGTCTCAAACCCCTTATCAAAAGGTGCATTTTCCAGTGCAAAGTCTGCATCACTCACAAACAACAAACGCGATCCCAAATAATGGCGGCCTTGCCCCCCGAGAGATGTGGATTCGCGCCCCCCTTCACCACGACTGGTGTAGATTTCGCTGGCCCCTTCCAACTTAAAGCATCCATGCTCCGATCCCATACCCTCGTAAAGGGCTATGTGGCCGTCTTTGTCTGTTTTACCACCAAAGCGGTCCACCTGGAATTATGCTCAGACCTCACCAGCAAAGCGTTTCTTGCCGCCTTCGCCCGATTTGTAGGACGCCGAGGATACCCGAATCAGATGATGAGCGACAACGGCAAAACATTCATCGGCGCCAAGCGTGCTACCGAACTGGAATTCGTCACGTTCCTGAAAGAAGTATCGACGGATATCGTACAGAAGTACGCCCCCCAAGGAATCAATTGGAAGTTCATACCCCCTGGCGCACCTCACATGGGCGGATTATGGGAATCCGCTGTCAAAAGCTTTAAAACACACTTTAAAAAGGTCGCCGGAACCCACAGCTTTACCTTCGAGGAGTTCTCGACGTTATTAATTCGGATAGAGGCCGTACTTAACTCTCGGCCCATCTCCCAGCTTTCTCAGGACCCGAATGACCTCACCGCCCTCACGCCAGGTCACTTTCTCCGAGGAGCACCAATGCTCTCGCTTCCCGAACCGAACCACGAAAATCTCTCTATGATAAACAGGTGGGAACGACTAAAAGTTTTACATCATCAGTTCAGCAAACGCTGGAAAACTGACTACCTCACCGATCTTCAAAAGCGTTACAGATGGAAAAACGCTCAAACTCCCCCAAAAATTTGCGATCTAGTCATCATCAAGGAAGACAACTTACCTCCCACGGAATGGCGACTAGGTCGACTGGAAACCTTACACCCAGGACGAGACGGACACATTCGTGTCGTAGACGTCCGCACCCAGAATGGGATTCTGACCAGACCTCTCACGAAACTATGTTTTCTACCGTCATCGGAGAGTGACGAGGGCTCTCAGAGCCCATTCCCATCTCACTAACTTAATACAGTCCATAATGCTCGTGCTATCGTAAACTCTCAGACAACAACTTAAGCACTCCCAAAACTTATGCTTACTCCCAAGCGTATAACTAATATCCACATGTCTTATCCTCTCTCTTCTACAGATGGATCGTCAACGCCCTCCGGTTCCAACCCCACGCCGCTCATTGGCATCGCAGGTGACACTGCCCGCAGCCCGCCCGCGCCGTAGCGAACCCGTACCGGATTACCGGAAATGTAGGTTGTGCATGCGTCATCACGCGCTGCTGATGTGCCCTGTGTTCACGGCCATGCAGCCGCAGCAACGCTTTTTAGTCGCCAGGGCACATCAGTATTGCACCAACTGCCTAGCGCTGTCTCATCGCACCAACCAGTGCACCTCCACAGAAAGCTGCCGGGTCTGCGGGCAGCATCACCACACATTTCTCCATAAGGACACCGGGGGTCGCCAACCCGCGTATGTCGCACCACCTGTGGCGGAGGTACCTCTCCCACAACGCTGCCAGGAGCCGCGCCGCCGAACCGCAACTCATCGTCGTCGCCCTCAACAGCAGCCTCCACGGTCTCCTGGTCGCGCTCCCATCGCACGCCAACCAGCACGACCAACCAGCGTCGGCGATCCCACCATCCGATGCACCGCAACCGGCTTCCGCACCGCCACCTACAAAAATAAGGTGGGACGGATCCTGATCAAAGAAGCAGTTCGGGCTCTGCAAGAGCTACAGCATACACTAGGCGCTTAGTACGCCTAGGGGAGGCAGAATGTTTACGCGACATCGGTAGCCACACGTCCCAATCCCAGACCCATAATATTCATTATAAACATATTTCCTGAATTGTACATAAAAGAATACTCGTTATACATATTTGTCATGAATTGTATATAATATCATTATAACGCATGGATTACATTATATTTTATTATTATTACATTATTTACTCATCACAACATATGAACTCACCCTTAGATTTAATTGAAGGGACGTGTGGCAACCCTTGTCTCGTAAATCATCCCACACCAATTCGCCGCACAGCTGATAGCTAGTCGGCTTTTTGCATATCATATTATTACATTGTCATTATCTATTGTTATTGTTTTTTGCACCGGCTTTACTAAATTCTTGCTTTTGCACCGGCCTTTTTGCATAGAACCAAAAAATATATTTTTCGTGCAAACCCCAAATTTTGTTCTTATTATTGGCAAATAACAGGCAATATAAGCGTAGTAAATGAAAGGGCAGCTTTGCCAAAGAAATACAGGCTTTTAATTGAATGCAGTGCAACCAGTTGCGGAAGCCTAATTATCCCCGAAGTCCCGCTTCAAACAAACGTAATACAAAGAAATAGTACCCCAATCTCAAGGTCAGGATTCCCAACAACCGTGAGTATTACATGAAATTATACACATACAAATGGGAACTTTTATACTCAATATCTTTGGAGGTATTAATGCTAGACTACTAAATTTTGCCAAGGCGTTGTATAAAGTAAGTCCCTTTCCTAATACCAATCCCTTTTTGAAATCGGAAAAGGGGGCGTGGCACCTTCCATACAAATGGGAACTTTCATATTCAATGTCGTTGAAGGTATTAATCCTAGACTACTAAATTTTGGTAGGGCGTTGTATAAAGTAAGTCTCTTTCCTAGTACCTATCCCTTTTTGAAATCGGAAAAGGGGGCGTAGCACCTACCATACAAATGGGAACTTTTATACTCAATATCTTTGGACGTATTAATGCTAGACTACTTAGTTTTGGTAAGGCGTTGTATAAAGTAAATCCCTTTCCTAATACCTATCCTTTTTTGAAATCGTAAAAGGAGGCGTGGCACCTCCCATACAAATGGGAACTTTTATACTCAATATCTTTGGGGTATTAATGCTAGACTACTTAGTTTTGGTAAGGCGTTGTATAAAGTAAATCCCTTTCCTAATACCTATCCTTTTTTGAAATCGTAAAAGGAGGCGTGGCACCTCCCATACAAATGGGAACTTTTATACTCAATATCTTTGGGGTATTAATGCTAGACTACTAAATTTTGGTAAGGCGTTGTATAAAGTAAGTCCCTTTCCTAATACCAATCTCTTTTTGAAATCGGAAAAGGGGGCGTGGCACCTTCCATACAAATAGGAACTTTCATATTCAATATCGTTGAAGGTATTAATCCTAGACTACTAAATTTTGGTAAGGCGGTGTATAAAGTAAGTCCCTCTCCTAATACCTATAACTTTTTGAAATCGGAAAAGGGGGCGTCGCACCTCCCATAAAAATGGGACCTTTCATACTCAATATCTTTGGAGGTATTAAAGCTAGACTACTAAGTTTTGGTAAGGCGTTGTATAAAGTACATCCCTTTCCTAATACCTATCCTTTTTTGAAATCGTAAAAGGAGGCGTGGCACCTCCCATACAAATGGGAACTTTTATACTCAATATCTTTGGAGGTATTAATGCTAGACTACTAAATTTTGGTAAGGCGTTGTAAAAAGTAAGTCCCTTTCCTAGTACCTATCCCTTTTGGGAATCGTAAAAGGGGGCGTGGCACCTCCCATACAAATGGGAACTTTCATACTCAATATCTTTGGAGGTATTAATGCTAAACTACTAAATTTTGGTAAGGCGTTGTATAAAGTAAGTCCCTTTCCTAATACCTATCCCTTTTTGAAATCGTAAAAGGGAGCGTGGCACCTCCCATAAAAATGGGATCTTTCATACCCCCTATCTGTGAAACTATTATCGCTAGACTACAAAATTTTGGTAAAGCGTTGTATAAAGTAAGGCCCTTTCCTAATACCATACCCTGTTTGAAATCGTAAAAGGGGGCGTGGTACCTCCCATAAAAATGGGACCTTTCATACTCAATATCTTTGGAGGTATTAAAGCTAGACTACTAAGTTTTGGTAAGGCGTTGTATAAAGTACATCCCTTTCCTAATACCTATCCTTCTTTGAAATCGTAAAAGCAGGCGTGGCACCTCCCATACAAATGGGAACTTTTATACTCACTATCTTTGTGGGTATTAATGCTAGACTACTAAATTTTGGTAAGGCGGTGTATAAAGTAAGTCCCTCTCCTAATACCTATAACTTTTTGAAATCGGAAAAGGGGGCGTCGCACCTCCCATAAAAATGGGACCTTTCATACTCAATATCTTTGGAGGTATTAAAGCTAGACTACTAAGTTTTGGTAAGGCGTTGTATAAAGTACATCCCTTTCCTAATACCTATCCTTTTTTGAAATCGTAAAAGGAGGCGTGGCACCTCCCATACAAATGGGAACTTTTATACTCAATATCTTTGGGGGTATTAATGCTAGACTACTAAATTTTGGTAAGGCGTTGTATAAAGTAAGTCCCTTTCATATTACCTATCACTTTTTGAAATCGGAAAAGGGAGCGGTGCACCTCCCATACAAATGAGATTTTTCATCTATACATAATCTAGACATATTATAAAAAGTAAACACTTTTTCTCGTGTCGCCACTCGACGCTCAAACGCGTGGACCGATTTTAACCAAACTTACACACAGGTCAGGTACATAGCCCGACATGGTTCTTACGTACTTTTTTTTTGAAATCGGAAAAGGGGGCGTGGCACCTCCCATACAAATGGGAATTTTATACTCAATATCTTTGGAGGTATTAATGCTAGACTACTAAATTTTGCCAAGGCGTTGTATAAAGTAAGTCCCTTTCCTAATACCAATCCCTTTTTGAAATCGGAAAAGGGGGCGTGGCACCTTCCATACAAATGGGAACTTTCATATTCAATATCGTTAGAGGTATTAATGCTAGACTACTAAATTTTGGTAGGGCGTTGTATAAAGTAAGTCTCTTTCCTAGTACATATCCCTTTTTGAAATCGGAAAAGGGGGCGTGGCACCTCCCATACAAATGGGAACTTTCATACTCAATATCTTTAGAGGTATTATTGCTAGACTACTTAGTTTTGGTAAGGCGTTGTGTAAAGTAAGTATCTTTTCTAATAAATATCCTTTTTTGAAATCGTAAAAGGGGGCGTGGCACCTCCCATACAAATTTGAACTTTCATACTCAATATCTTTGGAGGTATTAATGCTAGACTACTAAATTTTGGTAAGGCGTTGTATAAAGTAAGTCCCTTTCCTAATACCTATCCCTTTTGGGAATCGTAAAAGGGGGCGTGGCACTTCCCATACAAATGGGAACTTTTATACTCAATATCTTTGGAGGTATTAATGCTAGACTACTAAATTTTGCCAAGGCGTTGTATAAAGTAAGTCCCTTTCCTAGTAGCTATTCCTTTTGAAATCGGAAAAGGGGGCGTGGCACCTCCCATACAAATGGGATCTTTCATACCCCCTATCTATGCAACTATTATCGCTAGACCACTGAAATTTGGTAAGCCGTTGTATAAAGTAAGTCGCTTTTCTAATACCTATCCCTTTTTGAATTCGGAAAAGGGGGCGTGGCACCTCCCATACAAATGGGAACTTTTATACTCAATATCTTTGGAGGTATTAATGCTAGACTACTAAACTTTGGTAAGGCGTTGTAAAAAGTAAGTCCCTTTCCTAGTACCTATCCCTTTTGGGAATTGTAAAAGGGGGCGTGGCACCTTCCATACAAATGGGAACTTTCATATTCAATATCGTTAGAGGTATTAATGCTAGACTACTAAATTTTGGTAGGGCGTTGTATAAAGTAAGTCTCTTTCCTAGTACATATCCCTTTTTGAAATCGGAAAAGGGGGCGTGGCACCTCCCATACAAATGGGAACTTTCATACTCAATATCTTTAGAGGTATTATTGCTAGACTACTTAGTTTTGGTAAGGCGTTGTGTAAAGTAAGTATCTTTTCTAATAAATATCCTTTTTTGAAATCGTAAAAGGGGGCGTGGCACCTCCCATACAAATTTGAACTTTCATACTCAATATCTTTGGAGGTATTAATGCTAGACTACTAAATTTTGGTAAGGCGTTGTATAAAGTAAGTCCCTTTCCTAATACCTATCCCTTTTGGGAATCGTAAAAGGGGGCGTGGCAACTCCGATACAAATGGGAACTTTCATACTCAATATCTTTGGAGGTATTAATGCTAGACTACTAAATTTTGGTAAGGCGTTGTATAAAGTAAGTCCCTTTCCTAGTAGCTATTCCTTTTGAAATCGGAAAAGGGGGCGTGGCACCTCCCATACAAATGGGATCTTTCATACCCCCTATCTATGCAACTATTATCGCTAGACCACTGAAATTTGGTAAGCCGTTGTATAAAGTAAGTCGCTTTTCTAATACCTATCCCTTTTTGAATTCGGAAAAGGGGGCGTGGCACCTCCCATACAAATGGGAACTTTTATACTCAATATCTTTGGAGGTATTAATGCTAGACTACTAAACTTTGGTAAGGCGTTGTAAAAAGTAAGTCCCTTTCCTAGTACCTATCCCTTTTGGGAATTGTAAAAGGGGGCGTGGCACCTCCGATACAAATGGGAACTTTCATACTCAATATCTTTGGAGGTATTAATGCTAGACTACTAAATTTTGGTAAGGCGTTGTATAAAGTAAGTCCCTTTCCTAGTAGCTATTCCTTTTGAAATCGGAAAAGGGGGCGTGGCACCTCCCATACAAATGGGAACTTTCATACCCCCTATCTATGCAACTATTATCGCTAGACCACTGAAAGTTGGTAAGAAGTTGTATACAGTAAGTCCCTTTCTTATTACCTATCACTTTTTGAAATCGGAAAAGGGAGCGGTGCACCTCCCATACAAATGAGATTTTTCATCTATACATAATCTAGACATATTATAAAAAGTAAACACTTTTTCTCGTGTCGCCACTCGACGCTCAAACGCGTGGACCGATTTTAACCAAACTTACACACAGGTCAGGTACATAGCCCGACATGGTTCTTACGTACTTTTTTTTTGAAATCGGAAAAGGGGGCGTAGCACCTACCATACAAATGGGAACTTTTATACTCAATATCTTTGGAGGTATTAATGCTAGACTACTAAATTTTGGTAAGGCGTTGTATAAAGTAAGTCCCTTTCCTAATACCTATCCCTTTTGGGAATCGTAAAAGGGGGCGTGGCAACTCCGATACAAATGGGAACTTTCATACTCAATATCTTTGGAGGTATTAATGCTAGACTACTAAATTTTGGTAAGGCGTTGTAAAAAGTAAGTCCCTTTCCTAGTACCTATCCCTTTTGGGAATCGTAAAAGGGGGCGTGGCACCTCCGATACAAATGGGAACTTTCATACTCAATATCTTTGGAGGTATTAATGCTAGACTACTAAATTTTGGTAAGGCGTTGTAAAAAGTAAGTCCCTTTCCTAGTACCTATCCCTTTTTTGAATCGTAAAAGGGGGCGTGGCACCTCCGATACAAATGGGAACTTTCATACTCAATATCTTTGGAGGTATTAATGCTAGACTACTAAATTCTGCCAAGGCGTTGTATAAAGTAAGTCCCTTTCCTAGTAGCTATTCCTTTTGAAATCGGAAAAGACTACTAAATTTTGGTAAGGCGTTGTAAAAAGTAAGTCCCTTTCCTAGTACCTATCCCTTTTGGGAATTGTAAAAGGGGGCGTGGCACCTCCGATACAAATGGGAACTTTCATACTCAATATCTTTAGAGGTATTATTGCTAGATTACTTAGTTTTGGTAAGGCGTTGTGTAAAGTAAGTATCTTTCCTAATAAATATCCTTTTTTGAAATCGTAAAAGGGGGTGTGGCACCTCCCATACAAATTTGAACTTTCATACTCAATATCTTTGGAGGTATTAATGCTAGACTACTAAATTTTGGTAAGGCGTTGTATAAAGTAAGTCCCTTTCCTAATACATATCCCTTTTGGGAATCGTAAAAGGGGGCGTGGCACCTCCCATACAAATGGGAACTTTTATACTCAATATCTTTGGAGGTATTAATGCTAGACTACTAAATTTTGCCAAGGCGTTGTATAAAGTAAGTCCCTTTCCTAGTAGCTATTCCTTTTGAAATCGGAAAAGACTACTAAATTTTGGTAAGGCGTTGTAAAAAGTAAGTCCCTATTTTATTACAATTTGAACTTTCATACTCAATATCTTTGGAGGTATTAATGCTAGACTACTAAATTTTGGTAAGGCGTTGTATAAAGTAAGTCCCTTTCCTAATACCTATCCCTTTTGGGAATCGTAAAAGGGGGCGTGGCAACTCCGATACAAATGGGAACTTTCATACTCAATATCTTTGGAGGTATTAATGCTAGACTACTAAATTTTGGTAAGGCGTTGTATAAAGTAAGTCCGTTTCCTAGTAGCTATTCCTTTTGAAATCGGAAAAGGGGGCGTGGCACCTCCCATACAAATGGGATCTTTCATACCCCCTATCTATGCAACTATTATCGCTAGACCACTGAAATTTGGTAAGCCGTTGTATAAAGTAAGTCGCTTTTCTAATACCTATCCCTTTTTGAATTCGGAAAAGGGGGCGTGGCACCTCCCATACAAATGGGAACTTTTATACTCAATATCTTTGGAGGTATTAATGCTAGACTACTAAACTTTGGTAAGGCGTTGTAAAAAGTAAGTCCCTTTCCTAGTACCTATCCCTTTTGGGAATTGTAAAAGGGGGCGTGGCACCTCCGATACAAATGGGAACTTTCATACTCAATATCTTTGGAGGTATTAATGCTAGACTACTAAATTTTGGTAAGGCGTTGTAAAAAGTAAGTCCCTTTCCTAGTACCTATCCCTTTTTGAAATCGGAAAAGGGGGCGTAGCACCTACCATACAAATGGGAACTTTTATACTCAATATCTTTGGACGTATTAATGCTAGACTACTTAGTTTTGGTAAGGCGTTGTATAAAGTAAATCCCTTTCCTAATACCTATCCTTTTTTGAAATCGTAAAAGGAGGCGTGGCACCTCCCATACAAATGGGAACTTTTATACTCAATATCTTTGGGGTATTAATGCTAGACTACTTAGTTTTGGTAAGGCGTTGTATAAAGTAAATCCCTTTCCTAATACCTATCCTTTTTTGAAATCGTAAAAGGAGGCGTGGCACCTCCCATACAAATGGGAACTTTTATACTCAATATCTTTGGGGTATTAATGCTAGACTACTAAATTTTGGTAAGGCGTTGTATAAAGTAAGTCCCTTTCCTAATACCAATCTCTTTTTGAAATCGGAAAAGGGGGCGTGGCACCTTCCATACAAATAGGAACTTTCATATTCAATATCGTTGAAGGTATTAATCCTAGACTACTAAATTTTGGTAAGGCGGTGTATAAAGTAAGTCCCTCTCCTAATACCTATAACTTTTTGAAATCGGAAAAGGGGGCGTCGCACCTCCCATAAAAATGGGACCTTTCATACTCAATATCTTTGGAGGTATTAAAGCTAGACTACTAAGTTTTGGTAAGGCGTTGTATAAAGTACATCCCTTTCCTAATACCTATCCTTTTTTGAAATCGTAAAAGGAGGCGTGGCACCTCCCATACAAATGGGAACTTTTATACTCAATATCTTTGGAGGTATTAATGCTAGACTACTAAATTTTGGTAAGGCGTTGTAAAAAGTAAGTCCCTTTCCTAGTACCTATCCCTTTTGGGAATCGTAAAAGGGGGCGTGGCACCTCCCATACAAATGGGAACTTTCATACTCAATATCTTTGGAGGTATTAATGCTAAACTACTAAATTTTGGTAAGGCGTTGTATAAAGTAAGTCCCTTTCCTAATACCTATCCCTTTTTGAAATCGTAAAAGGGAGCGTGGCACCTCCCATAAAAATGGGATCTTTCATACCCCCTATCTGTGAAACTATTATCGCTAGACTACAAAATTTTGGTAAAGCGTTGTATAAAGTAAGGCCCTTTCCTAATACCATACCCTGTTTGAAATCGTAAAAGGGGGCGTGGTACCTCCCATAAAAATGGGACCTTTCATACTCAATATCTTTGGAGGTATTAAAGCTAGACTACTAAGTTTTGGTAAGGCGTTGTATAAAGTACATCCCTTTCCTAATACCTATCCTTCTTTGAAATCGTAAAAGCAGGCGTGGCACCTCCCATACAAATGGGAACTTTTATACTCACTATCTTTGTGGGTATTAATGCTAGACTACTAAATTTTGGTAAGGCGGTGTATAAAGTAAGTCCCTCTCCTAATACCTATAACTTTTTGAAATCGGAAAAGGGGGCGTCGCACCTCCCATAAAAATGGGACCTTTCATACTCAATATCTTTGGAGGTATTAAAGCTAGACTACTAAGTTTTGGTAAGGCGTTGTATAAAGTACATCCCTTTCCTAATACCTATCCTTTTTTGAAATCGTAAAAGGAGGCGTGGCACCTCCCATACAAATGGGAACTTTTATACTCAATATCTTTGGGGGTATTAATGCTAGACTACTAAATTTTGGTAAGGCGTTGTATAAAGTAAGTCCCTTTCATATTACCTATCACTTTTTGAAATCGGAAAAGGGAGCGGTGCACCTCCCATACAAATGAGATTTTTCATCTATACATAATCTAGACATATTATAAAAAGTAAACACTTTTTCTCGTGTCGCCACTCGACGCTCAAACGCGTGGACCGATTTTAACCAAACTTACACACAGGTCAGGTACATAGCCCGACATGGTTCTTACGTACTTTTTTTTTGAAATCGGAAAAGGGGGCGTGGCACCTCCCATACAAATGGGAATTTTATACTCAATATCTTTGGAGGTATTAATGCTAGACTACTAAATTTTGCCAAGGCGTTGTATAAAGTAAGTCCCTTTCCTAATACCAATCCCTTTTTGAAATCGGAAAAGGGGGCGTGGCACCTTCCATACAAATGGGAACTTTCATATTCAATATCGTTAGAGGTATTAATGCTAGACTACTAAATTTTGGTAGGGCGTTGTATAAAGTAAGTCTCTTTCCTAGTACATATCCCTTTTTGAAATCGGAAAAGGGGGCGTGGCACCTCCCATACAAATGGGAACTTTCATACTCAATATCTTTAGAGGTATTATTGCTAGACTACTTAGTTTTGGTAAGGCGTTGTGTAAAGTAAGTATCTTTTCTAATAAATATCCTTTTTTGAAATCGTAAAAGGGGGCGTGGCACCTCCCATACAAATTTGAACTTTCATACTCAATATCTTTGGAGGTATTAATGCTAGACTACTAAATTTTGGTAAGGCGTTGTATAAAGTAAGTCCCTTTCCTAATACCTATCCCTTTTGGGAATCGTAAAAGGGGGCGTGGCACTTCCCATACAAATGGGAACTTTTATACTCAATACCTTTGGAGGTATTAATGCTAGACTACTAAATTTTGCCAAGGCGTTGTATAAAGTAAGTCCCTTTCCTAGTAGCTATTCCTTTTGAAATCGGAAAAGACTACTAAATTTTGGTAAGGCGTTGTAAAAAGTAAGTCCCTATTTTATTACAATTTGAACTTTCATACTCAATATCTTTGGAGGTATTAATGCTAGACTACTAAATTTTGGTAAGGCGTTGTATAAAGTAAGTCCCTTTCCTAATACCTATCCCTTTTGGGAATCGTAAAAGGGGGCGTGGCAACTCCGATACAAATGGGAACTTTCATACTCAATATCTTTGGAGGTATTAATGCTAGACTACTAAATTTTGGTAAGGCGTTGTATAAAGTAAGTCCCTTTCCTAGTAGCTATTCCTTTTGAAATCGGAATAGGGGGCGTGGCACCTCCCATACAAATGGGATCTTTCATACCCCCTATCTATGCAACTATTATCGCTAGACCACTGAAATTTGGTAAGCCGTTGTATAAAGTAAGTCGCTTTTCTAATACCTATCCCTTTTTGAATTCGGAAAAGGGGGCGTGGCACCTCCCATACAAATGGGAACTTTTATACTCAATATCTTTGGAGGTATTAATGCTAGACTACTAAACTTTGGTAAGGCGTTGTAAAAAGTAAGTCCCTTTCCTAGTACCTATCCCTTTTGGGAATTGTAAAAGGGGGCGTGGCACCTCCGATACAAATGGGAACTTTCATACTCAATATCTTTGGAGGTATTAATGCTAGACTACTAAATTTTGGTAAGGCGTTGTATAAAGTAAGTCCCTTTCCTAGTAGCTATTCCTTTTGAAATCGGAAAAGGGGGCGTGGCACCTCCCATACAAATGGGAACTTTCATACCCCCTATCTATGCAACTATTATCGCTAGACCACTGAAAGTTGGTAAGAAGTTGTATACAGTAAGTCCCTTTCTTATTACCTATCACTTTTTGAAATCGGAAAAGGGAGCGGTGCACCTCCCATACAAATGAGATTTTTCATCTATACATAATCTAGACATATTATAAAAAGTAAACACTTTTTCTCGTGTCGCCACTCGACGCTCAAACGCGTGGACCGATTTTAACCAAACTTACACACAGGTCAGGTACATAGCCCGACATGGTTCTTACGTACTTTTTTTTTGAAATCGGAAAAGGGGGCGTAGCACCTACCATACAAATGGGAACTTTTATACTCAATATCTTTGGAGGTATTAATGCTAGACTACTAAATTTTGGTAAGGCGTTGTATAAAGTAAGTCCCTTTCCTAATACCTATCCCTTTTGGGAATCGTAAAAGGGGGCGTGGCAACTCCGATACAAATGGGAACTTTCATACTCAATATCTTTGGAGGTATTAATGCTAGACTACTAAATTTTGGTAAGGCGTTGTAAAAAGTAAGTCCCTTTCCTAGTACCTATCCCTTTTGGGAATCGTAAAAGGGGGCGTGGCACCTCCGATACAAATGGGAACTTTCATACTCAATATCTTTGGAGGTATTAATGCTAGACTACTAAATTTTGGTAAGGCGTTGTAAAAAGTAAGTCCCTTTCCTAGTACCTATCCCTTTTTTGAATCGTAAAAGGGGGCGTGGCACCTCCGATACAAATGGGAACTTTCATACTCAATATCTTTGGAGGTATTAATGCTAGACTACTAAATTCTGCCAAGGCGTTGTATAAAGTAAGTCCCTTTCCTAGTAGCTATTCCTTTTGAAATCGGAAAAGACTACTAAATTTTGGTAAGGCGTTGTAAAAAGTAAGTCCCTTTCCTAGTACCTATCCCTTTTGGGAATTGTAAAAGGGGGCGTGGCACCTCCGATACAAATGGGAACTTTCATACTCAATATCTTTAGAGGTATTATTGCTAGATTACTTAGTTTTGGTAAGGCGTTGTGTAAAGTAAGTATCTTTCCTAATAAATATCCTTTTTTGAAATCGTAAAAGGGGGTGTGGCACCTCCCATACAAATTTGAACTTTCATACTCAATATCTTTGGAGGTATTAATGCTAGACTACTAAATTTTGGTAAGGCGTTGTATAAAGTAAGTCCCTTTCCTAATACATATCCCTTTTGGGAATCGTAAAAGGGGGCGTGGCACCTCCCATACAAATGGGAACTTTTATACTCAATATCTTTGGAGGTATTAATGCTAGACTACTAAATTTTGCCAAGGCGTTGTATAAAGTAAGTCCCTTTCCTAGTAGCTATTCCTTTTGAAATCGGAAAAGACTACTAAATTTTGGTAAGGCGTTGTAAAAAGTAAGTCCCTATTTTATTACAATTTGAACTTTCATACTCAATATCTTTGGAGGTATTAATGCTAGACTACTAAATTTTGGTAAGGCGTTGTATAAAGTAAGTCCCTTTCCTAATACCTATCCCTTTTGGGAATCGTAAAAGGGGGCGTGGCAACTCCGATACAAATGGGAACTTTCATACTCAATATCTTTGGAGGTATTAATGCTAGACTACTAAATTTTGGTAAGGCGTTGTATAAAGTAAGTCCGTTTCCTAGTAGCTATTCCTTTTGAAATCGGAAAAGGGGGCGTGGCACCTCCCATACAAATGGGATCTTTCATACCCCCTATCTATGCAACTATTATCGCTAGACCACTGAAATTTGGTAAGCCGTTGTATAAAGTAAGTCGCTTTTCTAATACCTATCCCTTTTTGAATTCGGAAAAGGGGGCGTGGCACCTCCCATACAAATGGGAACTTTTATACTCAATATCTTTGGAGGTATTAATGCTAGACTACTAAACTTTGGTAAGGCGTTGTAAAAAGTAAGTCCCTTTCCTAGTACCTATCCCTTTTGGGAATTGTAAAAGGGGGCGTGGCACCTCCGATACAAATGGGAACTTTCATACTCAATATCTTTGGAGGTATTAATGCTAGACTACTAAATTTTGGTAAGGCGTTGTAAAAAGTAAGTCCCTTTCCTAGTACCTATCCCTTTTTTGAATCGTAAAAGGGGGCGTGGCACCTCCGATAGAAATGGGAACTTTCATACTCAATATCTTTAGAGGTATTATTGCTAGACTACTTAGTTTTGGTAAGGCGTTGTGTAAAGTAAGTATCTTTTCTAATAAATATCCTTTTTTGAAATCGTAAAAGGGGGCGTGGCACCTCCCATACAAATTTGAACTTTCATACTCAATATCTTTGGAGGTATTAATGCTAGACTACTAAATTTTGGTAAGGCGTTGTATAAAGTAAGTCTCTTTCCTAGTACATATCCCTTTTTGAAATCGGAAAAGGGGGCGTGGCACCTCCCATACAAATGGGAACTTTCATACTCAATATCTTTAGAGGTATTATTGCTAGACTACTTAGTTTTGGTAAGGCGTTGTGTAAAGTAAGTATCTTTTCTAATAAATATCCTTTTTTGAAATCGTAAAAGGGGGCGTGGCACCTCCCATACAAATTTGAACTTTCATACTCAATATCTTTGGAGGTATTAATGCTAGACTACTAAATTTTGGTAAGGCGTTGTATAAAGTAAGTCCCTTTCCTAATACCTATCCCTTTTGGGAATCGTAAAAGGGGGCGTGGCACTTCCCATACAAATGGGAACTTTTATACTCAATATCTTTGGAGGTATTAATGCTAGACTACTAAATTTTGCCAAGGCGTTGTATAAAGTAAGTCCCTTTCCTAGTAGCTATTCCTTTGGAAATCGGAAAAGACTACTAAATTTTGGTAAGGCGTTGTAAAAAGTAAGTCCCTATTTTATTACAATTTGAACTTTCATACTCAATATCTTTGGAGGTATTAATGCTAGACTACTAAATTTTGGTAAGGCGTTGTATAAAGTAAGTCCCTTTCCTAATACCTATCCCTTTTGGGAATCGTAAAAGGGGGCGTGGCAACTCCGATACAAATGGGAACTTTCATACTCAATATCTTTGGAGGTATTAATGCTAGACTACTAAATTTTGGTAAGGCGTTGTAAAAAGTAAGTCCCTTTCCTAGTACCTATCCCTTTTGGGAATCGTAAAAGGGGGCGTGGCACCTCCGATACAAATGGGAACTTTCATACTCAATATCTTTGGAGGTATTAATGCTAGACTACTAAATTTTGGTAAGGCGTTGTAAAAAGTAAGTCCCTTTCCTAGTACCTATCCCTTTTTTGAATCGTAAAAGGGGGCGTGGCACCTCCGATACAAATGGGAACTTTCATACTCAATATCTTTGGAGGTATTAATGCTAGACTACTAAATTCTGCCAAGGCGTTGTATAAAGTAAGTCCCTTTCCTAGTAGCTATTCCTTTTGAAATCGGAAAAGACTACTAAATTTTGGTAAGGCGTTGTAAAAAGTAAGTCCCTTTCCTAGTACCTATCCCTTTTGGGAATTGTAAAAGGGGGCGTGGCACCTCCGATACAAATGGGAACTTTCATACTCAATATCTTTAGAGGTATTATTGCTAGATTACTTAGTTTTGGTAAGGCGTTGTGTAAAGTAAGTATCTTTCCTAATAAATATCCTTTTTTGAAATCGTAAAAGGGGGTGTGGCACCTCCCATACAAATTTGAACTTTCATACTCAATATCTTTGGAGGTATTAATGCTAGACTACTAAATTTTGGTAAGGCGTTGTATAAAGTAAGTCCCTTTCCTAATACATATCCCTTTTGGGAATCGTAAAAGGGGGCGTGGCACCTCCCATACAAATGGGAACTTTTATACTCAATATCTTTGGAGGTATTAATGCTAGACTACTAAATTTTGCCAAGGCGTTGTATAAAGTAAGTCCCTTTCCTAGTAGCTATTCCTTTTGAAATCGGAAAAGACTACTAAATTTTGGTAAGGCGTTGTAAAAAGTAAGTCCCTATTTTATTACAATTTGAACTTTCATACTCAATATCTTTGGAGGTATTAATGCTAGACTACTAAATTTTGGTAAGGCGTTGTATAAAGTAAGTCCCTTTCCTAATACCTATCCCTTTTGGGAATCGTAAAAGGGGGCGTGGCAACTCCGATACAAATGGGAACTTTCATACTCAATATCTTTGGAGGTATTAATGCTAGACTACTAAATTTTGGTAAGGCGTTGTATAAAGTAAGTCCCTTTCCTAGTAGCTATTCCTTTTGAAATCGGAAAAGGGGGCGTGGCACCTCCCATACAAATGGGATCTTTCATACCCCCTATCTATGCAACTATTATCGCTAGACCACTGAAATTTGGTAAGCCGTTGTATAAAGTAAGTCGCTTTTCTAATACCTATCCCTTTTTGAATTCGGAAAAGGGGGCGTGGCACCTCCCATACAAATGGGAACTTTTATACTCAATATCTTTGGAGGTATTAATGCTAGACTACTAAACTTTGGTAAGGCGTTGTAAAAAGTAAGTCCCTTTCCTAGTACCTATCCCTTTTGGGAATTGTAAAAGGGGGCGTGGCACCTCCGATACAAAGGGGAACTTTCATACTCAATATCTTTGGAGGTATTAATGCTAGACTACTAAACTTTGGTAAGGCGTTGTAAAAAGTAAGTCCCTTTCCTAGTACCTATCCCTTTTGGGAATCGTAAAAGGGGGCGTGGCACCTCCGATACAAATGGGAACTTATATACTCAATATCTTTAAAGGTATTAATGCCAGACTACTAAACTTTGGTAAGGCGTTGTAAAAAGTAAGTCCCTTTGCTAGTACCTATCCCTTTTGGGACTCGTAAAAGGGGGCGTGGCACCTCCCATACAAATTGGAACTTTTATACTCAATATCTTTGGAGGTATTAATGCTAGACTACTAAACTTTGGTAAGGCGTTGTAAAAAGTAAGTCCCTTTCCTAGTACCTATCCCTTTTTGAATTCGGAAAAGGGGGCGTGGCAGCTCCCATACAAATGGGAACTTTCATACTCAATATCTTTGAAGGTATTAATGCTAGACTACTAAACTTTGGTAAGGCGTTGTCTAAAGTAAGTCCCTTTCCTAATACCTATCCCTTTTGGGAATCGTAAAAGGGGGCGTGGCACCTCCCATACAAAAGGGAACTTTCATACTCAATATCTTTGGAGGTATTAATGCTAGACTACTAAACTTTGGTAAGGCGTTGTAAAAAGTAAGTCCCTTTCCCAGTACCTATCCCTTTTGGGAATCGTAAGAGGGGGCGTGGCACCTCCGATACAAATGGGAACTTTCATACTCAATATCTTTGCAGGTATTAATGCTAGACTACTAAACTTTGGTAAGACGTTGTAAAAAGTAAGTCCCTTTCCTAGTACCTATCCCTTTTTGAATTCGGAAAAGAGGGCGTGGCACCTCCCATACAAATGGGAACTTTCATACTCAATATCTTTGGAGGTATTAATGCTAGACTACTAAACTTTGGTAAGGCGTTGTAAAAAGTAAGTCCCTTTACTAGTACCTATCCCTTTTTGAATTCGGAAAAGGGGGCGTGGCACCTCCCATACAAATGGGAACTTTCATACTCAATATCTTTGGAGGTATTAATGCTAGACTACTAAACTTTGGTAAGGCGTTGTAAAAAGTAAGTCCCTTTCCCAGTACCTATCCCTTTTGGGAATCGTAAGAGGGGGCGTGGCACCTCCGATACAAATGGGAACTTTCATACTCAATATCTTTGGAGGTATTAATGCTAGACTACTAAACTTTGGTAAGACGTTGTAAAAAGTAAGTCCCTTTCCTAGTACCTATCCCTTTTTGAATTCGGAAAAGAGGGCGTGGCACCTCCCATACAAATGGGAACTTTCATACTCAATATCTTTGGAGGTATTAATGCTAGACTACTAAACTTTGGTAAGGCGTTGTATAAAGTAAGTCCCTTTCCTAGTAGCTATTCCTTTTGAAATCGGAAAAGACTACTAAATTTTGGTAAGGCGTTGTAAAAAGTAAGTCCCTTTCCTAGTACCTATCCCTTTTGGGAATCGTAAAAGGGGGCGTGGCACCTCCGATACAAATGGGAACTTTCATACTCAATATCTTTAGAGGTATTATTGCTAGATTACTTAGTTTTGGTAAGGCGTTGTGTAAAGTAAGTATCTTTCCTAATAAATATCCTTTTTTGAAATCGTAAAAGGGGGTGTGGCACCTCCCATACAAATTTGAACTTTCATACTCAATATCTTTGGAGGTATTAATGCTAGACTACTAAATTTTGGTAAGGCGTTGTATAAAGTAAGTCCCTTTCCTAATACATATCCCTTTTGGGAATCGTAAAAGGGGGCGTGGCACCTCCCATACAAATGGGAACTTTTATACTCAATATCTTTGGAGGTATTAATGCTAGACTACTAAACTTTGGTAAGGCGTTGTAAAAAGTAAGTCCCTTTCCTAGTACCTATCCCTTTTGGGAATTGTAAAAGGGGGCGTGGCACCTCCGATACAAATGGGAACTTTCATACTCAATATCTTTGGAGGTATTAATGCTAGACTACTAAACTTTGGTAAGGCGTTGTAAAAAGTAAGTCCCTTTCCTAGTACCTATCCCTTTTGGGAATCGTAAAAGGGGGCGTGGCACCTCCGATACAAATGGGAACTTATATACTCAATATCTTTAAAGGTATTAATGCCAGACTACTAAACTTTGGTAAGGCGTTGTAAAAAGTAAGTCCCTTTGCTAGTACCTATCCCTTTTGGGAATCGTAAAAGGGGGGGTGGCACCTCCCATACAAATGGGAACTTTTATACTCAATATCTTTGGAGGTATTAATGCTAGACTACTAAACTTTGGTAAGGCGTTGTAAAAAGTAAGTCCCTTTCCTAGTACCTATCCCTTTTTGAATTCGGAAAAGGGGGCGCGGCAGCTCCCATACAAATGGGAACTTTCATACTCAATATCTTTGGAGGTATTAATGCTAGACTACTAAACTTTGGTAAGGCGTTGTAAAAAGTAAGTCCCTTTCCCAGTACCTATCCCTTTTGGGAATCGTAAAAGGGGGCGTGGCACCTCCGATACAAATGGGAACTTTCATTCTCAATATCTTTGGAGGTATTAATGCTAGACTGCTAAATTTTGGTAAGGCGTTGTATAAAGTAAGTCCCTTTCCTAATACCTATCCCTTTTGGGAATCGTAAAAGGGGGCGTGGCACCTCCCATACAAAAGGGAACTTTCATACTCAATATCTTTGGAGGTATTAATGCTAGACTACTAAACTTTGGTAAGGCGTTGTAAAAAGTAAGTCCCTTTCCCAGTACCTATCCCTTTTGGGAATCGTAAGAGGGGGCGTGGCACCTCCGATACAAATGGGAACTTTCATACTCAATATCTTTGCAAGTATTAATGCTAGACTACTAAACTTTGGTAAGACGTTGTAAAAAGTAAGTCCCTTTCCTAGTACCTATCCCTTTTTGAATTCGGAAAAGAGGGCGTGGCACCTCCCATACAAATGGGAACTTTCATACTCAATATCTTTGGAGGTATTAATGCTAGACTACTAAACTTTGGTAAGGCGTTGTAAAAAGTAAGTCCCTTTACTAGTACCTATCCCTTTTTGAATTCGGAAAAGGGGGCGTGGCACCTCCCATACAAATGGGAACTTTCATACTCAATATCTTTGGAGGTATTAATGCTAGACTACTAAACTTTGGTAAGGCGTTGTAAAAAGTAAGTCCCTTTCCCAGTACCTATCCCTTTTGGGAATCGTAAGAGGGGGCGTGGCACCTCCGATACAAATGGGAACTTTCATACTCAATATTTTTGGAGGTATTAATGCTAGACTACTAAACTTTGGTAAGACGTTGTAAAAAGTAAGTCCCTTTCCTAGTACCTATCCCTTTTTGAATTCGGAAAAGAGGGCGTGGCACCTCCCATACAAATGGGAACTTTCATACTCAATATCTTTGGAGGTATTAATGCTAGACTACTAAACTTTGGTAAGGCGTTGTATAAAGTAAGTCCCTTTCCTAGTAGCTATTCCTTTTGAAATCGGAAAAGACTACTAAATTTTGGTAAGGCGTTGTAAAAAGTAAGTCCCTTTCCTAGTACCTATCCCTTTTGGGAATCGTAAAAGGGGGGCGTGGCACCTCCGATACAAATGGGAACTTTCATACTCAATATCTTTAGAGGTATTATTGCTAGATTACTTAGTTTTGGTAAGGCGTTGTGTAAAGTAAGTATCTTTCCTAATAAATATCCTTTTTTGAAATCGTAAAAGGGGGTGTGGCACCTCCCATACAAATTTGAACTTTCATACTCAATATCTTTGGAGGTATTAATGCTAGACTACTAAATTTTGGTAAGGCGTTGTATAAAGTAAGTCCCTTTCCTAATACCTATCCCTTTTGGGAATCGTAAAAGGGGGCGTGGCACCTCCCATACAAATGGGAACTTTTATACTCAATATCTTTGGAGGTATTAATGCTAGACTACTAAATTTTGCCAAGGCGTTGTATAAAGTAAGTCCCTTTCCTAGTAGCTATTCCTTTTGAAATCGGAAAAGACTACTAAATTTTGGTAAGGCGTTGTAAAAAGTAAGTCCCTATTTTATTACAATTTGAACTTTCATACTCAATATCTTTAGAGGTATTAATGCTAGACTACTAAATTTTGGTAAGGCGTTGTATAAAGTAAGTCCCTTTCCTAATACCTATCCCTTTTGGAATCGTAAAAGGGGGCGTGGCAACTCCGATACAAATATCTTTGGAGGTATTAATGCTAGACTACTAAATTTTGGTAAGGCGTTGTATAAAGTAAGTCCCTTTCCTAGTAGCTATTCCTTTTGAAATCGGAAAAGGGGGCGTGGCACCTCCCATACAAATGGGATCTTTCATACTCCCTATCTATGCAACTATTATCGCTAGACCACTGAAATTTGGTAAGCCGTTGTATAAAGTAAGTCGCTTTTCTAATACCTATCCCTTTTTGAATTCGGAAAAGGGGGCGTGGCACCTCCCATACAAATGGGAACTTTTATACTCAATATCTTTGGAGGTATTAATGCTAGACTACTAAACTTTGGTAAGGCGTTGTAAAAAGTAAGTCCCTTTCCTAGTACCTATCCCTTTTGGGAATTGTAAAAGGGGGCGTGGCACCTCCGATACAAATGGGAACTTTCATACTCAATATCTTTGGAGGTATCAATGCTAGACTACTAAACTTTGGTGAGGCGTTGTAAAAAGTAAGTCCCTTTCCTAGTACCTATCCCTTTTGGGAATCGTAAAAGGGGGCGTGGCACCTCCGATACAAATGGGAACTTATATACTCAATATCTTTAAAGGTATTAATGCCAGACTACTAAACTTTGGTAAGGCGTTGTAAAAAGTAAGTCCCTTTGCTAGTACCTATCCCTTTTGGGAATCGTAAAAGGGGGCGTGGCACCTCCCATACAAATGGGAACTTTTATACTCAATATCTTTGGAGGTATTAATGCTAGACTACTAAACTTTGGTAAGGCGTTGTAAAAAGTAAGTCCCTTTCCTAGTACCTATCCCTTCTTGAATTCGGAAAAGGGGGCGTGGCAGCTCCCATACAAATGGGAACTTTCATACTCAATATCTTTGGAGGTATTAATGCTAGACTACTAAACTTTGGTAAGGCGTTGTAAAAAGTAAGTCCCTTTCCCAGTACCTATCCCTTTTGGGAATCGTAAAAGGGGGCGTGGCACCTCCGATACAAATGGGAACTTTCATACTCAATATCTTTGGAGGTATTAATGCTAGACTACTAAATTTTGGTAAGGCGTTGTATAAAGTAAGTCCCTTTCCTAATACCTATCCCTTTTGGGAATCGTAAAAGGGGGCGTGGCACCTCCCATACAAATGGGAACTTTCATACTCAATATCTTTGGAGGTATTAATGCTAGACTACTAAACTTTGGTAAGGCGTTGTAAAAAGTAAGTCCCTTTCCCAGTACCTATCCCTTTTGGGAATCGTAAGAGGGGGCGTGGCACCTCCGATACAAATGGGAACTTTCATACTCAATATCTTTGGAGGTATTAATGCTAGACTACTAAACTTTGGTAAGACGTTGTAAAAAGTAAGTCCCTTTCCTAGTACCTATCCCTTTTTGAATTCGGAAAAGAGGGCGTGGCACCTCCCATACAAATGGGAACTTTCATACTCAATATCTTTGGAGGTATTAATGCTAGACTACTAAACTTTGGTAAGGCGTTGTAAAAAGTAAGTCCCTTTCCTAGTACCTATCCCTTTTTGAATTCGGAAAAGGGGGCGTGGCACCTCCCATACAAATGGGAACTTTCATACTCAATATCTTTGGAGGTATTAATGCTAGACTACTAAACTTTGGTAAGGCGTTGTAAAAAGTAAGTCCCTTTCCCAGTACCTATCCCTTTTGGGAATCGTAAAAGGGGGCGTGGCACCTCCGATACAAATTTGAACTTTCATACTCAATATCTTTGGAGGTATTAATGCTAGACTACTAAATTTTGGTAAGGCGTTGTATAAAGTAAGTCCCTTTCCTAATACCTATCCCTTTTGGGAATCGTAAAAGGGGGCGTGGCACCTCCCATACAAATGGGAACTTTTATACTCAATATCTTTGGAGGTATTAATGCTAGACTACTAAATTTTGCCAAGGCGTTGTATAAAGTAAGTCCCTTTCCTAGTAGCTATTCCTTTTGAAATCGGAAAAGACTACTAAATTTTGGTAAGGCGTTGTAAAAAGTAAGTCCCTATTTTATTACAATTTGAACTTTCATACTCAATATCTTTGGAGGTATTAATGCTAGACTACTAAACTTTGGTAAGGCGTTGTAAAAAGTAAGTCCCTTTCCTAATACCTATCCCTCTTGGGAATCGTAAAAGGGGGCGTGGCAACTCCGATACAAATATCTTTGGAGGTATTAATGCTAGACTACTAAATTTTGGTAAGGCGTTGTATAAAGTAAGTCCCTTTCCTAGTAGCTATTCCTTTTGAAATCGGAAAAGGGGGCGTGGCACCTCCCATACAAATGGGATCTTTCATACCCCCTATCTATGCAACTATTATCGCTAGACCACTGAAATTTGGTAAGACGTTGTATAAAGTAAGTCGATTTTCTAATACCTATCCCTTTTTGAATTCGGAAAAGGGGGCGTGGCACCTCCCATACAAATGGGAACTTTTATACTCAATATCTTTGGAGGTATTAATGCTAGACTACTAAACTTTGGTAAGGCGTTGTAAAAAGTAAGTCCCTTTCCTAGTACCTATCCCTTTTGGAAATTGTAAAAGGGGGCGTGGCACCTCCGATACAAATGGGAACTTTTATACTCAATATCTTTGGAGGTATTAATGCTAGACTACTAAACTTTGGTAAGGCGTTGTAAAAAGTAAGTCCCTTGTCTAGTACCTATCCCTTTTTGGAATCGTAAAAGGGGGCGTGGCACCTCCGATACAAATGGGAACTTTTATACTCAATATCTTTAAAGGTATTAATGCTAGACTACTAAACTTTGGTAAGGCGTTGTAAAAAGTAAGTCCCTTTCCTAGTACCTATCCCTTTTGGGAATCGTAAAGGGGGCGTGGCACCTCCCATACAAATGGGAACTTTTATACTCAATATCTTTGGAGGTATTAATGCTAGACTACTAAACTTTGGTAAAACGTTGTAAAAAGTAAGTCCCTTTCCTAGTACCTATCCCTTTTTGAATTCGGAAAAGGGGGCGTGGCACCTCCCATACAAATGCGAACTTTCATACTCAATATCTTTGGAGGTATTAATGCTAGACTACTAAACTTTGGTAAGGCGTTGTAAAAAGTAAGTCCCTTTCCCAGTACCTATCCCTTTTGGGAATCGTAAAAGGGGCCGTGGCACCTCCGATACAAATTTCAACTTTCATACTCAATATCTTTGGAGGTATTAATGCTAGACTACTAAATTTTGATAAGGCGTTGTATAAAGTAAGTCCCTTTTCTAATACCTATCCATTTTGGGAATCGTAAAAGGGGGCGTGGCACCTCCCATACAAATGGGAACTTTTATACTCAATATCTTTGGAGGTATTAATGCTAGACTACTAAATTTTGCCAAGGCGTTGTATAAAGTAAGTCCCTTTCCTAGTAGCTATTCCTTTTGAAATCGGAAAAGACTACTAAATTTTGGTAAGGCGTTGTAAAAAGTAAGTCCCTATTTTATTACAATTTGAACTTTCATACTCAATATCTTTGGAGGTATTAATGCTAGACTACTAAATTTTGGTAAGGCGTTGTATAAAGTAAGTCCCTTTCCTAGTACCTATCCCTTTTGGGAATTGTAAAAGGGGGCGTGGCACCTCCGATACAAATGGGAACTTTCATACTCAATATCTTTGGAGGTATTAATGCTAGACTACTAAACTTTGGTAAGGCGTTGTAAAAAGTAAGTCCCTTTCCTAGTACCTATCCCTTTTGGGAATCGTAAAAGGGGGCGTGGCACCTCCGATACAAATGGGAACTTTTATACTCAATATCTTTAAAGGTATTAATGCTAGACTACTAAACTTTGGTAAGGCGTTGTAAAAAGTAAGTCCCTTTCCTAGTACCTATCCCTTTTGGGAATCGTAAAGGGGGCGTGGCACCTCCCATACAAATGGGAACTTTTATACTCAATATCTTTGGAGGTATTAATTAATGCTAGACTACTAAACTTTGGTAAGGCGTTGTAAAAAGTAAGTCCCTTTCCTAGTACCTATCCCTTTTTGAATTCGGAAAAGGGGGCGTGGCACCTCCCATACAAATGGGAACTTTCATACTCAATATCTTTGGAGGTATTAATGCTAGACTACTAAACTTTGGTAAGGCGTTGTAAAAAGTAAGTCCCTTTCCCAGTACCTATCCCTTTTGGGAATCGTAAGAGGGGGCGTGGCACCTCCGATACAAATTTGAACTTTCATACTCAATATCTTTGGAGGTATTAATGCTAGACTACTAAATTTTGGTAAGGCGTTGTATAAAGTAAGTCCCTTTCCTAATACCTATCCCTTTTGGGAACCGTAAAAGGGGGCGTGGCACCTCCCATACAAATGGGAACTTTTATACTCAATATCTTTGGAGGTATTAATGCTAGACTACTAAATTTTGCCAAGGCGTTGTATAAAGTAAGTCCCTTTCCTAGTAGCTATTCCTTTTGAAATCGGAAAAGACTACTAAATTTTGGTAAGGCGTTGTAAAAAGTAAGTCCCTATTTTATTACAATTTGAACTTTCATACTCAATATCTTTGGAGGTATTAATGCTAGACTACTAAATTTTGGTAAGGCGTTGTATAAAGTAAGTCCCTTTCCTAATACCTATCCCTTTTGGGAATCGTAAAAGGGGGCGTGGCAACTCCGATACAAATGGGAACTTTCATACTCAATATCTTTGGAGGTATTAACGCTAGACTACTAAATTTTGGTAAGGCGTTATAAAAAGTAAGTCCCTTTCCTAGTACCTATCCCTTTTGGGAATCGTAAAAGGGGGCGTGGCACCTCCGATACAAATGGGAACTTTCATACTCAATATCTTTGGAGGTGTATTAATGCTAGTCTACTAAACTTTGGTAAGGCGTTGTAAAAAGTAAGTCCCTTTCCTAGTACCTATCCCTTTTGGGAATCGTAAAAGGGGGCGTGGCACCTCCGATACAAATGGGAACTTTCATACTCAATATCTTTGGAGGTATTAATGCTAGACTACTAAATTTTGGTAAGGCGTTGTATAAAGTAAGTCCCTTTCCTAGTAGCTATTCCTTTTGAAATCGGAAAAGGGGGCGTGGCACCTCCCATACAAATGGGATCTTTCATACCCCCTATCTATGCAACTATTATCGCTAGACCACTGAAATTTGGTAAGACGTTGTATAAAGTAAGTCGCTTTTCTAATACCTATCCCTTTTTGAATTCGGAAAAGGGGGCGTGGCACCTCCCATACAAATGGGAACTTTTATACTCAATATCTTTGGAGGTATTAATGCTAGACTACTAAACTTTGGTAAGGCGTTGTAAAAAGTAAGTCCCTTTCCTAGTACCTATCCCTTTTGGGAATTGTAAAAGGGGGCGTGGCACCTCCGATACAAATGGGAACTTTCATACTCAATATCTTTGGAGGTATTAATGCTAGACTACTAAACTTTGGTAAGGCGTTGTAAAAAGTAAGTCCCTTACCTAGTACCTATCCCTTTTGGGAATCGTAAAAGGGGGCGTGGCACCTCCGATACAAATGGGAACTTTTATACTCAATATCTTTAAAGGTATTAATGCTAGACTACTAAACTTTGGTAAGACGTTGTAAAAAGTAAGTGCCCTAGCGTGGCACCTCCCATACAAATGGGAACTTCTAAACTTTGGTAAGGCGTTGTAAAAAGTAAGTGCCCTAGCGTGGCACCTCCCATATACTCAATATCTTTGGAGGTATTAATGCTAGACTACTAAACTTTGGTAAGGTGTTGTAAAAAGGAGGTCCCTTTCCTAGTACCTATCCCTTTTTGAATTCGGAAAAGGGGGCGTGGCAGCTCCCATACAAATGGGAACTTTCATACTCAATATCTTTGGAGGTATTAATGCTAGACTACTAAACTTTGGAAAGGGGTTGTACCCTTTCCCAGTACCTATCCCTTTTGGGAATCGTAAACGGGGGCGTGGCACCTCCGATACAAATGGGAACTTTCATACTCAATATCTTTGGAGGTATTAATGCTAGACTACTAAATTTTGGTAAGGCGTTGTAAAAAGTAAGTCCCTTTCCTAGTACCTATCCCTTTTGGGAATCGTAAAAGGGGGCGTGGCACCTCCGATACAAATGGGAACTTTTATACTCAATATCTTTAAAGGTATTAATGCTAGACTACTAAACTTTGGTAAGGCGTTGTAAAAAGTAAGTGCCCTAGCGTGGCACCTCCCATACAAATGGGAACTTTTATACTCAATATCTTTGGAGGTATTAATGCTAGACTACTAAACTTTGGTAAGGCGTTGTAAAAAGTAAGTGCCCTAGCGTGGCACCTCCCATACAAATGGGAACTTCTATACTCAATATCTTTGGAGGTATTAATGCTAGACTACTAAACTTTGGTAAGGCGTTGTAAAAAGGAGGTCCCTTTCCTAGTACCTATCCCTTTTTGAATTCGGAAAAGGGGGCGTGGCAGCTCCCATACAAATGGGAACTTTCATACTCAATATCTTTGGAGGTATTAATGCTAGACTACTAAACTTTGGTAAGGGGTTGTACCCTTTCCCAGTACCTATCCCTTTTGGGAATCGTAAACGGGGGCGTGGCACCTCCGATTCAAATGGGAACTTTTATACTCAATATCTTTAAAGGTATTAATGCTAGACTACTAAACTTTGGTAAGGCGTTGTAAAAAGTAAGTGCCCTAGCGTGGCACCTCCCATACAAATGGGAACTTTTATACTCAATATCTTTGGAGGTATTAATGCTAGACTACTAAACTTTGGTAAGGCGTTGTAAAAAGGAGGTCCCTTTCCTAGTACCTATCCCTTTTTGAATTCGGAAAAGGGGGCGTGGCACCTCCGATACAAATGGGAACTTTCATACTCAATATCTTTGGAGGTATTAATGCTAGACTACTAAATTTTGGTAAGGCGTTGTAAAAAGTAAGTCCCTTTCCTAGTACTTATCCCTTTTGGGAATCGTAAAAGGGGGCGTGGCACCTCCGATACAAATGGGAACTTTCATAGTCAATATCTTTGGAGGTGTATTAATGCTAGACTACTAAACTTTGGTAAGGCGTTGTAAAAAGTAAGTCCCTTTCCTAGTACCTATCCCTTTTGGGAATCGTAAAAGGGGGCGTGGCACCTCCGATACAAATGGGAACTTTCATACTCAATATCTTTGGAGGTATTAATGCTAGACTACTAAACTTTGGTAAGGAGTTGTAAAAAGTAAGTCCCTTTCCTAGTACCTATCCCTTTTTGAATTCGGAAAAGGGGGCGTGGCAGCTCCCATACAAATGGGAACTTTCATACTCAATATCTTTGGAGGTATTAATGCTAGACTACTAAACTTTGGTAAGGCGTTGTAAAAAGTAAGTCCCTTTCCTACTACCTATCCCTTTTGGGAATCGTAAAAGGGGGCGTGGCACCTCCGATACAAATGGGAACTTTCATACTCAATATCTTTGGAGGTATTAATGCTAGACTACTAAACTTTGGTAAGGCGTTGTAAAAAGTAAGTCCCTTTCCTAGTACCTATCCCTTTTGGGAATCGTAAAAGGGGGCGTGGCACCTCCGATACAAATGGGAACTTTCATACTCAATATCTTTGGAGGTATTAATGCTAGACTACTAAATTTTGGTAAGGCGTTGTATAAAGTAAGTCCCTTTCCTAGTAGCTATTCCTTTTGAAATCGGAAAAGGGGGCGTGGCACCTCCCATACAAATGGGATCTTTCATACCCCCTATCTATGCAACTATTATCGCTAGACCACTGAAATTTGGTAAGACGTTGCATAAAGTAAGTCGCTTTTCTAATACCTATCCCTTTTTGAATTCGGAAAAGGGGGCGTGGCACCTCCCATACAAATGGGAACTTTTATACTCAATATCTTTGGAGGTATTAATGCTAGACTACTAAACTTTGGTAAGGCGTTGTATAAAGTAAGTCGCTTTTCTAATACCTATCCCTTTTTGAATTCGGAAAAGGGGGCGTGGCACCTCCCATACAAATGGGAACTTTCATACTCAATATCTTTGGAGGTATTAATGCTAGACTACTAAACTTTGGTAAGGCGTTGTAAAAAGTAAGTCCCTTACCTAGTACCTATCCCTTTTGGGAATCGTAAAAGGGGGCGTGGCACCTCCGATACAAATGGGAACTTTTATACTCAATATCTTTAAAGGTATTAATGCTAGACTACTAAACTTTGGTAAGGCGTTGTAAAAAGTAAGTCCCTTTCCTAGTACCTATCCCTTTTGGGAATCGTAAAAGGGGGCGTGGCACCTCCCATACAAATGGGAACTTTTATACTCAATATCTTTGGAGGTATTAATGCTAGACTACTAAACTTTGGTAAGGCGTTGTAAAAAGTAAGTCCCTTTCCTAGTACCTATCCCTTTTTGAATTCGGAAAAGGGGGCGTGGCAGCTCCCATACAAATGGGAACTTTCATACTCAATATCTTTGGAGGTATTAATGCTAGACTACTAAACTTTGGCACCTCCGATACAAATGGGAACTTTCATACTCAATATCTTTGGAGGTATTAATGCTAGACTACTAAATTTTGGTAAGGCGTTGTATAAAGTAAGTCCCTTTCCTAGTAGCTATTCCTTTTGAAATCGGAAAAGGGGGCGTGGCACCTCCCATACAAATGGGATCTTTCATATGCAACTATTATCGCTAGACCACTGAAATTTGGTAAGACGTTGTATAAAGTAAGTCGCTTTTCTAATACCTATCCCTTTTTGAATTCGGAAAAGGGGACGTGGCACCTCCCATCCAAATGGGAACTTTTATACTCAATATCTTTGGAGGTATTAATGCTAGACTACTAAATTTTGGTAGGGCGTTGTATAAAGTAAGTCTCTTTCCTAGTACCTATCCCTTTTTGAAATCGTAAAAGGGGGCGTGGCACCTCCCATACAAATTTGAATTTTCATACTCAATATCTTTGGAGGTATTAATGCTAGACTACTAAATTTTGGTAAGGCGTTGTATAAAGTAAGTCGCTTTCCTAATACCTATCCCTTTTTGAATTCGGAAAAGGGGGCGTGGCACCTCCCATACAAATGGGAACTTTCACACTCAATATCTTTGGAGGTATTAATGCTAGACTACTAAATTTTGGTAAGGCGTTGTAAAAAGAAAGTCCCTTTCCTAGTACCTATCCCTTTTGGGAATCGTAAAAGGGGGCGTGGCACCTCCGATACAAATGGGAACTTTTATACTCAATATCTTTGGAGGTATTAATGCTAAACTACTAAATTTTGCTAAGGCGTTGTATAAAGTAAGTCCCTTTCCTAATACCTATCCCTTTTTGAAATCGTAAAAGGGAGCGTGGCACCTCCCATAAAAATGGGATCTTTCATACCCCCTATCTATGAAACTATTATCGCTAGACTACAAAATTTTGGTAAAGCGTTGTATAAAGTAAGTCCCTTTCCTAATACCATACCCTTTTTGAAATCGTAAAAGGGGGCGTGGCACTTCCCATACAAATGAGAATTTTCATACTCAATATCTTTGGAGGTATTAATGCTAGACTACTAAATTGTGGTAAGGCGTTGTATAAAGTAAGTCCCTTTCCTAATACCTATCCCTTTTTGAAATCGTAAAAGGGAGCGTGGCACCTCCCATAAAAATGGGATCTTTCATACCCCCTATCTATGAAACTATTATCGCTAGACTACAAAATTTTTGTAAAGCGTTGTATAAAGTAAGTCTCTTTCCTAATACCTATCCTTTTTTGAAATTGTAAAAGGAGGCGTGGCACCTCCCATACAAATGGGAACTTTTATACTCAATATCTTTGTGGGTATTAATGCTAAACTACTAAATTTTGGTAAGGCGGTGTATAAAGTAAGTCCCTCTCCTAATACCTATAACTTTTTGAAATCGGAAAAGGGGGCGTCGCACCTCCCATAAAAATGGGACCTTTCATACTCAATATCTTTGGAGGTATTAAAGCTAGACTAGTAAGTTTTGGTAAGGCGTTGTATAAAGTACATCCCTTTCCTAATACCTATCCTTTTTTGAAATCGTAAAAGGAGGCGTGGCACCTCCTATTCAAATGGGAATTTTCATACTCAATATCTTTGGAGGTATTAATGCTAGACTACTAAATTGTGGTAAGGCGTTGTATAAAGTAAGTCCCTTTCCTAATACCTATCCCTTTTTGAAATCGTAAAAGGGAGCGTGGCACCTCCCATAAAAATGGGATCTTTCATACCCCCTATCTATGAAACTATTATCGCTAGACTACAAAATTTTGGTAAAGCGTTGTATAAAGTAAGTCTCTTTCCTAATACCTATCCTTTTTTGAAATTGTAAAAGGAGCACCTCCTATACAAATGGGAACATTTATACTCAATATCTTTGGGGGTATTAATGCTAGACTACTAAATTTTGGTAAGGCGTTGTATAAAGTAAGTCCCTTTCATATTACCTATCACTGTTTGAAATCGGAAAAGGGAGCGGTGCACCTCCCATACAAATGAGATGTTTCATCTATACATAATCTAGACATATTATAAAAAGTAAACATTTTTTCTCGTGTCGCCACTTGACGCTCAAACTCGTGGACGGATTTTAACCAAACTTACACACAGGTCATGTACACAGCCGGACATGGTTCTTACGTACTTTTTTTTGAAATCGGAAAAGGGGGCGTGGCACCTCCCATACAAATGGGAACTTTCATACTCAATATCTTTGGAGGTATTATTGCTAGACTACTAGATTTTGGTAAGGCGTTGTGTAAAGTAAGGCCCTTTCCTAATACCTATCCCTTTTTGAAATCGTAAAAGGGGGCGTGGCACCTCCCATACAAATGGGAAGTTTCATACTCAATATCTTTGGAGGTATTAATGCTAGACTACTAAATTTTGGTAAGGCGATGTATAAAGTAAGTCCCTTTCCTAATACCTATCCCTTTTTGAAATCGTAAAAGGCGCGTGGCACCTTCCATACAAATGGGAACTTTCATACTCAATATCTTTGGAGGTATTAATGCTAGACTACTAAATTGTGGTAAGGCGTTGTAAAAAGTAAGTGCCCTAGCGTGGCACCTCCCATACAAATGGGAACTTTTATACTCAATATCTTTGGAGGTATTAATGCTAGACTACTAAACTTTGGTAAGGCGTTGTAAAAAGGAGGTCCCTTTCCTAGTACCTATCCCTTTTTGAATTCGGAAAAGGGGGCGTGGCAGCTCCCATACAAATGGGAACTTTCATACTTAATATCTTTGGAGGTATTAATGCTAGACTACTAAACTTTGGTAAGGCGTTGTAAAAAGTAAGTCCCTTTCCCAGTACCTATCCCTTTTGGGAATCGTAAAAGGGGGCGTGGCACCTCCGATACAAATGGGAACTTTCATACTCAATATCTTTGGAGGTATTAATGCTAGACTGCTAAATTTTGGTAAGGCGTTGTAAAAAGTAAGTCCCTTTCCTAGTACCTATCCCTTTTGGGAATCGTAAAAGGGGGCGTGGCACCTCCGATACAAATGGGAACTTTCATACTCAATATCTTTGGAGGTATTAATGCTAGACTACTAAACTTTGGTAAGGAGTTGTAAAAAGTAAGTCCCTTTCCTAGTACCTATCCCTTTTTGAATTCGGAAAAGGGGGCGTGGCAGCTCCCATACAAATGGGAACTTTCATACTCAATATCTTTGGAGGTATTAATGCTAGACTGCTAAATTTTGGTAAGGCGTTGTAAAAAGTAAGTCCCTTTCCTAGTACCTATCCCTTTTGGGAATCGTAAAAGGGGGCGTGGCACCTCCGATACAAATGGGAACTTTCATACTCAATATCTTTGGAGGTATTAATGCTAGACTACTAAACTTTGGTAAGGAGTTGTAAAAAGTAAGTCCCTTTCCTAGTACCTATCCCTTTTTGAATTCGGAAAAGGGGGCGTGGCAGCTCCCATACAAATGGGAACTTTCATACTCAATATCTTTGGAGGTATTAATGCTAGACTACTAAATTTTGGTAAGGCGATGTATAAAGTAAGTCCCTTTCCTAATACCTATCCCTTTTTGAAATCGTAAAAGGGGGCGTGGCACCTTCCATACAAATGGGAACTTTCATACTCAATATCTTTGGAGGTATTAATGCTAGACTACTAAACTTTGGTAAGGCGTTGTAAAAAGTAAGTCCCTTTCCCAGTACCTATCCCTTTTGGGAATCGTAAAAGGGGGCGTGGCACCTCCGATACAAATGGGAACTTTCATACTCAATATCTTTGGAGGTATTAATGCTAGACTGCTAAATTTTGGTAAGGCGTTGTAAAAAGTAAGTCCCTTTCCTAGTACCTATCCCTTTTGGGAATCGTAAAAGGGGGCGTGGCACCTCCGATACAAATGGGAACTTTCATACTCAATATCTTTGGAGGTATTAATGCTAGACTACTAAACTTTGGTAAGGCGTTGTAAAAAGGAGGTCCCTTTCCTAGTACCTATCCCTTTTTGAATTCGGAAAAGGGGGCGTGGCAGCTCCCATACAAATGGGAACTTTCATACTTAATATCTTTGGAGGTATTAATGCTAGACTACTAAACTTTGGTAAGGCGTTGTAAAAAGTAAGTCCCTTTCCCAGTACCTATCCCTTTTGGGAATCGTAAAAGGGGGCGTGGCACCTCCGATACAAATGGGAACTTTCATACTCAATATCTTTGGAGGTATTAATGCTAGACTGCTAAATTTTGGTAAGGCGTTGTAAAAAGTAAGTCCCTTTCCTAGTACCTATCCCTTTTGGGAATCGTAAAAGGGGGCGTGGCACCTCCGATACAAATGGGAACTTTCATACTCAATATCTTTGGAGGTATTAATGCTAGACTACTAAACTTTGGTAAGGAGTTGTAAAAAGTAAGTCCCTTTCCTAGTACCTATCCCTTTTTGAATTCGGAAAAGGGGGCGTGGCACCTTCCATACAAATGGGAACTTTCATACTCAATATCTTTGGAGGTATTAATGCTAGACTACTAAATTGTGGTAAGGCGTTGTAAAAAGTAAGTGCCCTAGCGTGGCACCTCCCATACAAATGGGAAATTTTATACTCAATATCTTTGGAGGTATTAATGCTAGACTACTAAATTTTGGTAAGGCGTTGTATAAAGTAAGTCCCTTTCCTAGTAGCTATTCCTTTTTGAATTCGGAAAAGGGGGCGTGGCACCTCCCATACAAATGGGAACTTTCATACTCAATATCTTTGGAGGTATTAATGCTAGACTACTAAACTTTGGTAAGGCGTTGTAAAAAGTAAGTCCCTTTCCCAGTACCTATCCCTTTTGGGAATCGTAAAAGGGGGCGTGGCACCACCGATACAAATGGGAACTTTTATACTCAATATCTTTAAAGGTATTAATGCTAGACTACTAAACTTTGGTAAGGCGTTGTAAAAAGTAAGTCCCTTACCTAGTACCTATCCCTTTTGGGAATCGTAAAAGGGGGCGTGGCACCTCCCATACAAATGGGATCTTTCATACCCCCTATCTATGCAACTATTATCGCTAGACCACTGAAATTTGGTAAGACGTTGCATAAAGTAAGTCGCTTTTCTAATACCTATCCCTTTTTGAATTCGGAAAAGGGGGCTTGGCACCTCCCATACAAATGGGAACTTTCATACTCAATATCTTTGGAGGTATTAATGCTAGACTACTAAACTTTGGTAAGGCGTTGTAAAAAGTAAGTCCCTTACCTAGTACCTATCCCTTTTGGGAATCGTAAAAGGGGGCGTGGCACCTCCGATACAAATGGGAACTTTTATACTCAATATCTTTAAAGGTATTAATGCTAGACTACTAAACTTTGGTAAGGCGTTGTAAAAAGTAAGTCCCTTTCCTAGTACCTATCCCTTTTGGGAATCGTAAAAGGGGGCGTGGCACCTCCCATACAAATGGGAACTTTTATACTCAATATCTTTGGAGGTATTAATGCTAGACTACTAAACTTTGGTAAGGCGTTGTAAAAAGTAAGTCCCTTTCCTAGTACCTATCCCTTTTTGAATTCGGAAAAGGGGGCGTGGCAGCTCTCATACAAATGGGAACTTTCATACTCAATATCTTTGGAGGTATTAATGCTAGACTACTAAACTTTGGTAAGGACGTTGTAAAAAGTAAGTCCCTTTCCCAGTACCTATCCCTTTTGGGAATCGTAAAAGGGGGCGTGGCACCTCCGATACAAATGGGAACTTTCATACTCAATATCTTTGGAGGTATTAATGCTAGACTACTAAATTTTGGTAAGGCGTTGTATAAATGGCACCTCCCATACAAATGGGATCTTTCATATGCAACTATTATCGCTAGACCACTGAAATTTGGTAAGACGTTGTATAAAGTAAGTCGCTTTTCTAATACCTATCCCTTTTTGAATTCGGAAAAGGGGGCGTGGCACCTCCCATCCAAATGGGAACTTTTATACTCAATATCTTTGGAGGTATTAATGCTAGACTACTAAATTTTGGTAGGGCGTTGTATAAAGTAAGTCTCTTTCCTAGTACCTATCCCTTTTTGAAATCGTAAAAGGGGGCGTGGCACCTCCCATACAAATTTGAATTTTCATACTCAATATCTTTGGAGGTATTAATGCTAGACTACTAAATTTTGGTAAGGCGTTGTATAAAGTAAGTCGCTTTCCTAATACCTATCCCTCTTTGAATTCGGAAAAGGGGGCGTGGCACCTCCCATACAAATGGGAACTTTCATACTCAATATCTTTGGAGGTATTAATGCTAGACTACTAAATTTTGGTAAGGCGTTGTAAAAAGAAAGTCCCTTTCCTAGTACCTATCCCTTTTGGGAATCGTAAAAGGGGGCGTGGCACCTCCGATACAAATGGGAACTTTTATACTCAATATCTTTGGAGGTATTAATGCTAAACTACTAAATTTTGCTAAGGCGTTGTATAAAGTAAGTCCCTTTCCTAATACCTATCCCTTTTTGAAATCGTAAAAGGGAGCGTGGCACCTCCCATAAAAATGGGATCTTTCATACCCCCTATCTATGAAACTATTCTCGCTAGACTACAAAATTTTGGTAAAGCGTTGTATAAAGTAAGTCCATTTCCAAATACCATACCCTTTTTGAAATCGTAAAAGGGGGCGTGGCACCTCCCATACAAATGAGAATTTTCATACTCAATATCTTTGGAGGTATTAATGCTAGACTACTAAATTGTGGTAAGGCGTTGTATAAAGTAAGTCCCTTTCCTAATACCTATCCCTTTTTGAAATCGTAAAAGGGAGCGTGGCACCTCCCATAAAAATGGGATCTTTCATACCCCCTATCTATGAAACTATTATCGCTAGACTACAACATTTTGGTAAAGCGTTGTATAAAGTAAGTCTCTTTCCTAATACCTATCCTTTTTTGAAATTGTAAAAGGAGGTGTGGCACCTCCCATACAAATGGGAACTTTTATACTCAATATCTTTGGGGGTATTAATGCTAGACTACTAAATTTTGGTAAGGCGTTGTATAAAGTAAGTCCCTTTCATATTACCTATCACTGTTTGAAATCGGAAAAGGGAGCGGTGCACCTCCCATACAAATGAGATGTTTCATCTATACATAATCTAGACATATTATAAAAAGTAAACATTTTTTCTCGTGTCGCCACTTGACGCTCAAACTCGTGGACGGATTTTAACCAAACTTACACACAGGTCAGGTACACAGCCCGACATGGTTCTTACGTACTTTTTTTTGAAATCGGAAAAGGGGGCGTGGCACCTCCCATACAAATGGGAACTTTCATACTCAATATCTTTGGAGGTATTATTGCTAGACTACTAGATTTTGGTAAGGCGTTGTGTAAAGTAAGGCCCTTTCCTAATACCTATCCCTTTTTGAAATCGTAAAAGGCGCGTGGCACCTTCCATACAAATGGGAACTTTCATACTCAATATCTTTGGAGGTATTAATGCTAGACTACTAAATTGTGGTAAGGCGTTGTAAAAAGTAAGTGCCCTAGCGTGGCACCTCCCATACAAATGGGAACTTTTATACTCAATATCTTTGGAGGTATTAATGCTAGACTACTAAACTTTGGTAAGGCGTTGTAAAAAGGAGGTCCCTTTCCTAGTACCTATCCCTTTTTGAATTCGGAAAAGGGGGCGTGGCAGCTCCCATACAAATGGGAACTTTCATACTTAATATCTTTGGAGGTATTAATGCTAGACTACTAAACTTTGGTAAGGCGTTGTAAAAAGTAAGTCCCTTTCCCAGTACCTATCCCTTTTGGGAATCGTAAAAGGGGGCGTGGCACCTCCGATACAAATGGGAAATTTCATACTCAATATCTTTGGAGGTATTAATGCTAGCCTACTAAATTTTGGTAAGGCGTTGTAAAAAGTAAGTCCCTTTCCTAGTACCTATCCCTTTTGGGAATCGTAAAAGGGGGCGTGGCACCTCCGATACAAATGGGAACTTTCATACTCAATATCTTTGGAGGTGTATTAATGCTAGACTACTAAACTTTGGTAAGGAGTTGTAAAAAGTAAGTCCCTTTCCTAGTACCTATCCCTTTTTGAATTCGGAAAAGGGGGCGTGGCAGCTCCCATACAAATGGGAACTTTCATACTCAATATCTTTGGAGGTATTAATGCTAGACTACTAAACTTTGGTAAGGCGTTGTAAAAAGTAAGTCCCTTTCCTACTACCTATCCCTTTTGGGAATCGTAAAAGGGGGCGTGGCACCTCCGATACAAATGGGAACTTTCATACTCAATATCTTTGGAGGTATTAATGCTAGACTACTAAACTTTGGTAAGGCGTTGTATAAAGTAAGTCCCTTTCCTAGTAGCTATTCCTTTTGAAATCGGAAAAGGGGGCGTGGCACCTCCCATACAAATGGGATCTTTCATACCCCCTATCTATGCAACTATTATCGCTAGATCACTGAAATTCGGTAAGACGTTGTATAAAGTAAGTCGCTTTTCTAATACCTATCCCTCTTTGAATTCGGAAAAGGGGGCGTGGCACCTCCCATACAAATGGGAACTTTTATACTCAATATCTTTGGAGGTATTAATGCTAGACTACTAAACTTTGGTAAGGCGTTGTATAAAGTAAGTCGCTTTCCTACTACCTATCCCTTTTTGAATTCGGGAAAGGGGGCGTGGCACCTCCCATACAAATGGGAACTTTCATACTCAATATCTTTGGAGGTATTAATGCTAGACTACTAAATTTTGGTAAGGCGTTGTAAAAAGCAAGTCCCTTTCCTAGTACCTATCCCTTTTGGGAATCGTAAAAGGGGGCGTGGCACCTCCCATACAAATGGGAACTTTTATACTCAATATCTTTGGAGGTATTAATGCTAGACTACTAAACTTTGGTAAGGCGTTGTATAAAGTAAGTCGCTTTCCTACTTACTACCTATCCCTTTTTGAATTCGGGAAAGGGGGCGTGGCACCTCCCATACAAATGGGAACTTTCAGACTCAATATCTTTGGAGGTATTAATACTAGACTACTAAATTTTGGTAAGGCGTTGTAAAAAGTAAGTCCCTTTCCTAGTACCTATCCCTTTTGGGAATCGTAAAAGGGGGCGTGGCACCTCCGATACAAATGGGAACTTTTATACTCAATATCCTTGGAGGTATTAATGCTACACTACTAAACTTTGGTAAGGCGTTGTATAAAGTAAGTCGCTTTCCTACTACCTATCCCTTTTTGAATTCGGGAAAGGGGGCGTGGCACCTCCCATACAAATGGGAACTTTCATACTCAATATCTTTGGAGGTATTAATGCTAGACTACTAAATTTTGGTAAGGCGTTGTAAAAAGTAAGTCACTTTCCTAGTACCTATCCCTTTTGGGAATCGTAAAAGGGGGCGTGGCACCTCCCATACAAATGAGAACTTTCATACTCAATATCTTTGGAGGTATTAATGCTAAACTACTAAATTTTGGTAAGGCGTTGTATAAAGTAAGTCCCTTTCCTAATACCTATCCCTTTTTGAAATCGTAAAAGGGAGCGTGGCACCTCCCATAAAAATGGGATCTTTCATACCCCCTATCTATGAAACTATTATCGCTAGACTACAAAATTTTGGTAAAGCGTTGTATAAAGTAAGTCCCTTTCTTAATACCATACCCTTTTTGAAATCGTAAAAGGGGGCGTGGCACCTCCCATACAAATGAGAATTTTCATACTCAATATCTTTGGAGGTATTAATGCTAGACTACTTAATTTTGGTAAGGCGTTGTATAAAGTAAATCCCTTTCCTAATACCTATCCTTTTTTGAAATCGTAAAAGGAGGCGTGGCACCTCCCATACAAATGGGAACTTTTATACTCAATATCTTTGTGGGTATTAATGCTAGACTACTAAATTTTGGTAAGGCGGTGTATAAAGTAAGTCCCTCTCCTAATACCTATAACTTTTTCAAATCGGAAAAGGGGGCGTCGCACCTCCCATAAAAATGCGACCTTTCATACTCAATATCTTTGGGGGTATTAATGCTAGACTACTTAATTTTGGTAAGGCGTTGTATAAAGTAAATCCCTTTCCTAATACCTATCCTTTTTTGAAATCGTAAAAGGAGGCGTGACACCTCCTATACAAATGGGAACTTTTATACTCAATCTCTTTGGGGGTATTAATGCTAGACTACTAAATTTTGGTAAGGCGTTGTAAAAGGGGGCGTAGCACCTCCGATACAAATGGGAACTTTTATACTCAATATCCTTGGAGGTATTAGTGCTACACTACTAAATTTTGGTAAGGCGTTGTATAAAGTAAGTCCCTTTCCTAATACCTATCCCTTTTTGAATTCGGAAAAGGGGGCGTGGCACCTCCCATACAAATGGGAACTTTCATACTCAATATCTTTGGAGGTATTAATGCTAGACTACTAAATTTTGGTAAGGCGTTGTAAAAAGTAAGTCCCTTTCCTAGTACCTATCCCTTTTGGGAATCGTAAAAGGGGGCGTGGCACCTCCCATACAAATGAGAACTTTCATACTCAATATCTTTGGAGGTATTAATGCTAAACTACTAAATTTTGGTAAGGCGTTGTATAAAGTAAGTCCCTTTCCTAATACCTATCCCTTTTTGAAATCGTAAAAGGGAGCGTGGCACCTCCCATAAAAATGGGATCTTTCATACCCCCTATCTATGAAACTATTATCGCTAGACTACAAAATTTTGGTAAAGCGTTGTATAAAGTAAGTCCCTTTCCTAATACCATACCCTTTTTGAAATCGTAAAAGGGGGCGTGGCACCTCCCATACAAATGGGAACTTTCATACTCAATATCTTTGGAGGTATTAATGCTAGACTACTAAATTTTGGTAAGGCGTTGTAAAAAGTAAGTCCCTTTCCTAGTACCTATCCCTTTTGGGAATCGTAAAAGGGGGCGTGGCACCTCCGATACAAATGGGAACTTTCATACTCAATATCTTTGGAGGTATTAATGCTAGACTACTAAATTTTGGTAAGGCGTTGTATAAATGGCACCTCCCATACAAATGGGATCTTTCATATGCAACTATTATCGCTAGACCACTGAAATTTGGTAAGACGTTGTATAAAGTAAGTCGCTTTTCTAATACCTATCCCTTTTTGAATTCGGAAAAGGGGGCGTGGCACCTCCCATCCAAATGGGAACTTTTATACTCAATATCTTTGGAGGTATTAATGCTAGACTACTAAATTTTGGTAGGGTGTTGTATAAAGTAAGTCTCTTTCCTAGTACCTATCCCTTTTTGAAATCGTAAAAGGGGGCGTGGCACCTCCCATACAAATTTGAATTTTCATACTCAATATCTTTGGAGGTATTAATGCTAGACTACTAAATTTTGGTAAGGCGTTGTATAAAGTAAGTCGCTTTCCTAATACCTATCCCTCTTTGAATTCGGAAAAGGGGGCGGGGCACCTCCCATACAAATGGGAACTTTCATACTCAATATCTTTGGAGGTATTAATGCTAGACTACTAAATTTTGGTAAGGCGTTGTAAAAAGAAAGTCCCTTTCCTAGTACCTATCCCTTTTGGGAATCGTAAAAGGGGGCGTGGCACCTCCGATACAAATGGGAACTTTTATACTCAATATCTTTGGAGGTATTAATGCTAAACTACTAAATTTTGCTAAGGCGTTGTATAAAGTAAGTCCCTTTCCTAATACCTATCCCTTTTTGAAATCGTAAAAGGGAGCGTGGCACCTCCCATAAAAATGGGATCTTTCATACCCCCTATCTATGAAACTATTCTCGCTAGACTACAAAATTTTGGTAAAGCGTTGTATAAAGTAAGTCCATTTCCAAATACCATACCCTTTTTGAAATCGTAAAAGGGGGCGTGGCACCTCCCATACAAATGAGAATTTTCATACTCAATATCTTTGGAGGTATTAATGCTAGACTACTAAATTGTGGTAAGGCGTTGTATAAAGTAAGTCCCTTTCCTAATACCTATCCCTTTTTGAAATCGTAAAAGGGAGCGTGGCACCTCCCATAAAAATGGGATCTTTCATACCCCCTATCTATGAAACTATTATCGCTAGACTACAACATTTTGGTAAAGCGTTGTATAAAGTAAGTCTCTTTCCTAATACCTATCCTTTTTTGAAATTGTAAAAGGAGGTGTGGCACCTCCCATACAAATGGGAACTTTTATACTCAATATCTTTGGGGGTATTAATGCTAGACTACTAAATTTTGGTAAGGCGTTGTATAAAGTAAGTCCCTTTCATATTACCAATCACTGTTTGAAATCGGAAAAGGGAGCGGTGCACCTCCCATACAAATGAGATGTTTCATCTATACATAATCTAGACATATTATAAAAAGTAAACATTTTTTCTCGTGTCGCCACTTGACGCTCAAACTCGTGGACGGATTTTAACCAAACTTACACACAGGTCAGGTACACAGCCCGACATGGTTCTTACGTACTTTTTTTTGAAATCGGAAAAGGGGGCGTGGCACCTCCCATACAAATGAGAATTTTCATACTCAATATCTTTGGAGGTATTAATGCTAGACTACTAAATTGTGGTAAGGCGTTGTATAAAGTAAGTCCCTTTCCTAATACCTATCCCTTTTTGAAATCGTAAAAGGGAGCGTGGCACCTCCCATAAAAATGGGATCTTTCATACCCCCTATCTATGAAACTATTATCGCTAGACTACAACATTTTGGTAAAGCGTTGTATAAAGTAAGTCTCTTTCCTAATACCTATCCTTTTTTGAAATTGTAAAAGGAGGTGTGGCACCTTCCATACAAATGGGAACTTTCATACTCAATATCTTTGGAGGTATTAATGCTAGACTACTAAATTGTGGTAAGGCGTTGTAAAAAGTAAGTGCCCTAGCGTGGCACCTCCCATACAAATGGGAACTTTTATACTCAATATCTTTGGAGGTATTAATGCTAGACTACTAAACTTTGGTAAGGCGTTGTAAAAAGGAGGTCCCTTTCCTAGTACCTATCCCTTTTTGAATTCGGAAAAGGGGGCGTGGCAGCTCCCATACAAATGGGAACTTTCATACTTAATATCTTTGGAGGTATTAATGCTAGACTACTAAACTTTGGTAAGGCGTTGTAAAAAGTAAGTCCCTTTCCCAGTACCTATCCCTTTTGGGAATCGTAAAAGGGGGCGTGGCACCTCCGATACAAATGGGAAATTTCATACTCAATATCTTTGGAGGTATTAATGCTAGCCTACTAAATTTTGGTAAGGCGTTGTAAAAAGTAAGTCCCTTTCCTAGTACCTATCCCTTTTGGGAATCGTAAAAGGGGGCGTGGCACCTCCGATACAAATGGGAACTTTCATACTCAATATCTTTGGAGGTGTATTAATGCTAGACTACTAAACTTTGGTAAGGCGTTGTAAAAAGTAAGTCCCTTTCCTAGTACCTATCCCTTTTGGGAATCGTAAAAGGGGGCGTGGCACCTCCGATACAAATGGGAACTTTCATACTCAATATCTTTGGAGGTATTAATGCTAGACTACTAAACTTTGGTAAGGAGTTGTAAAAAGTAAGTCCCTTTCCTAGTACCTATCCCTTTTTGAATTCGGAAAAGGGGGCGTGGCAGCTCCCATACAAATGGGAACTTTCATACTCAATATCTTTGGAGGTATTAATGCTAGACTACTAAACTTTGGTAAGGCGTTGTAAAAAGTAAGTCCCTTTCCTACTACCTATCCCTTTTGGGAATCGTAAAAGGGGGCGTGGCACCTCCGATACAAATGGGAACTTTCATACTCAATATCTTTGGAGGTATTAATGCTAGACTACTAAACTTTGGTAAGGCGTTGTATAAAGTAAGTCCCTTTCCTAGTAGCTATTCCTTTTGAAATCGGAAAAGGGGGCGTGGCACCTCCCATACAAATGGGATCTTTCATACCCCCTATCTATGCAACTATTATCGCTAGATCACTGAAATTCGGTAAGACGTTGTATAAAGTAAGTCGCTTTTCTAATACCTATCCCTCTTTGAATTCGGAAAAGGGGGCGTGGCACCTCCCATACAAATGGGAACTTTTATACTCAATATCTTTGGAGGTATTAATGCTAGACTACTAAACTTTGGTAAGGCGTTGTATAAAGTAAGTCGCTTTCCTACTACCTATCCCTTTTTGAATTCGGGAAAGGGGGCGTGTAAAAAGTAAGTGCCCTAGCGTGGCACCTCCCATACAAATGGGAACTTTTATACTCAATATCTTTGGAGGTATTAATGCTAGACTACTAAACTTTGGTAAGGCGTTGTAAAAAGGAGGTCCCTTTCCTAGTACCTATCCCTTTTTGAATTCGGAAAAGGGGGCGTGGCAGCTCCCATACAAATGGGAACTTTCATACTTAATATCTTTGGAGGTATTAATGCTAGACTACTAAACTTTGGTAAGGCGTTGTAAAAAGTAAGTCCCTTTCCCAGTACCTATCCCTTTTGGGAATCGTAAAAGGGGGCGTGGCACCTCCGATACAAATGGGAAATTTCATACTCAATATCTTTGGAGGTATTAATGCTAGACTACTAAATTTTGGTAAGGCGTTGTAAAAAGTAAGTCCCTTTCCTAGTACCTATCCCTTTTGGGAATCGTAAAAGGGGGCGTGGCACCTCCGATACAAATGGGAACTTTCATACTCAATATCTTTGGAGGTGTATTAATGCTAGACTACTAAACTTTGGTAAGGCGTTGTAAAAAGTAAGTCCCTTTCCTAGTACCTATCCCTTTTGGGAATCGTAAAAGGGGGCGTGGCACCTCCGATACAAATGGGAACTTTCATACTCAATAGCTTTGGAGGTATTAATGCTAGACTACTAAACTTTGGTAAGGAGTTGTAAAAAGTAAGTCCCTTTCCTAGTACCTATCCCTTTTTGAATTCGGAAAAGGGGGCGTGGCAGCTCCCATACAAATGGGAACTTTCATACTCAATATCTTTGGAGGTATTAATGCTAGACTACTAAACTTTGGTAAGGCGTTGTAAAAAGTAAGTCCCTTTCCTACTACCTATCCCTTTTGGGAATCGTAAAAGGGGGCGTGGCACCTCCGATACAAATGGGAACTTTCATACTCAATATCTTTGGAGGTATTAATGCTAGACTACTAAACTTTGGTAAGGCGTTGTATAAAGTAAGTCCCTTTCCTAGTACCTATCCCTTTTGGGAATCGTAAAAGGGGGCGTGGCACCTCCGATACAAATGGGAACTTTCATACTCAATATCTTTGGAGGTATTAATGCTAGACTACTAAACTTTGGTAAGGAGTTGTATAAAGTAAGTCCCTTTCCTAATACCATACCCTTTTTGAAATCGTAAAAGGGGGCGTGGCACCTCCCATACAAATGGGAACTTTCATACTCAATATCTTTGGAGGTATTAATGCTAGACTACTAAATTTTGGTAAGGCGTTGTAAAAAGTAAGTCCCTTTCCTAGTACCTATCCCTTTTAGGAATCGTAAAAGGGGGCGTGGCACCTCCGATACAAATGGGAACTTTCATACTCAATATCTTTGGAGGTATTAATGCTAGACTACTAAATTTTGGTAAGGCGTTGTATAAATGGCACCTCCCATACAAATGGGATCTTTCATATGCAACTATTATCGCTAGACCACTGAAATTTGGTAAGACGTTGTATAAAGTAAGTCGCTTTTCTAATACCTATCCCTTTTTGAATTCGGAAAAGGGGGCGTGGCACCTCCCATCCAAATGGGAACTTTTATACTCAATATCTTTGGAGGTATTAATGCTAAACTACTAAATTTTGCTAAGGCGTTGTATAAAGTAAGTCCCTTTCCTAATACCTATCCCTTTTTGAAATCGTAAAAGGGAGCGTGGCACCTCCCATAAAAATGGGATCTTTCATACCCCCTATCTATGAAACTATTCTCGCTAGACTACAAAATTTTGGTAAAGCGTTGTATAAAGTAAGTCCATTTCCAAATACCATACCCTTTTTGAAATCGTAAAAGGGGGCGTGGCACCTCCCATACAAATGAGAATTTTCATACTCAATATCTTTGGAGGTATTAATGCTAGACTACTAAATTGTGGTAAGGCGTTGTATAAAGTAAGTCCCTTTCCTAATACCTATCCCTTTTTGAAATCGTAAAAGGGAGCGTGGCACCTCCCATAAAAATGGGATCTTTCATACCCCCTATCTATGAAACTATTATCGCTAGACTACAACATTTTGGTAAAGCGTTGTATAAAGTAAGTCCATTTCCAAATACCATACCCTTTTTGAAATCGTAAAAGGGGGCGTGGCACCTCCCATACAAATGAGAATTTTCATACTCAATATCTTTGGAGGTATTAATGCTAGACTACTAAATTGTGGTAAGGCGTTGTATAAAGTAAGTCTCTTTCCTAATACCTATCCTTTTTTGAAATTGTAAAAGGAGGTGTGGCACCTCCCATACAAATGGGAACTTTTATACTCAATATCTTTGGGGGTATTAATGCTAGACTACTAAATTTTGGTAAGGCGTTGTATAAAGTAAGTCCCTTTCATATTACCTATCACTGTTTGAAATCGGAAAAGGGAGCGGTGCACCTCCCATACAAATGAGATGTTTCATCTATACATAATCTAGACATATTATAAAAAGTAAACATTTTTTCTCGTGTCGCCACTTGACGCTCAAACTCGTGGACGGATTTTAACCAAACTTACACACAGGTCAGGTACACAGCCCGACATGGTTCTTACGTACTTTTTTTTGAAATCGGAAAAGGGGGCGTGGCACCTCCCATACAAATGGGAACTTTCATACTCAATATCTTTGGAGGTATTATTGCTAGACTACTAGATTTTGGTAAGGCGTTGTGTAAAGTAAGGCCCTTTCCTAATACCTATCCCTTTTTGAAATCGTAAAAGGCGCGTGGCACCTTCCATACAAATGGGAACTTTCATACTCAATATCTTTGGAGGTATTAATGCTAGACTACTAAATTGTGGTAAGGCGTTGTAAAAAGTAAGTGCCCTAGCGTGGCACCTCCCATACAAATGGGAACTTTTATACTCAATATCTTTGGAGGTATTAATGCTAGACTACTAAACTTTGGTAAGGCGTTGTAAAAAGGAGGTCCCTTTCCTAGTACCTATCCCTTTTTGAATTCGGAAAAGGGGGCGTGGCAGCTCCCATACAAATGGGAACTTTCATACTTAATATCTTTGGAGGTATTAATGCTAGACTACTAAACTTTGGTAAGGCGTTGTAAAAAGTAAGTCCCTTTCCCAGTACCTATCCCTTTTGGGAATCGTAAAAGGGGGCGTGGCACCTCCGATACAAATGGGAAATTTCATACTCAATATCTTTGGAGGTATTAATGCTAGACTACTAAATTTTGGTAAGGCGTTGTAAAAAGTAAGTCCCTTTCCTAGTACCTATCCCTTTTGGGAATCGTAAAAGGGGGCGTGGCACCTCCGATACAAATGGGAACTTTCATACTCAATATCTTTGGAGGTGTATTAATGCTAGACTACTAAACTTTGGTAAGGCGTTGTAAAAAGTAAGTCCCTTTCCTAGTACCTATCCCTTTTGGGAATCGTAAAAGGGGGCGTGGCACCTCCGATACAAATGGGAACTTTCATACTCAATATCTTTGGAGGTATTAATGCTAGACTACTAAACTTTGGTAAGGAGTTGTAAAAAGTAAGTCCCTTTCCTAGTACCTATCCCTTTTTGAATTCGGAAAAGGGGGCGTGGCAGCTCCCATACAAATGGGAACTTTCATACTCAATATCTTTGGAGGTATTAATGCTAGACTACTAAACTTTGGTAAGGCGTTGTAAAAAGTAAGTCCCTTTCCTACTACCTATCCCTTTTGGGAATCGTAAAAGGGGGCGTGGCACCTCCGATACAAATGGGAACTTTCATACTCAATATCTTTGGAGGTATTAATGCTAGACTACTAAACTTTGGTAAGGCGTTGTATAAAGTAAGTCCCTTTCCTAGTAGCTATTCCTTTTGAAATCGGAAAAGGGGGCGTGGCACCTCCCATACAAATGGGATCTTTCATACCCCCTATCTATGCAACTATTATCGCTAGATCACTGAAATTCGGTAAGACGTTGTATAAAGTAAGTCGCTTTTCTAATACCTATCCCTCTTTGAATTCGGGAAAGGGGGCGTGGCACCTCCCATACAAATGGGAACTTTCATACTCAATATCTTTGGAGGTATTAATGCTAGACTACTAAACTTTGGTAAGGCGTTGTATAAAGTAAGTCGCTTTCCTACTACCTATCCCTTTTTGAATTCGGGAAAGGGGGCGTGGCACCTCCCATACAAATGGGAACTTTCATACTCAATATCTTTGGAGGTATTAATGCTAGACTACTAAATTTTGGTAAGGCGTTGTAAAAAGTAAGTCCCTTTCCTAGTAATTATCCCTTTTGGGAATCGTAAAAGGGGGCGTGGCACCTCCGATACAAATGGGAACTTTTATACTCAATATCCTTGGAGGTATTAATGCTACACTACTAAATTTTGGTAAGGCGTTGTATAAAGTAAGTCGCTTTCCTACTACCTATCCCTTTTTGAATTCGGGAAAGGGGGCGTGGCACCTCCCATACAAATGGGAACTTTCATACTCAATATCTTTGGAGGTATTAATGCTAGACTACTAAATTTTGGTAAGGCGTTGTAAAAAGTAAGTCCCTTTCCTAGTACCTATCCCTTTTGGGAATCGTAAAAGGGGGCGTGGCACCTCCCATACAAATGGGAACTTTTATAGTCAATATCTTTGGAGGTATTAATGCTAGACTACTAAACTTTGGTAAGGCGTTGTATAAAGTAAGTCGCTTTCCTACTACCTATCCCTTTTTGAATTCGGGAAAGGGGGCGTGGCACCTCCCATACAAATGGGAACTTTCATACTCAATATCTTTGGAGGTATTAATGCTAGACTACTAAACTTTGGTAAGGCGTTGTATAAAGTAAGTCGCTTTCCTACTACCTATCCCTTTTTGAATTCGGGATAGGGGGCGTGGCACCTCCCATACAAATGGGAACTTTCATACTCAATATCTTTGGAGGTATTAATGCTAGACTACTAAATTTTGGTAAGGCGTTGTAAAAAGTAAGTCCCTTTCCTAGTACCTATCCCTTTTGGGAATCGTAAAAGGGGGCGTGGCACCTCCCATACAAATGGGAACTTTTATACTCAATATCTTTGGAGGTATTAATGCTAGACTACTAAACTTTGGTAAGGCGTTGTATAAAGTAATTCGCTTTCCTACTACCTATCCCTTTTTGAATTCGGGAAAGGGGGCGTGGCACCTCCCATACAAATGGGAACTTTCATACTCAATATCTTTGGAGGTATTAATGCTAGACTACTAAATTTTGGTAAGGCGTTGTAAAAAGTAAGTCCCTTTCCTAGTACCTATCCCTTTTGGGAATCGTAAAAGGGGGCGTGGCACCTCCCATACAAATGGGAACTTTTATACTCAATATCTTTGGAGGTATTAATGCTAGACTACTAAACTTTGGTAAGGCGTTGTATAAAGTAAGTCGCTTTCCTACTACCTATCCCTTTTTGAATTCGGGAAAGGGGGCGTGGCACCTCCCATACAAATGGGAACTTTCATACTCAATATCTTTGGAGGTATTAATGCTAGACTACTAAATTTTGGTAAGGCGTTGTAAAAAGTAAGTCACTTTCCTAGTACCTATCCCTTTTGGGAATCGTAAAAGGGGGCGTGGCACCTCCCATACAAATGAGAACTTTCATACTCAATATCTTTGGAGGTATTAATGCTAAACTACTAAATTTTGGTAAGGCGTTGTATAAAGAAAGTCCCTTTCCTAATACCTATCCCTTTTTGAAATCGTAAAAGGGAGCGTGGCACCTCCCATAAAAATGGGATCTTTCATACCCCCTATCTATGAAACTATTATCGCTAGACTACAAAATTTTGGTAAAGCGTTGTATAAAGTAAGTCCCTTTCTTAATACCATACCCTTTTTGAAATCGTAAAAGGGGGCGTGGCACCTCCCATACAAATGGGAACTTTCATACTCAATATCTTTGGAGGTATTAATGCTAGACTACTAAATTTTGGTAAGGCGTTGTAAAAAGTAAGTCACTTTCCTAGTACCTATCCCTTTTGGGAATCGTAAAAGGGGGCGTGGCACCTCCGATACAAATGGGAACTTTCATACTCAATATCTTTGGAGGTATTAATGCTAGACTACTAAACTTTGGTAAGGAGTTGTAAAAAGTAAGTCCCTTTCCTAGTACCTATCCCTTTTTGAATTCGGAAAAGGGGGCGTGGCAGCTCCCATACAAATGGGAACTTTCATACTCAATATCTTTGGAGGTATTAATGCTAGACTACTAAACTTTGGTAAGGCGTTGTAAAAAGGAGGTCCCTTTCCTAGTACCTATCCCTTTTTGAATTCGGAAAAGGGGGCGTGGCAGCTCCCATACAAATGGGAACTTTCATACTTAATATCTTTGGAGGTATTAATGCTAGACTACTAAACTTTGGTAAGGCGTTGTAAAAAGTAAGTCCCTTTCCCAGTACCTATCCCTTTTGGGAATCGTAAAAGGGGGCGTGGCACCTCCGATACAAATGGGAAATTTCATACTCAATATCTTTGGAGGTATTAATGCTAGACTACTAAATTTTGGTAAGGCGTTGTAAAAAGTAAGTCCCTTTCCTAGTACCTATCCCTTTTGGGAATCGTAAAAGGGGGCGTGGCACCTCCGATACAAATGGGAACTTTCATACTCAATATCTTTGGAGGTGTATTAATGCTAGACTACTAAACTTTGGTAAGGCGTTGTAAAAAGTAAGTCCCTTTCCTAGTACCTATCCCTTTTGGGAATCGTAAAAGGGGGCGTGGCACCTCCGATACAAATGGGAACTTTCATACTCAATATCTTTGGAGGTATTAATGCTAGACTACTAAACTTTGGTAAGAAGTTGTAAAAAGTAAGTCCCTTTCCTAGTACCTATCCCTTTTTGATTTCGGAAAAGGGGGCGTGGCAGCTCCCATACAAATGGGAACTTTCATACTCAATATCTTTGGAGGTATTAATGCTAGACTACTAAACTTTGGTAAGGCGTTGTAAAAAGTAAGTCCCTTTCCTACTACCTATCCCTTTTGGGAATCGTAAAAGGGGGCGTGGCACCTCCGATACAAATGGGAACTTTCATACTCAATATCTTTGGAGGTATTAATGCTAGACTACTAAACTTTGGTAAGGCGTTGTATAAAGTAAGTCCCTTTCCTAGTAGCTATTCCTTTTGAAATCGGAAAAGGGGGCGTGGCACCTCCCATACAAATGGGATCTTTCATACCCCCTATCTATGCAACTATTATCGCTAGACCACTGAAATTCGGTAAGACGTTGTATAAAGTAAGTCGCTTTTCTAATACCTATCCCTCTTTGAATTCGGAAAAGGGGGCGTGGCACCTCCCATACAAATGGGAACTTTTATACTCAATATCTTTGGAGGTATTAATGCTAGACTACTAAACTTTGGTAAGGCGTTGTATAAAGTAAGTCGCTTTCCTACTACCTATCCCTTTTTGAATTCGGGAAAGGGGGCGTGGCACCTCCCATACAAATGGGAACTTTCATACTCAATATCTTTGGAGGTATTAATGCTAGACTACTAAATTTTGGTAAGGCGTTGTAAAAAGTAAGTCCCTTTCCTAGTACCTATCCCTTTTGGGAATCGTAAAAGGGGGCGTGGCACCTCCGATACAAATGGGAACTTTTATACTCAATATCCTTGGAGGTATTAATGCTACACTACTAAATTTTGGTAAGGCGTTGTATAAAGTAAGTCGCTTTCCTACTACCTATCCCTTTTTGAATTCGGGAAAGGGGGCGTGGCACCTCCCATACAAATGGGAACTTTCATACTCAATATCTTTGGAGGTATTAATGCTAGACTACTAAATTTTGGTAAGGCGTTGTAAAAAGTAAGTCCCTTTCCTAGTACCTATCCCTTTTGGGAATCGTAAAAGGGGGCGTGGCACCTCCCATACAAATGGGAACTTTTATACTCAATATCTTTGGAGGTATTAATGCTAGACTACTAAACTTTGGTAAGGCGTTGTATAAAGTAAGTCGCTTTCCTACTACCTATCCCTTTTTGAATTCGGGAAAGGGGGCGTGGCACCTCCCATACAAATGGGAACTTTCATACTCAATATCTTTGGAGGTATTAATGCTAGACTACTAAACTTTGGTAAGGCGTTGTATAAAGTAAGTCGCTTTCCTACTACCTATCCCTTTTTGAATTCGGGATAGGGGGCGTGGCACCTCCCATACAAATGGGAACTTTCATACTCAATATCTTTGGAGGTATTAATGCTAGACTACTAAATTTTGGTAAGGCGTTGTAAAAAGTAAGTCCCTTTCCTAGTACCTATCCCTTTTGGGAATCGTAAAAGGGGGCGTGGCACCTCCCATACAAATGGGAACTTTTATACTCAATATCTTTGGAGGTATTAATGCTAGACTACTAAACTTTGGTAAGGCGTTGTATAAAGTAATTCGCTTTCCTACTACCTATCCCTTTTTGAATTCGGGAAAGGGGGCGTGGCACCTCCCATACAAATGGGAACTTTCATACTCAATATCTTTGGAGGTATTAATGCTAGACTACTAAATTTTGGTAAGGCGTTGTAAAAAGTAAGTCCCTTTCCTAGTACCTATCCCTTTTGGGAATCGTAAAAGGGGGCGTGGCACCTCCCATACAAATGGGAACTTTTATACTCAATATCTTTGGAGGTATTAATGCTAGACTACTAAACTTTGGTAAGGCGTTGTATAAAGTAAGTCGCTTTCCTACTACCTATCCCTTTTTGAATTCGGGAAAGGGGGCGTGGCACCTCCCATACAAATGGGAACTTTCATACTCAATATCTTTGGAGGTATTAATGCTAGACTACTAAATTTTGGTAAGGCGTTGTAAAAAGTAAGTCACTTTCCTAGTACCTATCCCTTTTGGGAATCGTAAAAGGGGGCGTGGCACCTCCCATACAAATGAGAACTTTCATACTCAATATCTTTGGAGGTATTAATGCTAAACTACTAAATTTTGGTAAGGCGTTGTATAAAGTAAGTCCCTTTCCTAATACCTATCCCTTTTTGAAATCGTAAAAGGGAGCGTGGCACCTCCCATAAAAATGGGATCTTTCATACCCCCTATCTATGAAACTATTATCGCTAGACTAAAAAATTTTGGTAAAGCGTTGTATAAAGTAAGTCCCTTTCTTAATACCATACCCTTTTTGAAATCGTAAAAGGGGGCGTGGCACCTCCCATACAAATGAGAATTTTCATACTCAATATCTTTGGAGGTATTAATGCTAGACTACTTAATTTTGGTAAGGCGTTGTATAAAGTAAATCCCTTTCCTAATACCTATCCTTTTTTGAAATCGTAAAAGGAGGCGTGGCACCTCCCATACAAATGGGAACTTTTATACTCAATATCTTTGTGGGTATTAATGCTAGACTACTAAATTTTGGTAAGGCGGTGTATAAAGTAAGTCCCTCTCCTAATACCTATAACTTTTTGAAATCGGAAAAGGGGGCGTCGCACCTCCCATAAAAATGCGACCTTTCATACTCAATATCTTTGGGGGTATTAATGCTAGACTACTTAATTTTGGTAAGGCGTTGTATAAAGTAAATCCCTTTCCTAATACCTATCCTTTTTTGAAATCGTAAAAGGAGGCGTGGCACCTCCTATACAAATGGGAACTTTTATACTCAATCTCTTTGGGGGTATTAATGCTAGACTACTAAATTTTGGTAAGGCGTTGTAAAAGGGGGCGTAGCACCTCCGATACAAATGGGAACTTTTATACTCAATATCCTTGGAGGTATTAATGCTACACTACTAAATTTTGGTAAGGCGTTGTATAAAGTAAGTCCCTTTCCTAATACCTATCCCTTTTTGAATTCGGAAAAGGGGGCGTGGCACCTCCCATACAAATGGGAACTTTCATACTCAATATCTTTGGAGGTATTAATGCTAGACTACTAAATTTTGGTAAGGCGTTGTAAAAAGTAAGTCCCTTTCCTAGTACCTATCCCTTTTGGGAATCGTAAAAGGGGGCGTGGCACCTCCCATACAAATGAGAACTTTCATACTCAATATCTTTGGAGGTATTAATGCTAAACTACTAAATTTTGGTAAGGCGTTGTATAAAGTAAGTCCCTTTCCTAATACCTATCCCTTTTTGAAATCGTAAAAGGGAGCGTGGCACCTCCCATAAAAATGGGATCTTTCATACCCCCTATCTATGAAACTATTATCGCTAGACTACAAAATTTTGGTAAAGCGTTGTATAAAGTAAGTCCCTTTCCTAATACCATACCCTTTTTGAAATCGTAAAAGGGGGCGTGGCACCTCCCATACAAATGAGAATTTTCATACTCAATATCTTTGGAGGTAATAATGCTAGACTACTTAATTTTAGTAAGGCGTTGTATAAAGTAAATCCCTTTCCTAATACCTATCCTTTTTTGAAATCGTAAAAGGAGGCGTGGCACCTCCCATACAAATGGGAACTTTTATACTCAATATCTTTGTGGGTATTAATGCTAGACTACTAAATTTTGGTAAGGCGGTGTATAAAGTAAGTCCCTCTCCTAATACCTATAACTTTTTGAAATCGGAAAAGGGGGCGTCGCACCTCCCATAAAAATGGGATCTTTCATCCTCAATATCTTTGGGGGTATTAATGCTAGACTACTTAATTTTGGTAAGGCGTTGTATAAAGTAAATCCCTTTCCTAATACCTATCCTTTTTTGAAATCGTAAAAGGAGGCGTGGCACCTCCCATACAAATGGGAACTTTTATACTCAATATCTTTGGGGGTATTAATGCTAGACTACTAAATTTTGGTAAGGCGTTGTATAAAGTAAGTCCCTTGCATATTACCTGTTGTGTATGAGCCAGTCACTTGGCAGCCGCCAGCGAGAGCGGATCATTTACGGCTCACTGCATTTATATTTAACTATTACTTACTTTTAGTTATACTCACATATCATGTACACTCAAGAACTTGAATTATATTTTACATATTGAATACAACTACTCGGGTGTTACTTGTTTATCTACGGTACATTATATACATGTACAAGCCTATTTAATAGTGGCGACGAGGATGGGATTAGCGAAAAACAAAAAATAAAAAACGCTAAGCCCAAACAACAAAGGCAATAAGGACAGTTAGCCTGCGTCACCTGATTTTGGTAGAGGAGACCAAAAAACATTTTTTTGTTCGCAGCAGTACAGCTCAGGCTATGGATGCTGTTAAAAACGAATTGTCGAGCAGCACAACAGCGACCACATCATCGGAAACAGCCAAATCTATTACATCACAGAAAATAGAAGAGAAATTGCCGAAAAAACCAACTATGAGCATGTCTGGAGTCGGAAGCTTGGAGCCGTTTGATCTAAGCCATCCAGATAAGTGGACAACGTATATCGAACGTTTTAACTTGTTCCTGCTCGCCAATGATGTACAGGAAGAACATCGAAAGAAGGCGGTATTCCTAACGTTGGCCGGACCACCCTTATACGAGCTTCTGGCATCATTGGCGTCTCTAAAACAAGTTAGTGACTTAAATTTAGAAGAAATTAAGAAAACGCTAACCAATCATTTTTCTCCTCGTCCATCGGAAATCACTGCGTTCTATCATTTTCATAAACGTGATCAACATCCGGACGAGTCGGTGAGTAATTACATCGCAGCGCTACGTACTCTGGCAGTGAGTTGCAAATTCGTGGACGCTCTTTACAGAATGCTACGAGACAGATTTGTGTGCGGAATGAAAGATGAGGCGTTACAGAAAAACTTGTTGGCGGAAAATGATCTGACAGTGCACAAAGTGTTAGAGCGGGCTTTGTCAAGCGAAGCCGCAGCAATCAGTGCTCGGTCTATCAGGCATACAACGGAGCAAGTCAATTTAGTTAAATCTAACCACAATCGGTCGCAGCAACATAGTTCCGGCAATAGCAAAAATAAAAGTCAGGAAAAAATATGTGCCGGCTGCGGAGGTCAGCACCCTCGCAAACAGTGTCCATATCGGGATTCCGTGTGCCATAGTTGTGGTCTTAAGGGTCATCTTCAGCGCGTATGCCGCAAATCAGAATCGTTGACAGAGTCCGGCGCCGCAAAAGCGCCAGTAAAGAGCCAATCAAAGAGTCGGCGGGGTGCGACTACGGCTAAAACAAAACGTCAGGAGCCATTAATCAAATAAGACCATTCGTCTCACAAAAGAAATCAATTTCTGTTACTCTTAAGGGTCACGTATGCATGTTCGAAGTTGACTCGGGCTCGCCTGTGACGATCATGACAGAGGAAACGTTTAGGAGGGTTTGGCACAATGAATCACCTCATTTATCCAAGTGTTCTTTGGATCTCAGCGACTACCAACAGAACCATATTCCCGTCAGGGGAGTTATCGACGTATCTGTTATGTATAATAATAAGCGGATCGATAATTTACCGCTTATCATCGCTAAAGGCGGTCGATCTAATCTCGTGGGAAGTAACTGGTTCGACGCACTAGGCATACGCATTGAAGGCGTATTTGCTATCAGCGACAGTTGTAGTATTAAATCAGTTCTCAATAAGTACGAACACTTATTTTCATCAGATCTCGGTACATTTTCTGGACCACCAGTATCTTTACAAATACAAACTGGGGCATCACCGATAAGGATGCCGCCACGACGCATTCCCTTCGCTATTAAGGGCCGAGTTGAAGAGGAACTCGATCGCCTGTGTAGGCAGGGCATATTGGAGCATGTGGAGTACTCCGATTGGGCAACTCCTATAGTCCCAGTCATAAAAACGGACGGGTCCGTACGCATATGTGGTGATTACAAATCCACATTGAACCGAGTTATAACACCACATTCGTACCAAATTCCTGCAATCAATACACTATTGGCGTCAATTGAAGGGGGATCAGTTTATGCAAGAATCGATTTGGCTCAGGCATACCAGCAATTGGTTGTAGATGAACGTTCAGCGTTACTTCAAACGATAACCACTCATAAGGGAGCATTAAAGGTGACCAGGTTACAATTTGGCATCTCCTCTGCACCTGGCATTTTCCAAAGCTGTATCGAGAACTTATTAAGAAATTCTCCTGGAGTATTATCATACTTCGACGATATAGTGGTAATGGGTAAGTCAGACGAACAACTAGCTGAACGATTGAATGACGTCTTATCTCGTCTCGATAAGGCTGGGTTAAGATTACGTAGAGATAAAAGTAAGTTTGGCGTACCATGTACGCCTTGAGAATGCGTTTACGTCTTTAAAAAAACTCATTGCTTCAGACAAAGTTTTAGTTCACTACGATGAAAAGTTGCCTCTTGTATTAACATGTGACGCTTCGCCATATGGACTAGGCGCCGTGCTCAGTCACAAGTTCCCTGACAATTCTGAAAAACCAATTGCATTTTACTCGAGGACACTTTCAAAACCTGAACGTAACTATGCACAAATAGATAGAGAAGCAGTGGCACTCGTATCCGGTGTTAAAAAGTTTCATGACTATCTATACGGCCGACCGTTTACACTTGTCACCGATCATCGTCCACTGTTAGGAATTTTCACTGCAGCCAAGCCAGTGCCGAACGTTGTTTCTAATCAAATGCTTCGGCGATCAATATTTCTCAATGCTTATGACTTTAATTTAATACATCGCGCTGGAACTAGAATGGGGAACGCGGACTTTTTAAGTCGGTGTCCACTGCACGCTAAATCGGAAGATACGCCGGATGAAGAGATACTTATGATCGAGTTTTCTACGCAGCCAATCGTAAAGGCTCAACTTATCGCAAATCAAACATCAAAGGATCCCGACCTATCCAAAGTTTTAAACTGGGTGTTAAGGGGGTGGTCCAGCACCAAAATCAACAGATCAGACAAGCTCTATCCATATTACTGCCGTCAAACTGAATTATCTGCTAATAAGGGATGTTTAGTATGGGGCAATCGCGTTATAATTCCTCACCCTTGTCGTGCATCCATTTTGAATGCTCTACATGACACACATCCAGGTATTGTCAAAATGAAGGCGTTGGCTCGTAGTTATGTATGGTGGCCGAAAATCGACGTCGACATAGAAATGTTGGTAAAGAGGTGCCGCACGTGTCAAGAAAGTCGAAATGAAGAGGCTAAAGTAGCAACCCACCATTGGGAGTCTGCTAAACGACCGTGGTCTCGGTTACACATAGACTTCGCTGGGCCTTTCCAAGGTAAAACGTTCATTTTAGTAGTTGATTCATACTCCAAGTGGCAAGAAGTTGCTGTTGTACCTTCTACATCTACGCCAGCTGCAACAAAAGTTCTACGACAACTCTTTGCTACACATGGTCTGCCAGACGAGATCGTATCCGATAATGGAACGGCGTTCACCTCAGAGGAGTTCAAGAAGTTCATGGAAAACAACTTGATTCGTCACATTCGTTCGGCCCCTTTTCATCCACAAACCAATGGACAAGCAGAGCGCATGGTTCAGACCACAAAAAACTGTTTAAAAAAACTTGGATCAAATAAAAAAATTGATTTGAATCTCGCTAGATTTCTTTTCAATCAGCACATCACTGCTCACGCCACCACGAATCGTTCTCCAGCAGAATTGCTATTCAATCGCGAACTTAAAACATATTTTGACAAAATACAACCTGAAGAAATAACATATGGTAAGACCACAGGAACATCACACACTAAATCTTTTTCCACAGGAAGTCCAGTTTGGGTACGGAACCATGCCGAGGGCCCTCGATGGATTGGAGGCCAAATCTCGGATCAAACAGGACCAGGACAGGAATGATTCACGTATAGTTAGGCGGCATCAAGATCAGCTTCGTAGCCGAGAACCAGCAGCTGATTCTGGCGGTGAAGAGGTACATCACAATGAACCTCAAACTAATACGAGTAAGCCAGTAGACACACCAGCTGCAGGCAGTCCTACCGGCAGCATAGAGCAAGAGCAAGATTTAGCAAACAGCCAGCCAACCTAGCTCACCTGCAGCACCGTTAACATCGACCCCTCGTAGATCTAGTCGTCGTAAACAACCAACGCAATTCTACTCATCATCTGGGTGTTAAGGAGTGTTGTGTATGAGCCAGTCACTTGGCAGCCGCCAGCGAGAGCGGATCATTTATGGCTCACTGCATTTATATTTAACCATTACTTACTTTTAGTTATACTCACATATCATGTACACTCAAGAACTTGAATTATATTTTACATATTGAATACAACTACTCGGGTGTTACTTGTTTATCTACGGTACATTATAAACATGTACAAGCCTATTTGAAATCGGAAAAGGGAGCGGTGCACCTCCCATACAAATGAGATTTTTCATCTATACATAATCTAGACATATTATAAAAAGTAAACACTTTTTCTTGTGTCGCCACTTGACGCTCAAACGCGTCGACGGATTTTAACCAAACTTACACACAGGTCAGGTACATAGCCCGACATGGTTCTTACGTACTTTTTTTTGAAATCGGAAAAGGGGGCGTGGCACCTCCCATACAAATGGGAACTTTCATACTCAATATCTTTGGAGGTATTAATGCTACACTACTAAATTTTGGTAAGGCGTTGTATAAAGTAAGTCCCTTTCCTAATACCGATCCCTTTTTGAAATCGGAAAAGGGGGCGTGGCACCTTCCATACAAATGGGAACTTTCATATTCAATATCGTTGGAGGTATTAATGCTAGACTACTAAATTTTGGTAGGGCGTTGTATAAAGTAAGTCTCTTTCCTAGTACCTATCCCTTTTTGAAATCGTCAAAGGGGGCGTGGCACCTCCCATACAAATCGGAACTTTCATACTCAATATCTTTGGAGGTATTCATGCTAGACTACTAAATTCTGGTAAGGCGTTGTAAAAAGTAAGTCCCTTTCCTAATACCTATCCCTTTTTGAATTCGGAAAAGGGGGCGTGGCACCTCCCATACAAATGGGAACTTTCATACTCAATATCTTTGGAGGTATTAATGCTAGACTACTAAATTTTGGTAAGGCGTTGTATAAAGTAAGTCCCTTTCCTAATACCAATCCCTTTTTGAAATCGGAAAAGGGGGCGTGGCACCTTCCATACAAATGGGAACTTTCATATTCAATATCGTTGGAGGTATTAATGCTAGACTACTAAATTTTGGTAGGGCGTTGTATAAAGTAAGTCTCTTTCCTAGTACCTATCCCTTTTTGAAATCGTCAAAGGGGGCGTGGCACCTCCCATACAAATCGGAACTTTCATACTCAATATCTTTGGAGGTATTCATGCTAGACTACTAAATTCTGGTTAGGCGTTGTATAAAGTAAGTCCCTTTCCTAATACCTATCCCTTTTTGAATTCGGAAAAGGGGGCGTGGCACCTCCCATACAAATGGGAACTTTCATACTCAATATCTTTGGAGGTATTAATGCTAGACTACTAAATTTTGGTAAGGCGTTGTAAAAAGTAAGTCCCTTTCCTAGTACCTATCCCTTTTGGGAATCGTAAAAGGGGGCGTGGCACCTCCCATACAAATGGGAACTTTTATACTCAATATCTTTGAAGGTATTAATGCTAGACTATTAAATTTTGGTAAGGCGTTGTATAAAGTAAGTCCCTTTCCTAGTAGCTATTCCTTTTGAAATCGGAAAAGGGGGCGTGGCACCTCCCATACAAATGGCATCTCTCATACCCCCTATCTATGCAACTATTATCGCTAGACCACTGAAATTTGGTAAGCCGTTGTATAAAGTAAGTCCCTTTCATATTACCTATCACTTTTTGAAATCGGAAAAGGGAGCGGTGCACCTCCCATACAAATGAGATTTTTCATCTATACATAATCTATACATATTATAAAAAGTAAACACTTTTTATCGTGTCGCCACTTGACGCTAAAACGCGTGGACGGATTTTAACCAAACTTACACAGAGGTCAGGTACATAGCCCGGCATGGTCCTTACGTACTTTTTTTTTGAATTCGGAAAAGGGGGCGTGGCACCTCCCATACAAATGGGAACTTTCATACTCAATATCTTTGGAGGTATTAATGCTAGATTACTAAATTTTGGTAAGGCGTTGTATAAAGTAAGTCCCTTTCGTAATACCTATTCCTTTTTGAAATCGGAAAAGGGGGCGTGGCACCTCCCATACAAATAGAAACTTTTATACTCAATATCTTTGGAGGTATTAATGCTAGACTACTAAATTTTGCTAAGGCGTTGTATAAAGTAACTCCCTTTCCTAATACCTATCCCTTTTTGAATTCGGAAAAGAGGGTGTGGCACCTCCCATACAAATGGGAACTTTCATACTCAATATCTTTGGAGGTATTAATGTTAGACTACTAAATTTTGGTAAGGCGTTGTACAGAGTAAGTCCCTTTCCTACTACCAATATCTTTGGAGGTATTAATGCGAAACTACTAAATTTTGGTAAGGCGTTGTATAAAGTAAGTCCCTTTCCTAATACCTATCCCTTTTTGAAATCGTAAAAGGGGGCGTGGCACCTCCCATACAAATGAGAATTTTCATACTCAATATTTTTGGAGGTATTAATGCTAGACTACTTAGTTTTAGTAAGGCGTTGTATAAAGTAAATCCCTTTCCTAATACCTATCCTTTTTTGAAATCGTAAAAGGAGGCGTGGCACCTCCCATACAAATGGGAACTTTTATACTCAATATCTTTGTGGGTATTAATGCTAGACTACTAAATTTTGGTAAGGCGGTGTATAAAGTAAGTCCCTCTCCTAATACCTATAACTTTTTGAAATCGGAAAAGGGGGCGTCGCACCTCCCATTAAAATGAGACCTTTCATACTCAATATCTTTGGAGGTATTAAAGCTAGACTACTTAGTTTTGGTAAGGCGTTGTATAAAGTACATCCCTTTCCTAATACCTATCCTTTTTTGAAATCGTAAAAGGAGGCGTGGCACCTCCCATACAAATGGGAACTTTTATACTCAATATCTTTGGGGGTATTAATGCTAGACTACTAAATTTTGGTAAGGCGTTGTATAAAGTAAGTCCCTTTCCTATTACCTATCACTTTTTGAAATCGGAAAAGGGAGCGGTGCACCTCCCATACAAATGAGATTTTGCATCTATACATAATCTAGACATATTATAAAAAGTAAACACTTTTTCTCGTGTCGCCCCTTGACGCTCAAACGCGTGGACGGATTTTAACCAAACTTACACACAGGTCAGGTACATAGCCCGGCATGGTTCTTACGTACTTTTTTTTTGAAATCGGAAAAGGGGGCGTGGCACCTCCCATACAAATGGGAACTTTCATACTCAATATCTTTGGAGGTATTAATGCTACACTACTAAATTTTGCTAAGGCGTTGTATAAAGTAAGTCCTTTTCCTAATACCAATTCCTTTTTGAAATCGGAAAAGGGGGCGTGGCACCTTCCATACAAATGGGAATTTTCATATTCAATATCGTTGGAGGTATTAATGCTAGAGTACTAGATTTTGGTAAGGCGTTGTGTAAAGTAAGTATATTTCCTAATAAATATCCTTTTTTGAAATCGTAAAAGGGGGCGTGGCACCTCCCATACAAATTTGAACTTTCATACTCAATATCTTTGGAGGTATTAATGCTAGACTACTAAATTTTGGTAAGGCGTTGTATAAAGTAAGTCGCTTTCCTAATACCTATCCCTTTTTGAATTCGGAGAAGGGGGCGTGGCACCTCCCATACAAATGGGAACTTTCATACTCAATATCTTTGGAGGTATTAATGTAAGACTACTAAATTTTGGTAAGGCGTTGTACAGAGTAAGTCCCTTTCCTAATACCTATCCTTTTTTGAAATCGTAAAAGGGGGCGTGGTACCTCCCATACAAATGGGAACTTTCATACTCAATATCTTTGGAGGTATTAATGCTAGACTACTAAATTTTGCTAAGGCGTTGTATAAAGTAAGTCCCTTTCCTAGTAGCTATTCCTTTTGAAATCGGAAAAGGGGGCGTGGCACCTCCCATACAAATGGCATCTCTCATACCCCCTATCTATGCAACTATTATCGCTACACCACTGAAATTTGGTAAGATGTTGTATAAAGTAAGTCTCTTTCCTATTACCTATCACTTTTTGAAATCGGAAAAGGGAGCGGTGCACCTCCCATACAAATGAGATTTTTCATCTTTACATAATCTATACATATTATAAAAAGTAAACACTTTTTATCGTGTCGCCACTTGACGCTAAAACGCGTGGACGGATTTTAACCAAACTTACACACAGGTCAGGTACATAGCCCGGCATGGTCCTTACGTACTTTTTTTTTGAAATCGGAAAAGGGGGCGTGGCACCTCCCATACAAATAGGAACTTTCATACTCAATATCTTTGGAGGTATTAATGCTAGACTACTAAATTTTGGTAAGGCGTTGTATAAAGTAAGTCCCTTTCGTAATACCTATTCCTTTTTGAAATCGAAAAAGGGGGCGTGGCACCTCCCATACAAATGGGAACTTTTATACTCAATATCTTTGGAGGTATTAATGCTAGACTACTAAATTTTGCTAAGGCGTTGTATAAAGTAACTCCCTTTCCTACTACCTATCCCTTTTTGAATTCGGAAAAGGGGGCGTGGCACCTCCCATACAAATGGGAACTTTCATACTCAATATCTTTGGAGGTATTAATGTTAGACTACTAAATTTTGGTAAGGCGTTGTACAGAGTAAGTCCCTTTCCTACTACCAATATATTTGGAGGTATTAATGCTAAACTACTAAATTTTGGTAAGGCGTTGTATAAAGTAAGTCCCTTTCCTAATACCTATCCCTTTTTGAAATCGTAAAAGGGGGCGTGGCACCTCCCATACAAATGAGAATTTTCATACTCAATATCTTTGGAGGTATTAATGCTAGACTACTTAGTTTTAGTAAGGCGTTGTATAAAGTAAATCCCTTTCCTAATACCTATCCTTTTTTGAAATCGTAAAAGGAGGCGTGGCACCTCCCATACAAATGGGAATTTTTTTACTCAATATCTTTGTGGGTATTAATGTTAGACTACTAAATTTTGGTAAGGCGGTGTATAAAGTAAGTCCCTCTCCTAATACCTATAACTTTTTGAAATCGGAAAAGGGGGCGTCGCACCTCCCATAAAAATGGGACCTTTCATACTCAATATCTTTGGAGGTATTAAAGCTAGACTACTTAGTTTTGGTAAGGCGTTGTATAAAGTACATCCCTTTCCTAATACCTATCCTTTTTTGAAATCGTAAAAGGAGGCGTGGCACCTCCCATACAAATGGGAACTTTTATACTCAATATCTTTAGGGGTATTAATGCTAGACTACTAAATTTTTGGTAAGGCGTTGTATAAAGTAAGTCCCTTTCCTATTACCTATCACTTTTTGAAATCGGAAAAGGGAGCGGTGCACCTCCCATACAAATAAGATTTTGCATCTATACATAATCTAGACATATTATAAAAAGTAAACACTTTTTCTCGTGTCGCCCCTTGACGCTCAAACGCGTGGACGGATTTTTACAAAACTTACACACAGGTCAGGTACATAGCCCGGCATGGTTCTTACGTACTTTTTTTTTGAAATCGGAAAAGGGGGCGTGGCACCTCCCATACAAATGGGAAATTTCATACTCAATATCTTTGGAGGTATTAATGCTACACTACTAAATTTTGCTAAGGCGTTGTATAAAGTAAGTCCCTTTCCTAATACCAATTCCTTTTTGAAATCGGAAAAGGGGGCGTGGCGCCTTGCATACAAATGGGAACTTTCATATTCAATATCGTTGGAGGTATTAATGCTAGAGTACTAGATTTTGGTAAGGCGTTGTGTAAAGTAAGTATATTTCCTAATAAATATCCTTTTTTGAAATCGTAAAAGGGGGCGTGGCACCTCCCGTACAAATTTGAACTTTCATACTCAATATCTTTGGAGGTATTAATGCTAGACTACTAAATTTTGGTAAGGCGTTGTATAAAGTAAGTCGCTTTCCTAATACCTATCCCTTTTTGAATTCGGAGAAGGGGGCGTGGCACCTCCTATACAAATGGGAACTTTCATACTCAATATCTTTGGAGGTATTAACGCTAGACTACTAAATTTTGGTAAGGCGTTGTAAAAAGTAAGTCCCTTTCCTAGTACTTATCCCTTTTGGAAATCGTAAAAGGGGGCGTGGCACCTCTACTACTAAATTTTGCTAAGGCGTTGTATAAAGTAAGTCCCTTTCCTAATACCTATCCCTTTTTGAATTCGGAAAAGGGGGCGTGGCACCTCCCATACAAATGGAAACTTTCATACTCAATATCTTTGGAGGTATTAATGTAAGACTACTAAATTTTGGTAAGGCGTTGTACAGAGTAAGTCCCTTTCCTAATACCTATCCTTTTTTGAAATCGTAAAAGGGGGCGTGGGACCTCCCATACAAATGGGAACTTTCATACTCAATATCTTTGGAGGTATTAATGCTAGACTACTAACTTTTGGTAAGGCGTTGTAAAAAGTAAGTCCGTTTCCTAGTACCTATCCCTTTTGGAAATCGTAAAAGGGGGCGTGGTACCTCCCATACAAATGGGAACTTTCATACTCAATATCTTTGGAGGTATTAATGCTAGACTACTAAATTTTGCTAAAACGTTGTATAAAGTAAGTCTCTTTGCTAATACCTATCCCTTTTTGAATTCGGAAAAGGGGGCGTGCCCCCTCCCATACAAATGGGAATTTTCATACTCAATATCTTTGGAGGTATTAATGGTAGACTACTAAATTTTGGTAAGGCGTTGTACAGAGTAAGTCCCTTTCCTAATACCTATCCCTTTTTGAAATCGTAAAAGGGAGCGTGGCACCCCCCATAAAAATGGGATCTTTCATACCCCCTATCTATGCAACTATTATCGCTAGACCACTGAAAGTTGATAAGAAGTTGTATGCAGTAAGTCCCTTTCTTATTACCTATCACTTTTTGAAATCGGAAAAGGGAGCGGTGCACCTCCCATACAATTGAGATTTTTCATTTATACATAATCTATACATATTATAAAAAGTAAACACTTTTTTTCGTGTCGTCACTTGACGCTCAAACGCGTGGACGGATTTTAACCAAACTTACACATAGGTCAGGTACATAGCCCTGCATGGTTCTTACGTACTTTTTTTTTTAAATCGGAAAAGGAGGCGTGGCACCTCCCATACAATTGGGAACTTTCATACTCAATATCTTTGGAGGTATTAATGTAAGACTACTAAATTTTGGTAAGGCGTTGTACAGAGTAAGTCCCTTTCCTAATACCTATCCTTTTTTGAAATCGTAAAAGGGGGCGTGGGACCTCCCATACAAATGGGAACTTTCATACTCAATATCTTTGGAGGTATTAATGCTAGACTACTAACTTTTGGTAAGGCGTTGTAAAAAGTAAGTCCGTTTCCTAGTACCTATCCCTTTTGGAAATCGTAAAAGGGGGCGTGGTACCTCCCATACAAATGGGAACTTTCATACTCAATATCTTTGGAGGTATTAATGCTAGACTACTAAATTTTGGTAATTCGTTGTGTAAATTAAGTCCCTTTCCTAGTACCTATCCCTTTTTGAAATCGTCAAAGGGGGCGTGGCACCTCCCATACAAATGGGAACTTTCATACTCAATATCTTTAGAGGTATTATTGCTAGACTACTAAATTTTGGTAAGGCGTTGTGTAAAGTAAGTCCCTTTCCTAATACCTATCCCATTTTGAATTCAGAAAAGGGGGGCGTGGCACCTCCCATACAAATGGGAACTTTCATACTCAATATCTTTGGAGGTATCGGAAAAGGGGGCGTGGCACCTCCCATACAAATGGGAACTTTCATACTCAATATCTTTGGAGGTATTAATGGTAGACTACTAAATTTTGGTAAGGCGTTGTACAGAGTAAGTCCCTTTCCTAATACCTATCCCTTTTTGAAATCGTAAAAGGGGGTGTGGCACCTCCCATACAAATGGGAACTTTCATACTCAATATCTTTGGAGGTATTAATGCTAGACTACTCAATTTTGGTAAGGCGTTGTATAAAGTAAGTCCCTTTCCTAATACCTATCCCTTTTTGAAATCGTAAAAGGGAGCGTGGCACCCCCCATAAAAATGGGATCTTTCATACCCCCTATCTATGCAACTATTATCGCTAGACCACTGAAAGTTGATAAGAAGTTGTATGCAGTAAGTCCCTTTCTTATTACCTATCACTTTTTGAAATCGGAAAAGGGAGCGGTGCACCTCCCATACAATTGAGATTTTTCATTTATACATAATCTATACATATTATAAAAAGTAAACACTTTTTTTCGTGTCGTCACTTGACGCTCAAACGCGTGGACGGATTTTAACCAAACTTACACATAGGTCAGGTACATAGCCCTGCATGGTTCTTACGTACTTTTTTTTTTAAATCGGAAAAGGAGGCGTGGCACCTCCCATACAATTGGGAACTTTCATACTCAATATCTTTGGAGGTATTAATGCTAGGCTACTAAAGTTTGGTAAGGGGCTGTATAAGGTAAGTCCCTTTCCTAATAGCTATTCCTTTTTGAAATCGTGTCGCCACTTGACGCCCAAACGCGTGGACGGATTTTAACCAAACTTACACACAGGTCAGGTACATAGCCCGGCGTGGTTCTTGCGTACTTTTTCTTTTAAATCGGAAAAGGGGGCGTGGCAACCTCCCATACAAATGGGAACTTTCATACTCAATATCTTTGGAGGTATTAATGCTAGACTACTAAATTTTGGTAAGGCGTTGTATAAAGTAAGTCCCTATCCTAATACCTATCCCTCTTTCAAATCGCAAGGGGGGTGTGGCATCTCCCATACAAATGGGTTTTTTCATACCCCCTATATATGCAACTATTATCGCTAGACCACTGAAATTTGGTAAGACGTTGTATAAAGTAAGTCCCTTTCCCATTACCTATCACTTTTTGAAATCGGAAAAGGGAGCGTTGCACCTCCCATACAAATGAGATTTTTCATCTATACATAATCTATACATATTATAAAAAGTAAACACTTTTTCTCGTGTCGCCACTTGACGCTCAAACTCGTGGACGGATTTTAACCAAACTTCCACACAGGTCAGGTACATAGCCCGGCATGGTTCTTACGTACTTTTTTTTTAAATCGGAAAAGGGGGCGTGGCACCTCCCATACAAATGGGAACTTTCATACTCAATATCTTTGGAGGTATTAATGCTACACTACTATATTTTGGTAAGGCGTTGTATAATGTAAGTCCCTTTCCTATTACCTATCACTTTTTGAAATCGGAAAAGGGAGCGGTGCACCTCCCATACAAATGAGATTTTGCATCTATACATAATCTAGACATATTATAAAAAGTAAACACTTTTTCTCGTGTCGCCCCCTGACGCTCAAACGCGTGGACGGATTTTAACCAAACTTACACACAGGTCAGGTACATAGCCCGGCATGGGTCTTACGTACTTTTTTTTGAAATCGGAAAAGGGGGCGTGGCACCTCCCATACAAATGGGAACTTTCATACTCAATATCTTTGGAGGTATTAATGCTACACTACTAATTTTGGTAAGGCGTTGTATAAAGTAAGTCCCTTTCCTAATACCAATCCCTTTTTGAAATCGGAAAAGGGGGCGTGGCACCTTCCATACAAATGGGAACTTTCATATTCAATATCGTTGGAGGTATTAATGCTAGAGTACTAGATTTTGGTAAGGCGTTGTGTAAATTAAGTCCCTTTCCTAATACTAATCCCTTTTTGAATTCGGAAAAGGGGGCGTGGCACCTCCCATACAAATGGGAACTTTCATACTCAATATCTTTGGAGGTATTAATGCTAGACTACTAAATTTTGGTAAGGCGTTGTAAAAAGTAAGTCCCTTTCCTAGTACCTATCCCTTTTGGGAATCGTAAAAGGGGGCGTGGCACCTCCCATACAAATGGGAACTTTTATACTCAATATCTTTGAAGGTATTAATGCTAGACTATTAAATTTTGGTAAGGCGTTGTATAAAGTAGGTCCCTTTCCTAGTAGCTATTCCTTTTGAAATCGGAAACGGGGGCGTGGCACCTCCCATACAAATGGCATCTCTCATACCCCCTATCTATGCAACTATTATCGCTAGACCACTGAAATTTGGTAAGCCGTTGTATAAAGTAAGTCCCTTTCATATTACCTATCACTTTTTGAAATCGGAAAAGGGAGCGGTGCACCTCCCATACAAATGAGATTTTTCATCTATACATATTATAAAAAGTAAACACTTTTTATCGTGTCGCCACTTGACGCTAAAACGCGTGGACGGATTTTAACCAAACTTACACACAGGTCAGGTACATAGCCCGGCATGGTCCTTACGTACTTTTTTTTTGAATTCGGAAAAGGGGGCGTGGCACCTCCCATACAAATGGGAACTTTCATACTCAATATCTTTGGAGGTATTAATGCTAGACTACTAAATTTTGGTAAGGCGTTGTATAAAGTAAGTCCCTTTCGTAATACCTATTCCTTTTTGAAATCGGAAAAGGGGGCGTGGCACCTCCCATACAAATAGAAACTTTTATACTCAATATCTTTGGAGGTATTAATGCTAGACTACTAAATTTTGCTAAGGCGTTGTATAAAGTAACTCCCTTTCCTAATACCTATCCCTTTTTGAATTCGGAAAAGAGGGCGTGGCACCTCCCATACAAATGGGAACTTTCATACTCAATATCTTTGGAGGTATTAATGCTAGACTACTTAGTTTTAGTAAGGCGTTGTATAAAGTAAATCCCTTTTCTAATACCTATCCTTTTTTGAAATCGTAAAAGGAGGCGTGGCACCTCCCATACAAATGGGAACTTTTATACTCAATATCTTTGTGGGTATTAATGCTAGACTACTAAATTTTGGTAAGGCGGTGTATAAAGTAAGTCCCTCTCCTAATACCTATAACTTTTTGAAATCGGAAAAGGGGGCGTCGCACCTCCCATAAAAATGGGACCTTTCATACTCAATATCTTTGGAGGTATTAAAGCTAGACTACTTAGTTTTGGTAAGGCGTTGTACAGAGTAAGTCCCTTTCCTAGTACCAATATCTTTGGAGGTATTAATGCTAAACTACTAAATTTTGGTAAGGCGTTGTATAAAGTAAGTCCCTTTCCTAATACCTATCCCTTTTTGAAATCGTAAAAGGGGGCGTGGCACCTCCCATACAAATGAGAATTTTCATACTCAATATCTTTGGAGGTATTAATGCTAGACTACTTAGTTTTGGTAAGGCGTTGTATAAAAAACATCCCTTTCCTAATACCTATCCTTTTTTGAAATCGTAAAAGGAGGCGTGGCACCTCCCATACAAATGGGAACTTTTATACTCAATATCTTTGGGGGTATTAATGCTAGACTACTAAATTTTGGTAAGGCGTTGTATAAAGTAAGTCCCTTTCCTATTACCTATCACTTTTTGAAGTCGGAAAAGGGAGCGGTGCACCTCCCATACAAATGAGATTTTGCATCTATACATAATCTAGACATATTATAAAAAGTAAACACTTTTTCTCGTGTCGCCCCTTGACGCTCAAACGCGTGGACGGATTTTAACCAAACTTACACACAGGTCAGGTACATAGCCCGGCATGGTTCTTACGTACTTTTTTTTTGAAATCGGAAAAGGGGGCGTGGCACCTCCCATACAAATGGGAACTTTCATACTCAATATCTTTGGAGGTATTAATGCTACACTACTAAATTTTGCTAAGGCGTTGTATAAAGTAAGTCCTTTTCCTAATACCAATTCCTTTTTGAAATCGGAAAAGGGGGCGTGGCACCTTCCATACAAATGGGAACTTTCATATTCAATTTCGTTGGAGGTATTAATGCTAGAGCACTAGATTTTGGTAAGGCGTTGTGTAAAGTAAGTATATTTCCTAATAAATATCCTTTTTTGAAATCGTAAAAGGGGGCGTGGCACCTCCCATACAAATTTGAACTTTTATACTCAATATCTTTGGAGGTATTAATGCTAGACTACTAAATTTTGGTAAGGCGTTGTATAAAGTAAGTCGCTTTCCTAATACCTATCCCTTTTTGAATTGGTAAGGCGTTGTAAAAAGTAAGTCCCTTTCCTAGTACCTATCCCTTTTGGGAATCGTAAAAGGTGGCGTGGCACCTCCCATACAAATGGGAACTTTTATACTCAATATCTTTGAAGGTATTAATGCTAGACTATTAAATTTTGGTAAGGCGTTGTATAAAGTAGGTCCCTTTCCTAGTAGCTATTCCTTTTGAAATCGGAAACGGGGGCGTGGCACCTCCCATACAAATGGCATCTCTCATACCCCCTATCTATGCAACTATTATCGCTAGACCACTGAAATTTGGTAAGCCGTTGTATAAAGTAAGTCCCTTTCATATTACCTATCACTTTCTGAAATCGGAAAAGGGAGCGGTGCACCTCCCATACAAATGAGATTTTTCATCTATACATATTATAAAAAGTAAACACTTTTTATCGTGTCGCCACTTGACGCTAAAACGCGTGGACGGATTTTAACCAAACTTACACACAGGTCAGGTACATAGCCCGGCATGGTCCTTACGTACTTTTTTTTTGAATTCGGAAAAGGGGGCGTGGCACCTCCCATACAAATGGGAACTTTCATACTCAATATCTTTGGAGGTATTTATGCTAGACTACTAAATTTTGCTAAGGCGTTGTATAAAGTAAGTCCCTTTCGTAATACCTATCCCTTTTTGAAATCGTAAAAGGGGGCGTGGCACCTCCCATACAAATGAGAATTTTCATACTCAATATCTTTGGAGGTATTAATGCTAGACTACTTAGTTTTAGTAAGGCGTTGTATAAAGTAAATCCCTTTCCTAATACCTATCCTTTTTTGAAATCGTAAAAGGAGGCGTGGCACCTCCCATACAAATGGGAACTTTTATACTCAATATCTTTGTGGGTATTAATGCTAGACTACTAAATTTTGGTAAGGCGGTGTATAAAGTAAGTCCCTCTCCTAATACCTATAACTTTTTGAAATCGGAAAAGGGGGCGTCGCACCTCCCATAAAAATGGGACCTTTCATACTCAATATCTTTGGAGGTATTAAAGCTAGACTACTTAGTTTTGGTAAGGCGTTGTATAAAGTACATCCCTTTCCTAATACCTATCCTTTTTTGAAATCGTAAAAGGAGGCGTGGCACCTCCCATACAAATGGGAACTTTTATACTCAATATCTTTGGGGGTATTAATGCTAGACTACTAAATTTTGGTAAGGCGTTGTATAAAGTAAGTCCCTTTCCTATTACCTATCACTTTTTGAAATCGGAAAAGGGAGCGGTGCACCTCCCATACAAATGAGATTTTGCATCTATACATAATCTAGACATATTATAAAAAGTAAACACTTTTTCTCGTGTCGCCCCTTGACGCTCAAACGCGTGGACGGATTTTAACCAAACTTACACACAGGTCAGGTACATAGCCCGGCATGGTTCTTACGTACTTTTTTTTTGAAATCGGAAAAGGGGGCGTGGCACCTCCCATACAAATGGGAACTTTCATACTCAATATCTTTGGAGGTATTAATGCTACACTACTAAATTTTGCTAAGGCGTTGTATAAAGTAAGTCCTTTTCCTAATACCAATTCCTTTTTGAAATCGGAAAAGGGGGCGTGGCACCTTCCATACAAATGGGAACTTTCATATTCAATTTCGTTGGAGGTATTAATGCTAGAGCACTAGATTTTGGTAAGGCGTTGTGTAAAGTAAGTATATTTCCTAATAAATATCCTTTTTTGAAATCGTAAAAGGGGGCGTGGCACCTCCCATACAAATTTGAACTTTTATACTCAATATCTTTGGAGGTATTAATGCTAGACTACTAAATTTTGGTAAGGCGTTGTATAAAGTAAGTCGATTTCCTAATACCTATCCCTTTTTGAATTCGGAGAAGGGGGCGTGGCACCTCCCATACAAATGGGAACTTTCATACTCAATATCTTTGGAGGTATTAACGCTAGACTACTAAATTTTGGTAAGGCATTGTAAAAAGTAAGTCCCTTTCCTAGTACCTATCCCTTTTGGAAATCGTAAAAGGGGGCGTGGCACCTCCCATACAAATGGGAACTTTTATACTCAATATCTTTGGAGGTATTAATCCTAGACTACTAAATTTTGCTAAGGCGTTGTATAAAGTAAGTCCCTTTCCTAATACCTATCCCTTTTTGAATTCGGCAAAGGGGGCGTGGCACCTCCCATACAAATGGGAACTTTCATACTCAATATCTTTGGAGGTATTAATGTAAGACTACTAAATTTTGGTAAGGCGTTGTACAGAGTAAGTCCCTTTCCTAATACCTATCCTTTTTTGAAATCGTAAAAGGGGGCGTGGGACCTCCCATACAAATGGGAACTTTCATACTCAATATCTTTGGAGGTATTAATGCTAGACTACTAAATTTTGGTAAGGCGTTGTAAAAAGTAAGTCCGTTTCCTAGTACCTATCCCTTTTTGAATTCGGAAAAGGGGGCGTGGCACCTCCCATACAAATGGGAACTTTCATACTCAATATCTTTGAAGGTATTAATGTAAGACTACTAAATTTTGGTAAGGCGTTGTACAGAGTAACTCCCTTTCCTAATACCTATCCTTTTTTGAAATCGTAAAAGGGGGCGTGGTACCTCCCATACAAATGGGAACTTTCATACTCAATATCTTTGGAGGTATTAATGCTAGACTACTAAATTTTGCTAAGGCGTCGTATAAAGTAAGTCCCTTTCCTAGTAGCTATTCCTTTTGAAATCGGAAAAGGGGGCGTGGCACCTCCCATACAAATGGCATCTCTCATACCCCCTATCTATGCAACTATTATCGCTAGACCACTGAAATTTGGTAAGCCGTTGTATAAAGTAAGTCCCTTTCCTATTACCTATCACTTTTTGAAATCGGAAAAGGGAGCGGTGCACCTCCCATACAAATGAGATTTTTCATCTTTACATAATCTATACATATTATAAAAAGTAAACACTTTTTATCGTGTCGCCACTTGACGCTAAAACGCGTGGACGGATTTTAACCAAACTTACACACAGGTCAGGTACATAGCCCGGCATGGTCCTTACGTACTTTTTTTTTGAAATCGGAAAAGGGGGCGTGGCACCTCCCATACAAATGGGATCTTTCATACCCCCTATCTATGCAACTATTATCGCTAGACCACTGAAATTTGGTAAGACGTTGTATAAAGTAAGTCCCTTTCATATTACCTATCACTTTTTGAAATCGGAAAAGGGAGCGGTGCACCTCCCATACAAATGAGATTTTTCAACTATACATAATCTATGCATATTGTAAAAAGTAAACACTTTTTCTCGTGTCGCCACTTGACGCTCATACGCGTGGACGGATTTTAACCAAACTTACACACAGGTCAGGTACATAGCCCGGCATGGTTCTTACGTACTTTTTTTTTGAAATCGGAAAAGGGGGCGTGGCACCTCCCATACAAATGGGAACTTTCATACTCAATATCTTTGGAGGTATTCATGCTAGCCTACTAAATTCTGGTAAGGCGTTGTATAAAGTAAGTCGCTTTCCTAATACCTATCCCTTTTCGAATTCATAAAAGGGGGCGTGGCACCTCCCATACAAATGGGAACTTTCATACTCAATATCTTTGGAGGTATTAATGCTAGACTACTTAGTTTTAGTAAGGCGTTGTATAAAGTAAATCCCTTTCCTAATACCTATCCTTTTTTGAAATCGTAAAAGGAGGCGTGGCACCTCCCATACAAATGGGAACTTTTATACTCAATATCTTTGTGGGTATTAATGCTAGACTACTAAATTTTGGTAAGGCGGTGTATAAAGTAAGTCCCTCTCCTAATACCTATAACTTTTTGAAATCGGAAAAGGGGGCGTCGCACCTCCCATAAAAATGGGACCTTTCATACTCAATATCTTTGGAGGTATTAAAGCTAGACTACTTAGTTTTGGTAAGGCGTTGTACAGAGTAAGTCCCTTTCCTAGTACCAATATCTTTGGAGGTATTAATGCTAAACTACTAAATTTTGGTAAGGCGTTGTATAAAGTAAGTCCCTTTCCTAATACCTATCCCTTTTTGAAATCGTAAAAGGGGGCGTGGCACCTCCCATACAAATGAGAATTTTCATACTCAATATCTTTGGAGGTATTAATGCTAGACTACTTAGTTTTAGTAAGGCGTTGTATAAAGTAAATCCCTTTCCTAATACCTATCCTTTTTTGAAATCGTAAAAGGAGGCGTGGCACCTCCCATACAAATGGGAACTTTTATACTCAATATCTTTGTGGGTATTAATGCTAGACTACTAAATTTTGGTAAGGCGGTGTATAAAGTAAGTCCCTCTCCTAATACCTATAACTTTTTGAAATCGGAAAAGGGGGCGTCGCACCTCCCATAAAAATGGGACCTTTCATACTCAATATCTTTGGAGGTATTAAAGCTAGACTACTTAGTTTTGGTAAGGCGTTGTATAAAGTACATCCCTTTCCTAATACCTATCCTTTTTTGAAATCGTAAAAGGAGGCGTGGCAACTCCCATACAAATGGGAACTTTTATACTCAATATCTTTGGGGGTATTAATGCTAGACTACTAAATTTTGGTAAGGCGTTGTATAAAGTAAGTCCCTTTCCTATTACCTATCACTTTTTGAAATCGGAAAAGGGAGCGGTGCACCTCCCATACAAATGAGATTTTGCATCTATACATAATCTAGACATATTATAAAAAGTAAACACTTTTTCTCGTGTCGCCCCTTGACGCTCATACGCGTGGACGGATTTTAACCAAACTTACACACAGGTCAGGTACATAGCCCGGCATGGTTCTTACGTACTTTTTTTTTGAAATCGGAAAAGGGGGCGTGGCACCTCCCATACAAATGGGAACTTTCATACTCAATATCTTTGGAGGTATTAATGCTAGACTACTAAATTTTGGTAAGGCGTTGTATAAAGTAAGTCCCTTTCCTAATACCTATCCCTTTTCGAATTCATAAAAGGGGGCGTGGCACCTCCCATACAAATGGGAACTTTCATACTAAATATCTTTGGGAGTATTAATGCTACACTACTAAATTTTGGTAAGGCGTTGTATAAAGTAAGTCCCTTTCCTAATACCTATCCCTTTTTGAATTCGGAAAAGGGGGCGTGGCACCTCCCATACAAACGGGAACTTTCATACTCAATATCTTTGGAGGTATTAATGTAAGACTACTAAATTTTGGTAAGGCGTTGTACAGAGTAAGTCCCTTTCCTAATACCTATCCTTTTTTGAAATCGTAAAAGGGGGCGTGGGACCTCCCATACAAATGGGAACTTTCATACTCAATATCTTTGGAGGTATTAATGCTAGACTACTAACTTTTGGTAAGGCGTTGTAAAAAGTAAGTCCGTTTCCTAGTACCTATCCCTTTTGGAAATCGTAAAAGGGGGCGTGGTACCTCCCATACAAATGGGAACTTTCATACTCAATATCTTTGGAGGTATTAATGCTAGACTACTAAATTTTGGTAATTCGTTGTGTAAATTAAGTCCCTTTCCTAGTACCTATCCCTTTTTGAAATCGTCAAAGGGGGCGTGGCACCTCCCATACAAATGGGAACTTTCATACTAAATATCTTTGGGAGTATTAATGCTACACTACTAAATTTTGGTAAGGCGTTGTATAAAGTAAGTCCCTTTCCTAATACCTATCCCTTTTTGAATTCGGAAAAGGGGGCGTGGCACCTCCCATACAAACGGGAACTTTCATACTCAATATCTTTGGAGGTATTAATGTAAGACTACTAAATTTTGGTAAGGCGTTGTACAGAGTAAGTCCCTTTCCTAATACCTATCCTTTTTTGAAATCGTAAAAGGGGGCGTGGGACCTCCCATACAAATGGGAACTTTCATACTCAATATCTTTGGAGGTATTAATGCTAGACTACTAACTTTTGGTAAGGCGTTGTAAAAAGTAAGTCCGTTTCCTAGTATCTATCCCATTTGGAAATCGTCAAAGGGGGCGTGGTACCTCCCATACAAATGGGAACTTTCATACTCAATATCTTTGGAGGTATTAATGCTAGACTACTAAATTTTGCTAAAACGTTGTATAAAGTAAGTCTCTTTGCTAATACCTATCCCTTTTTGAAATCGGAAAAGGGGGCGTGGCACCTCCCATACAAATAGAAACTTTTATACTCAATATCTTTGGAGGTATTAATGCTAGACTACTAAATTTTGCTAAGGCGTTGTATAAAGTAACTCCCTTTCCTAATACCTATCCCTTTTTGAATTCGGAAAAGAGGGCGTGGCACCTCCCATACAAATGGGAATTTTCATACTCAATATCTTTGGAGGTATTAATGGTAGACTACTAAATTTTGGTAAGGCGTTGTACAGAGTAAGTCCCTTTCCTAATACCTATCCCTTTTTGAAATCGTAAAAGGGGGTGTGGCACCTCCCATACAAATGGGAACTTTCATACTCAATATCTTTGGAGGTATTAATGCTAGACTACTAAATTTTGGTAAGGCGTTGTATAAAGTAAGTCCCTTTCCTAATACCTATCCCTTTTTGAATTCGGAAAAGGGGGCGTGCCCCCTCCCATACAAATGGGAATTTTCATACTCAATATCTTTGGAGGTATTAATGGTAGACTACTAAATTTTGGTAAGGCGTTGTACAGAGTAAGTCCCTTTCCTAATACCTATCCCTTTTTGAAATCGTAAAAGGGGGTGTGGCACCTCCCATACAAATGGGAACTTTCATACTCAATATCTTTGGAGGTATTAATGCTAGACTACTAAATTTTGGTAAGGCGTTGTATAAAGTAAGTCCCTTTCCTAATACCTATCCCTTTTTGAAATCGTAAAAGGGAGCGTGGCACCCCCCATAAAAATGGGATCTTTCATACCCCCTATCTATGCAACTATTATCGCTAGACCACTGAAAGTTGATAAGAAGTTGTATGCAGTAAGTCCCTTTCTTATTACCTATCACTTTTTGAAATCGGAAAAGGGAGCGGTGCACCTCCCATACAATTGAGATTTTTCATTTATACATAATCTATACATATTATAAAAAGTAAACACTTTTTTTCGTGTCGTCACTTGACGCTCAAACGCGTGGACGGATTTTAACCAAACTTACACATAGGTCAGGTACATAGCCCTGCATGGTTCTTACGTACTTTTTTTTTTAAATCGGAAAAGGAGGCGTGGCACCTCCCATACAATTGGGAACTTTCATACTCAATATCTTTGGAGGTATTAATGCTAGGCTACTAAATTTTGGTAAGGGGCTGTATAAGGTAAGTCCCTTTCCTAATAGCTATTCCTTTTTGAAATCGTGTCGCCACTTGACGCCCAAACGCGTGGACGGATTTTAACCAAACTTACACACAGGTCAGGTACATAGCCCGGCGTGGTTCTTGCGTACTTTTTCTTTTAAATCGGAAAAGGGGGCGTGGCAACCTCCCATACAAATGGGAACTTTCATACTCAATATCTTTGGAGGTATTAATGCTAGACTACTAAATTTTGGTAAGGCGTTGTATAAAGTAAGTCCCTATCCTAATACCTATCCCTCTTTCAAATCGCAAGGGGGGTGTGGCATCTCCCATACAAATGGGTTTTTTCATACCCCCTATATATGCAACTATTATCGCTAGACCACTGAAATTTGGTAAGACGTTGTAAAAAGTAAGTCCCTTTCCCATTACCTATCACTTTTTGAAATCGGAAAAGGGAGCGTTGCACCTCCCATACAAATGAGATTTTTCATCTATACATAATCTATACATATTATAAAAAGTAAACACTTTTTCTCGTGTCGCCACTTGACGCTCAAACTCGTGGACGGATTTTAACCAAACTTACACACAGGTCAGGTACATAGCCCGGCATGGTTCTTACGTACTTTTTTTTTTTAATCGGAAAAGGGGGCGTGGCACCTCCCATACAAATGGGAACTTTCATACTCAATATCTTTGGAGGTATTAATGCTACACTACTATATTTTGGTAAGGCGTTGTATAATGTAAGTCCCTTTCCTATTACCTATCACTTTTTGAAATCGGAAAAGGGAGCGGTGCACCTCCCATACAAATGAGATTTTGCATCTATACATAATCTAGACATATTATAAAAAGTAAACACTTTTTCTCGTGTCGCCCCCTGACGCTCAAACGCGTGGACGGATTTTAACCAAACTTACACACAGGTCAGGTACATAGCCCGGCATGGGTCTTACGTACTTTTTTTTGAAATCGGAAAAGGGGGCGTGGCACCTCCCATACAAATGGGAACTTTCATACTCAATATCTTTGGAGGTATTAATGCTACACTACTAAATTTTGGTAAGGCGTTGTATAAAGTAAGTCCCTTTCCTAATACCTATCCCTTTTTGAAATCGGAAAAGGGGGCGTGGCACCTTCCATACAAATGGGAACTTTCATATTCAATATCGTTGGAGGTATTAATGCTAGAGTACTAGATTTTGGTAAGGTGTTGTGTAAATTAAGTCCCTTTCCTAATACCTATCCCTTTTTGAATTCGGAAAAGGGGGCGTGGCACCTCCCATACAAATGGGAACTTTCATACTCAATATCTTTGGAGGTATTAATGCTAGACTACTAAATTTTGGTAAGGCGTTGTAAAAAGTAAGTCCCTTTCCTAGTACCTATCCCTTTTGGGAATCGTAAAAGGGGGCGTGGCACCTCCCATACAAATGGGAACTTTTATACTCAATATCTTTGAAGGTATTAATGCTAGACTATTAAATTTTGGTAAGGCGTTGTATAAAGTAGGTCCCTTTCCTAGTAGCTATTCTTTTTGAAATCGGAAACGGGAGCGTGGCACCTCCCATACAAATGGCATCTCTCATACCCCCTATCTATGCAACTATTATCGCTAGACCACTGAAATTTGGTAAGCCGTTGTATAAAGTAAGTCCCTTTCATATTACCTATCACTTTTTGAAATCGGAAAAGGGAGCGGTGCACCTCCCATACAAATGAGAGTTTTCATCTATACATAATCTATACATATTATAAAAAGTAAACACTTTTTATCGTGTCGCCACTTGACGCTAAAACGAGTGGACGGATTTTAACCAAACTTACACACAGGTCAGGTACATAGCCCGGCATGGTCCTTACGTACTTTTTTTTTGAATTCGGAAAAGGGGGCGTGGCACCTCCCATACAAATGGGAACTTTCATGCTCAATATCTTTGGAGGTATTAATGCTAGACTACTAAATTTTGCTAAGGCGTTGTATAAAGTAACTCCCTTTCCTAATACCTATCCTTTTTTGAAATCGTAAAAGGAGGCGTGGCACCTCCCATACAAATGGGAACTTTTATACTCAATATCTTTGTGGGTATTAATGCTAGACTACTAAATTTTGGTAAGGCGGTGTATAAAGTAAGTCCCTCTCCTAATACCTATAACTTTTTGAAATCGGAAAAGGGGGCGTCGCACCTCCCATACAAATGGGAACTTTTATACTCAATATCTTTGTGGGTATTAATGCTAGACTACTAAATTTTGGTAAGGCGGTGTATAAAGTAAGTCCCTCTCCTAATACCTATAACTTTTTGAAATCGGAAAAGGGGGCGTGGCACCTCCCATACAAATGGGAACTTTCATACTCAATATCTTTGGAGGTATTAATGCTACACTACTAAATTTTGCTAAGGCGTTGTATAAAGTACATCCCTTTCCTAATACCTATCCTTTTTTGAAATCGTAAAAGGAGGCGTGGCACCTCCCATACAAATGGGAACTTTTATACTCAATATCTTTGGGGGTATTAATGCTAGACTACTAAATTTTGGTAAGGCGTTGTATAAAGTAAGTCCCTTTCCTATTACCTATCACTTTTTCAAATCGGAAAAGGGAGCGGTGCACCTCCCATACAAATGAGATTTTTCATCTTTACATAATCTATACATATTATAAAAAGTAAACACTTTTTATCGTGTCGCCACTTGACGCTAAAACGCGTGGACGGATTTTAACCAAACTTACACACAGGTCAGGTACATAGCCCGGCATGGTCCTTACGTACTTTTTTTTTGAAATCGGAAAAGGGGGCGTGGCACCTCATATACAAATGGGAACTTTCATACTCAATATCTTTGGAGGTATTAATGTAAGACTACTAAATTTTGGTAAGGCGTTGTACAGAGTAAGTCCCTTTCCTAATACCTATCCTTTTTTGAAATCGTAAAAGGGGGCGTGGTACCTCCCATACAAATGGGAACTTTTATACTCAATATCTTTGGAGGTATTAATGCTAGACTACTAAATTTTGCTAAGGCGTTGTATAAAGTAAGTCCCTTTCCTAATACCTATCCCTTTTTGAATTCGGCAAAGGGGGCGTGGCACCTCCCATACAAATGGGAACTTTCATACTCAATATCTTTGGAGGTATTAATGTAAGACTACTAAATTTTGGTAAGGCGTTGTACAGAGTAAGTCCCTTTCCTAATACCTATCCTTTTTTGAAAGCGTAAAAGGGGGCGTGGGACCTCCCATACAAATGGGAACTTTCATACTCAATATCTTTGGAGGTATTAATGCTAGACTACTAAATTTTGGTAAGGCGTTGTAAAAAGTAAGTCCGTTTCCTAGTACCTATCCCTTTTTGAATTCGGAAAAGGGGGCGTGGCACCTCCCATACAAATGGGAACTTTCATACTCAATATCTTTGGAGGTATTAATGTAAGACTACTAAATTTTGGTAAGGCGTTGTACAGAGTAAGTCCCTTTCCTAATACCTATCCTTTTTTGAAATCGTAAAAGGGGGCGTGGTACCTCCCATACAAATGGGAACTTTCATACTCAATATCTTTGGAGGTATTAATGCTAGACTACTAAATTTTGCTAAGGCGTTGTATAAAGTAAGTCCCTTTCCTAGTAGCTATTCCTTTTGAAATCGGAAAAGGGGGCGTGGCACCTCCCATACAAATGGCATCTCTCATACCCCCCATCTATGCAACTATTATCGCTAGACCACTGAAATTTGGTAAGCCGTTGTATAAAGTAAGTCCCTTTCCTATTACCTATCACTTTTTGAAATCGGAAAAGGGAGCGGTGCACCTCCCATACAAATGAGATTTTTCATCTTTACATAATCTATACATATAATAAAAAGTAAACACTTTTTATCGTGTCGCCACTTGACGCTAAAACGCGTGGACGGATTTTAACCAAACTTACACACAGGTCAGGTACATAGCCCGGCATGGTCCTTACGTACTTTTTTTTTGAAATCGGAAAAGGGGGCGTGGCACCTCCCATACAAATGGGATCTTTCATACCCCCTATCTATGCAACTATTATCGCTAGACCACTGAAATTTGGTAAGACGTTGTATAAAGTAAGTCCCTTTCATATTACCTATCACTTTTTGAAATCGGAAAAGGGAGCGGTGCACCTCCCATACAAATGAGATTTTTCAACTATACATAATCTATGCATATTGTAAAAAGTAAACACTTTTTCTCGTGTCGCCACTTGACGCTAAAACGCGTGGACGGATTTTAACCAAACTTACACACAGGTCAGGTACATAGCCCGGCATGGTCCTTACGTACTTTTTTTTTGAAATCGGAAAAGGGGGCGTGGCACCTCATATACAAATGGGAACTTTCATACTCAATATCTTTGGAGGTATTCATGCTAGCCTACTAAATTCTTGTAAGGCGTTGTATAAAGTAAGTCGCTTTCCTAATACCTATCCCTTTTCGAATTCGGAAAAGGGGGCGTGGCACCTCCCATACAAATGGGAACTTTCATACTAAATATCTTTGGGAGTATTAATGCTACACTACTAAATTTTGGTAAGGCGTTGTATAAAGTAAGTCCCTTTCCTAATACCTATCCCTTCTTGAATTCGGAAAAGGGGGCGTGGCACCTCCCATACAAATGGGAACTTTCATACTCAATATCTTTGGAGGTATTAATGCTAGACTACTAAATTTTGGTAAGGCGTTGTAAAAAGTAAGTCCCTTTCCTAGTACCTATCCCTTTTGGGAATCGTAAAAGGGGGCGTGGCACCTCCCATACAAATGGGAACTTTTATACTCAATATCTTTGAAGGTATTAATGCTAGACTACTAAATTTTGGTAAGGCGTTGTATAAAGTAAGTCCCTTTCCTAGTAGCTATTCCTTTTGAAATCGGAAAAGGGGGCGTAGCACCTCCCATAAAAATGGCATCTCTCATACCCCCTATCTATGCAACTATTATCGCTAGACCACTGAAATTTGGTAAGCCGTTGTATAAAGTAAGTCCCTTTCATATTACCTATCACTTTTTGAAATCGGAAAAGGGAGCGGTGCACCTCCCATACAAATGAGATTTTTCATCTATACATAATCTATACATATTATAAAAAGTAAACACTTTTTATCGTGTCGCCACTTGAGGCTAAAACGCGTGGACGGATTTTAACCAAACTTACACACAGGTCAGGTACATAGCCCGGCATGGTCCTTACGTACTTTTTTTTTAAATCGGAAAAGGGGGCGTGGCACCTCCCATACAAATAGGAACTTTCATACTCAATATCTTTAGACTACTAAATTTTGGTAAGGCGTTGTATAAAGTAAGTCCCTTTCGTAATACCTATTCCTTTTTGAAATCGAAAAAGGGGGCGTGGCACCTCCCATACAAATGGGAACTTTTATACTCAATATCTTTGGAGGTATTAATGCTAGACTACTAAATTTTGCTAAGGCGTTGTATAAAGTAACTCCCTTTCCTACTACCTATCCCTTTTTGAATTCGGAAAAGGGGGCGTGGCACCTCCCATACAAATGGGAACTTTCATACTCAATATCTTTGGAGGTGTTAATGTTAGACTACTAAATTTTGGTAAGGCGTTGTACAGAGTAAGTCCCTTTCCTACTACCAATATCTTTGGAGGTATTAATGCTAAACTACTAAATTTTTGGTAAGGCGTTGTATAAAGTAAGTCCCTTTCCTAATACCTATCCCTTTTTGCAATCGTAAAAGGGGGCGTGGCACCTCCCATACAAATGGGAATTTTTATACTCAATATCTTTGTGGGTATTAATGCTAGACTACTAAATTTTGGTAAGGCGGTGTATAAAGTAAGTCCCTCTCCTAATACCTATAACTTTTTGAAATCGGAAAAGGGGGCGTCGCACCTCCCATAAAAATGGGACCTTTCATACTCAATATCTTTGGAGGTATTAAAGCTAGACTACTTAGTTTTGGTAAGGCGTTGTATAAAGTACATCCCTTTCCTAATACCTATCCTTTTTTGAAATCGTAAAAGGAGGCGTGGCACCTCCCATACAAATGGGAACTTTTATACTCAATATCTTTGTGGGTATTAATGCTAGACTACTAAATTTTGGTAAGGCGGTGTATAAAGTAAGTCCCTCTCCTAATACCTATAACTTTTTGAAATCGGAAAAGGGGGCGTCGCACCTCCCATAAAAATGGGACCTTTCATACTCAATATCTTTGGAGGTATTAAAGCTAGACTACTTAGTTTTGGTAAGGCGTTGTATAAAGTACATCCCTTTCCTAATACCTATCCTTTTTTGAAATCGTAAAAGGAGGCGTGGCACCTCCCATACAAATGGGAACTTTTATACTCAATATCTTTAGGGGTATTAATGCTAGACTACTAAATTTTGGTAAGGCGGTGTATAAAGTAAGTCCCTCTCCTAATACCTATAACTTTTTGAAATCGGAAAAGGGGGCGTCGCACCTCCCATAAAAATGGGACCTTTCATACTCAATATCTTTGGAGGTATTAAAGCTAGACTACTTAGTTTTGGTAAGGCGTTGTATAAAGTACATCCCTTTCCTAATACCTATCCTTTTTTGAAATCGGAAAAGGGGGCGTCGCACCTCCCATACAAATGGGAATTTTCATACTCAATATCTTTGGAGGTATTAATGCTAGACTACTTAGTTTTAGTAAGGCGTTGTATAAAGTAAATCCCTTTCCTAATACCTATCCTTTTTTGAAATCGTAAAAGGGGGCGTGGGACCTCCCATACAAATGGGAACTTTCATACTCAATATCTTTGGAGGTATTAATGCTAGACTACTAACTTTTGGTAAGGCGTTGTAAAAAGTAAGTCCGTTTCCTAGTACCTATCCCTTTTGGAAATCGTAAAAGGGGGCGTGGTACCTCGCATACAAATGGGAACTTTCATACTCAATATCTTTGGAGGTATTAATGCTAGACTACTAAATTTTGCTAAGGCGTTGTATAAAGTAAGTCTCTTTGCTAATACCTATCCCTTTTTGAATTCGGAAAAGGGGGCGTGCCCCCTCCCATACAATACTCAATATCTTTGGAGGTATTAATGGTAGACTACTAAATTTTGGTAAGGCGTTGTACAGAGTAAGTACCTTTCCTAATACCTATCCCTTTTTGAAATCGTAAAAGGAGGCGTGGCACCTCCCATACAATTGGGAACTTTCATACTCAATATCTTTGGAGGTATTAATGCTAGGCTACTAAATTTTGGTAAGGGGCTGTATAAGGTAAGTCCCTTTCCTAATAGCTATTCCTTTTTGAAATCGTGTCGCCACTTGACGCCCAAACGCGTGCACGGATTTTAACCAAACTTACACACAGGTCAGGTACATAGCCCGGCGTGGTTCTTGCGTACTTTTTCTTTTAAATCGGAAAAGGGGGCGTGGCACCTCCCATACAAATGGGAACTTTCATACTCAATATCTTTGGAGGTATTAATGCTACACTACTAAATTTTGCTAAGGCGTTGTATAAAGTAAGTCCCTTTCCTAATACCAATTCCTTTTTGAAATCGGAAAAGGGGGCGTGGCACCTTGCATACAAATGGGAACTTTCATATTCAATATCGTTGGAGGTATTAATGCTAGAGTACTAGATTTTGGTTAGGCGTTGTGTAAAGTAAGTATATTTCCTAATAAATATCCTTTTTTGAAATCGTAAAAGGGGGCGGGGCACCTCCCATACAAATTTGAACTTTCATACTCAATATCTTTGGAGGTATTAATGCTAGACTACTAAATTTTGCTAAGGCGTTGTATAAAGTAAGTCTCTTTGCTAATACCTATCCCTTTTTGAATTCGGAAAAGGGGGCGTGCCCCCTCCCATACAATACTCAATATCTTTGGAGGTATTAATGGTAGACTACTAAATTTTGGTAAGGCGTTGTACAGAGTAAGTACCTTTCCTAATACCTATCCCTTTTTGAAATCGTAAAAGGAGGCGTGGCACCTCCCATACAATTGGGAACTTTCATACTCAATATCTTTGGAGGTATTAATGCTAGGCTACTAAATTTTGGTAAGGGGCTGTATAAGGTAAGTCCCTTTCCTAATAGCTATTCCTTTTTGAAATCGTGTCGCCACTTGACGCCCAAACGCGTGCACGGATTTTAACCAAACTTACACACAGGTCAGGTACATAGCCCGGCGTGGTTCTTGCGTACTTTTTCTTTTAAATCGGAAAAGGGGGCGTGGCACCTCCCATACAAATGGGAACTTTCATACTCAATATCTTTGGAGGTATTAATGCTACACTACTAAATTTTGCTAAGGCGTTGTATAAAGTAAGTCGCTTTCCTAATACCTATCCCTTTTTGAATTCGGAGAAGGGGGCGTGGCACCTCCTATACAAATGGGAACTTTCATACTCAATATCTTTAGAGGTATTAACGCTAGACTACTAAATTTTGGTAAGGCGTTGTAAAAAGTAAGTCCCTTTCCTAGTACCTATCCCTTTTGGAAATCGTAAAAGGGGGCGTGGCACCTCCCATACAAATGGGAACTTTTTTACTCTATATCTTTGGAGGTATTAATGCTAGACTACTAAATTTTGCTAAGGCGTTGTATAAAGTAAGTCCCTTTCCTAATACCTATTTCTTTTTGAATTCGGAAAAGGGGGCGTGGCACCTCCCATACAAATGGGAACTTTCATACTCAATATCTTTGGAGGTATTAATGTAAGACTACTAAATTTTGGTAAGGCGTTGTACAGAGTAAGTCCCTTTCCTAATACCTATCCTTTTTTGAAATCGTAAAAGGGGGCGTGGGACCTCCCATACAAATGGGAACTTTCATACTCAATATCTTTGGAGGTATTAATGCTAGACTACTAACTTTTGGGAAGGCGTTGTAAAAAGTAAGTCCGTTTCCTAGTACCTATCCCTTTTGGAAATCGTAAAAGGGGGCGTGGTACCTCGCATACAAATGGGAACTTTCATACTCAATATCTTTGGAGGTATTAATGCTAGACTACTAAATTTTGCTAAGGCGTTGTATAAAGTAAGTCTCTTTGCTAATACCTATCCCTTTTTGAATTCGGAAAAGGGGGCGTGCCCCCTCCCATACAATACTCAATATCTTTGGAGGTATTAATGGTAGACTACTAAATTTTGGTAAGGCGTTGTACAGAGTAAGTACCTTTCCTAATACCTATCCCTTTTTGAAATCGTAAAAGGAGGCGTGGCACCTCCCATACAATTGGGAACTTTCATACTCAATATCTTTGGAGGTATTAATGCTAGGCTACTAAATTTTGGTAAGGGGCTGTATAAGGTAAGTCCCTTTCCTAATAGCTATTCCTTTTTGAATTCGGAAAAGGGGGCGTGGCACCTCCCATACAAATGGGAACTTTCATACTCAATATCTTTGGAGGTATTAATGTAAGACTACTAAATTTTGGTAAGGCGTTGTACAGAGTAAGTCCCTTTCCTAGTACCTATCCGTTTTTGAAATCGTAAAAGGGGGCGTGGGACCTCCCATACAAATGGGAACTTTCATACTCAATATCTTTGGAGGTATTAATGCTAGACTACTAAATTTTGGTAAGGCGTTGTAAAAAGTAAGTTCCTTTCCTAGTACCTATCCCTTTTTGAAATCGTAAAAGGGGGCGTGGCTCCTCCCATACAAATTTGAACTTTCATACTCAATATCTTTGGAGGTATTAATGCTACACTACTAAATTTTGGTAAGGCGTTGTATAAAGTAAGTCCCTTTCCTAATACCAATCCCTTTTTGAAATCGGAAAAGGGGGCGTGGCACCTTGCATACAAATGGGAACGTTCATATTCAATATCGTTGGAGGTATTAATGCTAGAGTACTAGATTTTGGTATGGCGTTGTGTAAAGTAAGTATATTTCCTAATAAATATCCTTTTTTGAAATCGTAAAAGGGGGCGTGGCACCTCCCATACAAATTTGAACTTTCATACTCAGTATCTTTGGAGGTATTAATGCTAGACTACTAAATTTTGGTAAGGCGTTGTATAAAGTAAGTTGCTTTCCTAATACCTATCCCTTTTTGAATTCGGAGAAGGGGGCGTGGCACCTCCTATACAAATGGGAACTTTCATACTCAATATCTTTGGAGGTATTAACGCTAGACTACTAAATTTTGGTAAGGCGTTGTAAAAAGGAAGTCCCTTTCCTAGTACCTATCCCTTTTGGAAATCGTAAAAGGGGGCGTGGCACCTCCCATACAAATGGGAACTTTTATACTCAATATCTTTGGAGGTATTAATGCTAGACTACTAAATTTTGCTAAGGCGTTGTAAAAAGTAAGTCCCTTTCCTAATACCTATCGCTTTTTGAACTCGGAAAAGGGGGCGTGGCACCTCCCATACAAATGGGAACTTTCATACTCAATATCTTTGGAGGTATTAATGTAAGACTACTAAATTTTGGTAAAGCGTTGTACAGAGTAAGTCCCTTTCCTAGTACCTATCCGTTTTTGAAATCGTAAAAGGGGGCGTGGGACCTCCCATACAAATGGGAACTTTCATACTCAATATCTTTGGTGGTATTAATGCTAGACTACTAAATTTTGGTAAGGCGTTGTAAAAAAAAAGAACGTTTCCTAGTATCTTCCCCTTTTTGAAATCGTCGAAGGGGGCGTGGCACCTCCCATACAAATGGGAACTTTCATACTCAATATCTTTGGGGGTATTAATGCTAGACTACTAAATTTTGGTAAGGCGTTGTATAAAGTACATCCCTTTCCTAATACCTATCCTTTTTTGAAATCGTAAAAGGAGGCGTGGCACCTCCCATACAAATGGGAACTTTTATACTCAATATCTTTGGGGGTATTAATGCTAGACTACTAAATTTTGGTAAGGCGTTGTATAAAGTAAGTCCCTTTCCTATTACCTATCACTTTTTGAAATCGGAAAAGGGAGCGGTGCACCTCCCATACAAATGAGATTTTGCATCTATACATAATCTAGACATATTATAAAAAGTAAACACTTTTTCTCGTGTCGCCCCTTGACGCTCAAACGCGTGGACGGATTTTAACCAAACTTACACACAGGTCAGGTACATAGCCCGGCATGGTTCCTACCTACTTTTTTTTTTTAAATCGGAAAAGGGGGCGTGGCACCTCCCATACAAATAGGAACTTTCATACTCAATATCTTTGGAGGTATTAATGCTACACTACTAAATTTTGGTAAGGCGTTGTATAAAGTAAGTCCCTTTCCTAATACCAATCTTTTTTTGAAATCGGAAAAGGGGGCGTAGCACCTTCCATAAAAATGGGAACTTTCATATTCAAAATCGTTGGATGTATTAATGCTAGAGTACTAGATTTTGGTAATTCGTTGTGTAAATTAAGTCCCTTTCCTAGTACCTATCCCTTTTTGAAATCGGAAAAGGGGGCGTGGCACCTTGCATACAAATGGGAACTTTCATATTCAATATCGTTGGAGGTATTAATGCTAGAGTACTAGATTTTGGTAAGGCGTTGTGTAAAGTAAGTATATTTCCTAATAAATATCCTTTTTTGAAATCGTAAAAGGGGGCGTGGCACCTCCCATACAAATTTGAACTTTCATACTCAATATCTTTGGAGGTATTAATGCTACACTACTAAATTTTGGTAAGGCGTTGTATAAAGTAAGTCCCTTTCCTAATACCAATCCCTTTTTGAAATCGGAAAAGGGGGCGTAGCACCTTCCATAAAAATGGGAACTTTCATATTCAATATCGTTGAATGTATTAATGCTAGAGTACTAGATTTTGGTAATTCGTTGTGTAAATTAAGTCGTTTTCCTAGTACCTATCCCTTTTTGAAATCGGAAAAGGGGGCGTGGCACCTTGCATACAAATGGGAACGTTCATATTCAATATCGTTGGAGGTATTAATGCTAGAGTACTAGATTTTGGTAAGGCGTTGTGTAAAGTAAGTATATTTCCTAATAAATATCCTTTTTTGAAATCGTAAAAGGGGGCGTGGCACCTCCCATACAAATTTGAACTTTCATACTCAGTATCTTTGGAGGTATTAATGCTAGACTACTAAATTTTGGTAAGGCGTTGTATAAAGTAAGTTGCTTTCCTAATACCTATCCCTTTTTGAATTCGGAGAAGGGGGCGTGGCACCTCCTATACAAATGGGAACTTTCATACTCAATATCTTTGGAGGTATTAACGCTAGACTACTAAATTTTGGTAAGGCGTTGTATAAAGTAAGTCCCTTTCCTAGTACCTATCCCTTTTGGAAATCGTAAAAGGGGGCGTGGCACCTCCCATACAAATGGGAACTTTTATACTCAATATCTTTGGAGGTATTAATGCTAGACTACTAAATTTTGCTAAGGCGTTGTATAAAGTAAGTCCCTTTCCTAATACCTATCCCTTTTTGAATTCGGAAAAGGGGGCGTGGCACCTCCCATACAAATGGGAACTTTCATACTCAATATCTTTGGAGGTATTAATGTAAGACTACTAAATTTTGGTAAGGCGTTGTACAGAGTAAGTCCCTTTCCTAATACCTATCCTTTTTTGAAATCGTAAAAGGGGGCGTGGGACCTCCCATACAAATGGGAACTTTCATACTCAATATCTTTGGAGGTATTAATGCTAGACTACTAAATTTTGGTAAGGCGTTGTAAAAAGTAAGTCCGTTTCCTAGTACCTATCCCTTTTGGAAATCGTAAAAGGGGGCGTGGTACCTCCCATACAAATGGGAACTTTCATACTCAATATCTTTGGAGGTATTAATGCTAGACTACTAAATTTTGCTAAGGCGTTGTATAAAGTAAGTCTCTTTTCTAATACCTATCCCTTTTTGAATTCGGAAAAGGGGGCGTGCCCCCTCCCATACAAATGGGAATTTTCATACTCAATATCTTTGGAGGTATTAATGGTAGACTACTAAATTTTGGTAAGGCGTTGTACAGAGTAAGTCCCTTTCCTAATACCTATCCCTTTTTGAAATCGTAAAAGGGGGTGTGGCACCTCCCATACAAATGGGAACTTTCATACTCAATATCTTTGGAGGTATTAATGCTAGACTACTAAATTTTGGTAAGGCGTTGTATAAAGTAAGTCCCTTTCCTAATACCTATCCCTTTTTGAAATCGTAAAAGGGAGCGTGGCACCCCCCATAAACATGGGATCTTTCATACCCTCTATCTATGCAACTATTATCGCTAGACCGCTGAAAGTTGATAAGAAGTTGTATGCAGTAAGTCCCTTTCTTATTACCTATCACTTTTTGAAATCGGAAAAGGGAGCGGTGCACCTCCCATACAATTGAGATTTTTCATTTATACATAATCTATACATATTATAAAAAGTAAACACTTATTTTCGTGTCGTCACTTGACGCTCAAACGCGTGGACGGATTTTAACCAAACTTACACATAAGTCAGGTACATAGCCCTGCATGGTTCTTACGTACTTTTTTTTTTTAAATCGGAAAAGGAGGCGTGGCACCTCCCATACAAATGGGAACTTTCATACTCAATATCTTTGGAGGTATTAATGCTAGACTACTAAATTTTGGTAAGGCGTTGTATAAAGTAAGTCCCTATCCTAATACCTATCCCTCTTTCAAATCGCAAGGGGGGTGTGGCATCTCCCATACAAATGGGTTTTTTCATACCCCCTATATATGCAACTATTATCGCTAGACCACTGAAATTTGGTAAGACGTTGTATAAAGTAAGTCCCTTTCCTATTACCTATCACTTTTTGAAATCGGAAAAGGGAGCGTTGCACCTCCCATACAAATGAGATTTTTCATCTATACATATTATAAAAAGTAAACACTTTTTCTCGTGTCGCCACTTGACGCTCAAACTCGTGGACGGATTTTAACCAAACTTACACACAGGTCAGGTACATAGCCCGGCATGGTTCTTACGTACTTTTTTTTTTAAATCGGAAAAGGGGGCGTGGCACCTCCCATACAAATGGGAACTTTCATACTCAATATCTTTGGAGGTATTAATGCTACACTACTATATTTTGGTAAGGCGTTGTATAAAGTAAGTCCCTTTCCTATTACCTATCACTTTTTGAAATCGGAAAAGGGAGCGGTGCACCTCCCATACAAATGAGATTTTGCATCTATACATAATCTAGACATATTATAAAAAGTAAACACTTTTTCTCGTGTCGCCCCTTGACGCTCAAACGCGTGGACGGATTTTAACCAAACTTACACACAGGTCAGGTACATAGCCCGGCATGGTTCTTACGTACTTTTTTTTTGAAATCGGAAAAGGGGGCGTGGCACCTCCCATACAAATGGGAACTTTCATACTCAATATCTTTGGAGGTATTAATGCCACACTACTAAATTTTGGTAAGGCGTTGTATAAAGTAAATCCCTTTCCTAATACCAATCCCTTTTTGAAATCGGAAAAGGGAGCGGTGCACCTCCCATACAAATGAGATTTTGCATCTATACATAATCTAGACATATTATAAAAAGTAAACACTTTTTCTCGTGTCGCCCCTTGACGCTCAAACGCGTGGACGGATTTTAACCAAACTTACACACAGGTCAGGTACATAGCCCGGCATGGTTCTTACCTACTTTTTTTTTTTAAATCGGAAAAGGGGGCGTGGCACCTCCCATACAAATAGGAACTTTCATACTCAATATCTTTGGAGGTATTAATGCTACACTACTAAATTTTGGTAAGGCGTTGTATAAAGTAAGTCCCTTTCCTAATACCAATCTTTTTTTGAAATCGGAAAAGGGGGCGTAGCACCTTCCATAAAAATGGGAACTTTCATATTCAAAATCGTTGGATGTATTAATGCTAGAGTACTAGATTTTGGTAATTCGTTGTGTAAATTAAGTCCCTTTCCTAGTACCTATCCCTTTTTGAAATCGGAAAAGGGGGCGTGGCACCTTCCATACAAATGGGAACTTTCATATTCAATATCGTTGGAGGTATTAATGCTAGAGTACTAGATTTTGGTAAGGCGTTGTGTAAAGTAAGTATATTTCCTAATAAATATCCTTTTTTGAAATCGTAAAAGGGGGCGTGGCACCTCCCATACAAATTTGAACTTTCATACTCAATATCTTTGGAGGTATTAATGCTACACTACTAAATTTTGGTAAGGCGTTGTATAAAGTAAGTCCCTTTCCTAATACCAATCCCTTTTTGAAATCGGAAAAGGGGGCGTAGCACCTTCCATAAAAATGGGAACTTTCATATTCAATATCGTTGAATGTATTAATGCTAGAGTACTAGATTTTGGTAATTCGTTGTGTAAATTAAGTCGTTTTCCTAGTACCTATCCCTTTTTGAAATCGGAAAAGGGGGCGTGGCACCTTGCATACAAATGGGAACGTTCATATTCAATATCGTTGGAGGTATTAATGCTAGAGTACTAGATTTTGGTAAGGCGTTGTGTAAAGTAAGTATATTTCCTAATAAATATCCTTTTTTGAAATCGTAAAAGGGGGCGTGGCACCTCCCATACAAATTTGAACTTTCATACTCAGTATCTTTGGAGGTATTAATGCTAGACTACTAAATTTTGGTAAGGCGTTGTATAAAGTAAGTTGCTTTCCTAATACCTATCCCTTTTTGAATTCGGAGAAGGGGGCGTGGCACCTCCTATACAAATGGGAACTTTCATACTCAATATCTTTGGAGGTATTAACGCTAGACTACTAAATTTTGGTAAGGCGTTGTAAAAAGGAAGTCCCTTTCCTAGTACCTATCCCTTTTGGAAATCGTAAAAGGGGGCGTGGCACCTCCCATACAAATGGGAACTTTTATACTCAATATCTTTGGAGGTATTAATGCTAGACTACTAAATTTTGCTAAGGCGTTGTATAAAGTAAGTCCCTTTCCTAATACCTATCCCTTTTTGAATTCGGAAAAGGGGGCGTGGCACCTCCCATACAAATGGGAACTTTCATACTCAATATCTTTGGAGGTATTAATGTAAGACTACTAAATTTTGGTAAGGCGTTGTACAGAGTAAGTCCCTTTCCTAATACCTATCCTTTTTTGAAATCGTAAAAGGGGGCGTGGGACCTCCCATACAAATGGGAACTTTCATACTCAATATCTTTGGAGGTATTAATGCTAGACTACTAAATTTTGGTAAGGCGTTGTAAAAAGTAAGTCAGTTTCCTAGTACCTATCCCTTTTGGAAATCGTAAAAGGGGGCGTGGTACCTCCCATACAAATGGGAACTTTCATACTCAATATCTTTGGAGGTATTAATGCTAGACTACTAAATTTTGCTAAGGCGTTGTATAAAGTAAGTCTCTTTTCTAATACCTATACCTTTTTGAATTCGGAAAAGGGGGCGTGCCCCCTCCCATACAAATGGGAATTTTCATACTCAATATCTTTGGAGGTATTAATGGTAGACTACTAAATTTTGGTAAGGCGTTGTACAGAGTAAGTCCCTTTCCTAATACCTATCCCTTTTTGAAATCGTAAAAGGGGGTGTGGCACCTCCCATACAAATGGGAACTTTCATACTCAATATCTTTGGAGGTATTAATGCTAGACTACTAAATTTTGGTAAGGCGTTGTATAAAGTAAGTCCCTTTCCTAATACCTATCCCTTTTTGAAATCGTAAAAGGGAGCGTGGCACCCCCATAAACATGGGATCTTTCATACCCTCTATCTATGCAACTATTATCGCTAGACCGCTGAAAGTTGATAAGAAGTTGTATGCAGTAAGTCCCTTTCTTATTACCTATCACTTTTTGAAATCGGAAAAGGGAGCGGTGCACCTCCCATACAATTGAGATTTTTCATTTATACATAATCTATACATATTATAAAAAGTAAACACTTATTTTCGTGTCGTCACTTGACGCTCAAACGCGTGGACGGATTTTAACCAAACTTACACATAAGTCAGGTACATAGCCCTGCATGGTTCTTACGTACTTTTTTTTTTTAAATCGGAAAAGGAGGCGTGGCACCTCCCATACAAATGGGAACTTTCATACTCAATATCTTTGGAGGTATTAATGCTACACTACTATATTTTGGTAAGGCGTTGTATAAAGTAAGTCCCTTTCCTATTACCTATCACTTTTTGAAATCGGAAAAGGGAGCGGTGCACCTCCCATACAAATGAGATTTTGCATCTATACATAATCTAGACATATTATAAAAAGTAAACACTTTTTCTCGTGTCGCCCCTTGACGCTCAAACGCGTGGACGGATTTTAACCAAACTTACACACAGGTCAGGTACATAGCCCGGCATGGTTCTTACGTACTTTTTTTTTGAAATCGGAAAAGGGGGCGTGGCACCTCCCATACAAATGGGAACTTTCATACTCAATATCTTTGGAGGTATTAATGCTACACTACTATATTTTGGTAAGGCGTTGTATAAAGTAAGTCCCTTTCCTATTACCTATCACTTTTTGAAATCGGAAAAGGGAGCGGTGCACCTCCCATACAAATGAGATTTTGCATCTATACATAATCTAGACATATTATAAAAAGTAAACACTTTTTCTCGTGTCGCCCCTTGACGCTCAAACGCGTGGACGGATTTTAACCAAACTTACACACAGGTCAGGTACATAGCCCGGCATGGTTTTTACGTACTTTTTTTTTGAAATCGGAAAAGGGGGCGTGGCACCTCCCATACAAATGGGAACTTTCATACTCAATATCTTTGGAAGTATTAATGCCACACTACTAAATTTTGGTAAGGCGTTGTATAAAGTAAATCCCTTTCCTAATACCAATCCCTTTTTGAAATCGGAAAAGGGGGCGTGGCACCTTCCATACAAATGGGAACTTTCATATTCAATATCGTTGGAGGTATTAATGCTAGAGTACTAGATTTTGGTAAGGCGTTGTGTAAATTAAGTCCCTTTTCTAGTACCTATCCCTTTTTGAAATCGTCAAAGGGGGCGTGGCACCTCCCATACAAATGGGAACTTTCATACTCAATATCTTTAGAGGTATTACTGCTAGACTACTAAATTTTGCTAAGGCATTGTGTAAAGTAAGTATCTTTCCTAATAAATATCCTTTTTTGAAATCGTAAAAGGGGGCGTGGCACCTCCCATACAAATTTGAACTTTCATACTCAATATCTTTGGAGGTATTAATAGACTACTAAATTTTGGTAAGGCGTTGTATAAAGTAAGTCGCTTTCCTAATACCTATCCCTTTTTGAATTCGGAGAAGGGGGCGTGGCAACTCCCATACAAATGGGAACTTTTATACTCAATATCTTTGGAGGTATTAATGCTAGACTACTAAATTTTGCTAAGGCGTTGTATAAAGTAAGTCCCTTTCCTAATACCTATCACTTTTTGAATTCGGAAAAGGGGGCGTGGCACCTCCCATACAAATGGGAACTTTCATACTCAATATCTTTGGAGGTATTAATGTAAGACTACTAAATTTTGGTAAAGCGTTGTACAGAGTAAGTCCCTTTCCTAATACCTATCCGTTTTTGAAATCGTAAAAGGGGGCGTGGGACCTCCCATACAAATGGGAACTTTCATACTCAATATCTTTGGAGGTATTAATGCTAGACTACTAAATTTTGGTAAAGCGTTGTACAGAGTAAGTCCCTTTCCTAATACCTATCCCTTTTGGAAATCGTAAAAGGGGGCGTGGTACCTCCCATACAAATGGGAATTTTCATACTCAATAGCGTTGGATGTATTAATGCTAGAGTACTAGATTTTGGTAATTCGTTGTGTAAATTAAGTCCCTTTCCTAATACCTATCCGTTTTTGAAATCGTAAAAGGGGGCGTGGGACCTCCCATACAAATGGGAACTTTCATACTCAATATCTTTGGAGGTATTAATGCTAGACTACTAAATTTTGGTAAAGCGTTGTACAGAGTAAGTCCCTTTCCTAATACCTATCCCTTTTGGAAATCGTAAAAGGGGGCGTGGTACCTCCCATACAAATGGGAACTTTCATACTCAATAGCGTTGGATGTATTAATGCTAGAGTACTAGATTTTGGTAATTCGTTGTGCAAATTAAGTCCCTTTCCTAATACCTATCCCTTTTGGAAATCGTAAAAGGGGGCGTGGTACCTCCCATACAAATGGGAACTTTCATACTCAATATCTTTGGAGGTATTAATGCTAGACTACTAAATTTTGCTAAGGCGTTGTATAAAGTAAGTCCCTTTGCTAATACCTATCCCTTTTTGAATTCGGAAAAGGGGGCGTGGCACCTCCCATACAAATGGGAACTTTTATACTCAATATCTTTGGAGGTATTAATGCTAGACCACTAAATTTTGCTAAGGCGTTGTATAAAGTAAGTCCCTTTCCTAATACCTATCCCTTTTTGAATTCGGAAAAGAGGGCGTGGCACCTCCCATACAAATGGGAACTTTCATACTCAATATCTTTGGAGGTATTAATGTAAGACTACTAAATTTTGGTAAAGCGTTGTACAGAGTAAGTCCCTTTCCTAATACCTATCCCTTTTGGAAATCGTAAAAGGGGGCGTGGTACCTCCCATACAAATGGGAACTTTCATACTCAATATCTTTGGAGGTATTAATGCTAGACTACGAAATTTTGCTAAGGCGTTGTATAAAGTAAGTCTCTTTACTAATACCTATCCCTTTTTGAATTCGGAAAAGGGGCGTTCCCCCTCCCATACAAATGAGAATTTTCATACTCAATATCTTTGGAGGTATTAATGGTAGACTACTAAATTTTGGTAAGGCGTTGTACAGAGTAAGTCCCTTTCCTAATACCTATCCCTTTTTGAAATCGTAAAAGGGGGTGTGGCACCTCCCATACAAATGGGAACTTTCATACTCAATATCTTTGGAGGTATTAATGCTAGACTACTAAATTTTGGTAAGGCGTTGTATAAAGTAAGTCCCTTTCCTAATACCCATCCCTTTTTGAAATCGTGAAAGGGAGCGTGGCACCCCCCATAAAAATGGGATCTTTCATACCCCCTATCTATGCAACTATTATCGCTAGACCACTGAAAGTTGATAAGAAGTTGTATGCAGTAAGTCCCTTTCTTATTACCTATCACTTTTTGAAATCGGAAAAGGGAGCGGTGCACCTCCCATACAATTGAGATTTTTCATTTATACATAATCTATACATATTATAAAAAGTAAACACTTTTTTTCGTGTCGTCACTTGACGCTCAAACGCGTGGACGGATTTTAACCAAACTTACACATAGGTCAGGTACATAGCCCTGCATGGTTCTTACGTCCTTTGTTTTTTTTAAATCGGAAAAGGAGGCGTGGCACCTCCCATACAATTGGGAACTTTCATACTCAATATCTTTGGAGGTATTAATGCTAGGCTACTAAATTTTGGTAAGGGGCTGTATAAGGTAAGTCCCTTTCCTAATAGCTATTCCTTTTTGAAATCGTGTCGCCACTTGACGCCCAAACGCGTGGACGGATTTTAACCAAACTTACACACAGGTCAGGTACATAGCCCGGCGTGGTTCTTGCGTACTTTTTCTTTTAAATCGGAAAAGGGGGCGTGGCAACCTCCCATACAAATGGGAACTTTCATACTCAATATCTTTGGAGGTATTAATGCTAGACTACTAAATTTTGGTAAAGCGTTGTACAGAGTAAGTCCCTTTCCTAATACCTATCCGTTTTTGAAATCGTAAAAGGGGGCGTGGGACCTCCCATACAAATGGGAACTTTCATACTCAATATCTTTGGAGGTATTAATGCTAGACTACTAAATTTTGGTAAGGCGTTGTAAAAAAAAAGAACGTTTCCTAGTACCTATCCCTTTTGGAAATCGTAAAAGGGGGCGTGGTACCTCCCATCCAAATGGGAACTTTCATACTCAATAGCGTTGGATGTATTAATGCTAGAGTACTAGATTTTGGTAATTCGTCGTGTAAATTAAGTCCCTTTCCTAGTACCTATCCCTTTTTGAAATCGTCAAAGGGGGCGTGGCACCTCCCATACAAATGGGAACGTTCATACTCAATATCTTTAGAGGTATTATTGCTAGACTACTAAATTTTGGTAAGGCGTTGTGTAAAGTAAGTATCTTTCCTAATAAATATCCTTTTTTGAAATCGTGAAAGGGGGCGTGGCACCTCCCATACAAATTTGAACTTTCATACTCAATATCTTTGGAGGTATTAAAGCTAGACTATTTAGTTTTGGTAAGGCGTTGTATAAAGTACATCCCTTTCCTAATACCTATCCTTTTTTGAAATCGTAAAAGGAGGCGTGGCACCTCCCATACAAATGGGAACTTTTATACTCAATATCTTTGGGGGTATTAATGCTAGACTACTAAATTTTGGTAAGGCGTTGTATAAAGTAAGTCCCTTTCCTATTACCTATCACTTTTTGAAATCGGAAAAGGGAGCGGTGCACCTCCCATACAAATGAGATTTTGCATCTATACATAATCTAGACATATTATAAAAAGTAAACACTTTTTCTCGTGTCGCCCCTTGACGCTCAAACGCGTGGACGGATTTTAACAAAACTTACACACAGGTCAGGTACATAGCCCGGCATGGTTCTTACGTACTTTTTTTTTAAAATCGGAAAAGGGGGCGTGGCACCTCCCATATAAATAAGATTTTGCATCTATACATAATCTAGACATATTATAAAAAGTAAACACTTTTTCTCGTGTCGCCCCTTGACGCTCAAACGCGTGGACGGATTTTAACAAAACTTACACACAGGTCAGGTACATAGCCCGGCATGGTTCTTACGTACTTTTTTTTTTAAATCGGAAAAGGGGGCGTGGCACCTCCCATACAAATAGGAACTTTCATACTCAATATCTTTGGAGGTATTAATGCTACACTACTAAATTTTGGTAAGGCGTTGTATAAAGTAAGTCCCTTTCCTAATACCAATACCTTTTTGAAATCGGAAAAGGGGGCGTAGCACCTTCCATAAAAATGGGAACTTTCATACTCAATATCTTTAGAGGTATTATTGCTAGGCTACTAAATTTTGGTAAGGCGTTGTGTAAAGTAAGTATCTTTCCTAATAAATATCCTTTTTTGAAATCGTAAAAGGGGGCGTGGCACCTCCCATACAAATTTGAACTTTCATATTCAATATCGTTGGATGTAGTAATGCTAGAGTACTAGATTTTGGTAATCCGTTGTGTAAATTAAGTCCCTTTCCTAGTACCTATCCCTTTTTGAAATCGTCAAAGGGGGCGTGGCACCTCCCATACAAATGGGAACTTTCATACTCAATATCTTTAGAGGTATTATTGCTAGACTACTAAATTTTGGTAAGGCGTTGTGTAAAGTAAGTATCTTTCCTAATAAATATCCTTTTTTGAAATCGTAAAAGGGGGCGTGGCACCTCCCATACAAATTTGAACTTTCATACTCAATATCTTTGGAGGTATTAATGCTAGACTACTAAATTTTGGTAAGGCGTTGTATAAAGTAAGTCGCTTTCCTAATACCTATCCCTTTTTGAATTCGGAGAAGGGGGCGTGGCACCTCCCATACAAATGGGAACTTTCATACTCAATATCTTTGGAGGTATTAATGCTAGACTACTAAATTTTGGTAAGGCGTTGTAAAAAGTAAGTCCCTTTCCTAGTACCTATCCCTTTTGGAAATCGTAAAAGGGGGCGTGGCACCTCCCATACAAATGGGAACTTTTATACCCAATATCTTTAGAGGTATTATTGCTAGACTACTAAATTTTAGTAAGGCCTTGTAAAAAGTAAGTCCGTTTCCTAGTACCTATCCCTTTTGGAAATCGTAAAAGGGGGCGTGGTACCTCCCATACAAATGGGAACTTTCATACTCAATATCTTTGGAGGTATTAATGCTAGACTACTAAATTTTGCTAAGGCGTTGTATAAAGTAAGTCTCTTTGCTAATACCTATCCCTTTTTGAATTCGGAAAAGGGGGCGTGGCCCCTCCCATACAAATGGGAACTTTCATACTCAATATCTTTGGAGGTATTAATGTTAGACTACTAAATTTTGGTGATTCGTTGTACAGAGTAAGTCCCTTTCCTAATACCTATCTCTTTTTGAAATCGTAAAAGGGGGTGTGGCACCTCCCATACAAATGGGAACTTTCATACCCCCTATCTATGCAACTATTATCGCTAGACCACTGAAAGTTGGTAAGAAGTTGTATACAGTAAGTCCCTTTCTTATTACCTATCACTTTTTGAAATCGGAAAATGGAGAGGTGCACCTCCCATACAATTGAGATTTTTCATTTATACATAATCTATACATATTATAAAAAGTAAACACTTTTTTTCGTGTCGTCACTTGACGCTCAAACGCGTGGACGGATTTTAACCAAACTTACACATAGGTCAGGTACATATCCCTGCATGGTTCTTACGTACTTTTTTTTTTAAATCGGAAAAGGAGGCGTGGCACCTCTCATACAATTGGGAACTTTCATACTCAATATCTTTGGAGGTATTAATGCTAGGCTACTAAATTTTGGTAAGGGGCTGTATAAGGTAAGTCCCTTTCCTAATAGCTATTCCTTTTTGAAATCGCAAGGGGGGTGTGGCATCTCCCATACAAATGGGTTTTTTCATACCCCCTATATATGCAACTATTATCGCTAGACCACTGAAATTTGGTAAGACGTTGTATAAAGTAAGTCCCTTTCCCATTACCTATCACTTTTTGAAATCGGAAAAGGGAGCGTTGCACCTCCCATACAAATGAGATTTTTCATCTATACATAATCTATACATATTATAAAAAGTAAAGACTTTTTCTCGTGTCGCCACTTGACGCTCAAACTCGTGGACGGATTTTAACCAAACTTACACACAGGTCAGGTACATAGCTCGGCATGGTTCTTACGTACTTTTTTTTTAAATCGAAAAAGGGGGCGTGGCACCTCCCATACAAATGAGAATTTTCATACTCAATACTTTTGGAGGTATTAATGCTAGACTACTTAGTTTTGGTAAGGCGTTGTATAAAGTAAATCCCTTTCCTAATACCTATCTTTTTTGAAATCGTAAGAGGAGGCGTGGCACCTCCCATACAAATGGGAACTTTTATACTCAATATCTTTGGGGGTATTAATGCTAGACTACTTAGTTTTGGTAAGGCGTTGTATAAAGTAAATTCCTTTCCTAATATCTATCCTTTTTTGAAATCGTAAAAGGGGGCGTAGCACCTCCCATACAAATGGGAACTTTTATAATCAATATCTTTGGGGGTATTAATGCTAGACTACTTAGTTTTGGTAAGGCGTTGTATAAAGTAAATTCCTTGCCTAATACCTATCCTTTTTTGAAATCGTAAAAGGAGGCGTGGCACCTCCCATACAAATTGGAACTTTTATACTCAATATCTTTGGAGGTATTAATGCTAGACTACAAAATTTTGGTAAAGCGTTGTATAAAGTAAGTCCCTATCCTAATACCTATCCCTCTTTCAAATCGCAAGGGGGGTGTGGCATCTCCCATACAAATGGGTTTTTTCATACCCCCTATATATGTAACTATTATCGCTAGACCACTGAAATTTGGTAAGACGTTGTATAAAGTAAGTCCCTTTCCCATTACCTATCACTTTCTGAAAAGGGAGCGGTGCACCTCCCATACAAATGAGATTTTTAATCTATACATAATCTATACATATTATAAAAAGTAAACACTTTTTTCGTGTCGTCACTTGACGCCCAAACGCGTGGACGGATTTTAACCAAACTTACACACAGGTCAGGTACATAGCCCGGCGTGGTTCTTGCGTACTTTTTCTTTTAAATCGGAAAAGGGGGCGTGGCCACCTCCCATACAAATGGGAACTTTCATACTCAATATCTTTGGAGGTATTAATGCTAGACTACTAAATTTTGGTAAGGCGTTGTATAAAGTAAGTCCCTATCCTAATACCTATCCCTCTTTCAAATCGCAAGGGGGGTGTGGCATCTCCCATACAAATGGGTTTTTTCATACCCCCTATATATGTAACTATTATCGCTAGACCACTGAAATTTGGTAAGACGTTGTATAAAGTAAGTCCCTTTCCCATTACCTATCACTTTCTGAAAAGGGAGCGGTGCACCTCCCATACAAATGAGATTTTTAATCTATACATAATCTATACATATTATAAAAAGTAAACACTTTTTTTCGTGTCGTCACTTGACGCCCAAACGCGTGGACGGATTTTAACCAAACTTACACACAGGTCAGGTACATAGCCCGGCGTGGTTCTTGCGTACTTTTTCTTTTAAATCGGAAAAGGGGGCGTGGCAACCTCCCATACAAATGGGAACTTTCATACTCAATATCTTTGGAGGTATTAATGCTAGACTACTAAATTTTGGTAAGGCGTTGTATAAAGTAAGTCCCTATCCTAATACCTATCCCTCTTTCAAATCGCAAGGGGGGTGTGGCATCTCCCATACAAATGGGTTTTTTCATACCCCCTATATATGCAACTATTATCGCTAGACCACTGAAATTTGGTAAGACGTTGTATAAAGTAAGTCCCTTTCCCATTACCTATCACTTTCTGAAAAGGGAGCGGTGCACCTCCCATACAAATGAGATTTTTAATCTATACATAATCTATACATATTATAAAAAGTAAAGACTTTTTCTCGTGTCGCCACTTGACGCTCAAACTCGTGGACGGATTTTAACCAAACTTACACACAGGTCAGGTACATAGCTCGGCATGGTTCTTACGTACTTTTTTTTTAAATCGCAAAAGGGGGCGTGGCACCTCCCATACAAATGAGAATTTTCATACTCAATATCTTTGGAGGTATTAATGCTAGACTACTTAGTTTTGGTAAGTCGTTGTATAAAGTAAATCCCTTTCTTAATACCTATCCTTTTTTGAAATCGTAAGAGGAGGCGTGGCACGTCCCATACAAATGGGAACTTTTATACTCAATATCTTTGGGGGTATTAATGCTAGACTACTTAGTTTTGGTAAGGCGTTGTATAAAGTAAATTCCTTTCCTAATATCTATCCTTTTTTGAAATCGTAAAAGGAGGCGTGGCACCTCCCATAAAAATAGGAACTGTTATACTCAATATCTTTGGGGGTATTAGCGCTAGACTACTTAGTTTTGGTAAGGCGTTGTATAAAGTAAATTCCTTTCCTAATACCTATCCTTTTTTGAAATCGTAAAAGAAGGCGTGGCACCTCCCATAAAAATAGGAACTGTTATACTCAATATCTTTGGGGGTATTAATGCTAGACTACAAAATTTTGGTAAAGCGTTGTATAAAGTAAGTCCCTATCCTAATACCTATCCCTCTTTCAAATCGCAAGGGGGGTGTGGCATCTCCCATACAAATGGGTTTTTTCATACCCCCTATATATGTAACTATTATCGCTAGACCACTGAAATTTGGTAAGACGTTGTATAAAGTAAGTCCCTTTCCCATTACCTATCACTTTCTGAAAAGGGAGCGGTGCACCTCCCATACAAATGAGATTTTTAATCTATACATAATCTATACATATTATAAAAAGTAAAGACTTTTTCTCGTGTCGCCACTTGACGCTCAAACTCGTGGACGGATTTTAACCAAACTTACACACAGGTCAGGTACATAGCTCGGCATGGTTCTTACGTACTTTTTTTTGAAATCGCAAAAGGGGGCGTGGCACCTCCCATACAAATGAGAATTTTCATACTCAATATCTTTGGAGGTATTAATGCTAGACTACTTAGTTTTGGTAAGTCGTTGTATAAAGTAAATCCTTTTCGTAATACCTATCCTTTTTTGAAATCGTAAGAGGAGGCGTGGCACCTCCCATACAAATGGGAACTTTTATACTCAATATCTTTGGGGGTATTAATGCTAGACTACTTAGTTTTGGTAAGGCGTTGTATAAAGTAAATTCCTTTCCTAATATCTATCCTTTTTTGAAATCGTATAAGGAGGCGTGGCACCTCCCATAAAAATAGGAACTGTTATACTCAATATCTTTGGGGGTATTAGCGCTAGACTACTTAGTTTTGGTAAGGCGTTGTATAAAGTAAATTCCTTTCCTAATACCTATCCTTTTTTGAAATCGTAAAAGAAGGCGTGGCACCTCCCATAAAAATAGGAACTGTTATACTCAATATCTTTGGGGGTATTAGCGCTAGACTACTTAGTTTTGGTAAGGCGTTGTATAAAGTAAATTCCTTTCCTAATACCTATCCTTTTTTGAAATCGTAAAAGGAGGCGTGGCACCTCCCACACAAATGGGAAATTTTATACTCAATATCTTTGGAGGGGATTAATGCTAGACTACTTAGTTTTGGTAAGGCGTTGTATAAAGTAAATTCCTTTCCTAATACCTATCCTTTTTTGAAATCGTAAAAGGAGGCGTGGCACCTCCCATACAAAGGGGAACTTTTATACTCAATATCTTTGGGGGTACTATTGCTAGACTACTTAGTTTTGGTAAGACGTTGTATAAAGTAAATTCCTTTCCTAATATCTATCCTTTTTTGAAATCGTAAAAGGAGGCGTGGCACCTCCCATACAAATGGGAAATTTTATACTCAATATCCTTGGGGGGGATTAATGCTAGACTACTTAGTTTTGGTAAGGCGTTGTATAAAGTAAATTCCTTTCCTAATACCTATCCTTTTTTGAAATCGTTAAAGGAGGCGTGGCACCTCCCATACAAAGGGGAACTTTTATACTCAATATCTTTGGGGGTACTATTGCTAGACTACTTAGTTTTGGTAAGACGTTGTATAAAGTAAATTCCTTTCCTAGTACCTATCCCTTTTTGAAATCGTAAAAGGGGGCGTGGCTCCTCCCATACAAATTTGAACTTTCATACTCAATATCTTTGGAGGTATTAATGCTACACTACTAAATTTTGGTAAGGCGTTGTATAAAGTAAGTCCCTTTCCTAATACCAATCCCTTTTTGAAATCGGAAAAGGGGGCGTGGCACCTTGCATACAAATGGGAACGTTCATATTCAATATCGTTGGAGGTATTAATGCTAGAGTACTAGATTTTGGTATGGCGTTGTGTAAAGTAAGTATATTTCCTAATAAATATCCTTTTTTGAAATCGTAAAAGGGGGCGTGGCACCTCCCATACAAATTTGAACTTTCATACTCAGTATCTTTGGAGGTATTAATGCTAGACTACTAAATTTTGGTAAGGCGTTGTATAAAGTAAGTTGCTTTCCTAATACCTATCCCTTTTTGAATTCGGAGAAGGGGGCGTGGCACCTCCTATACAAATGGGAACTTTCATACTCAATATCTTTGGAGGTATTAACGCTAGACTACTAAATTTTGGTAAGGCGTTGTAAAAAGGAAGTCCCTTTCCTAGTACCTATCCCTTTTGGAAATCGTAAAAGGGGGCGTGGCACCTCCCATACAAATGGGAACTTTTATACTCAATATCTTTGGAGGTATTAATGCTAGACTACTAAATTTTGCTAAGGCGTTGTAAAAAGTAAGTCCCTTTCCTAATACCTATCGCTTTTTGAACTCGGAAAAGGGGGCGTGGCACCTCCCATACAAATGGGAACTTTCATACTCAATATCTTTGGAGGTATTAATGTAAGACTACTAAATTTTGGTAAAGCGTTGTACAGAGTAAGTCCCTTTCCTAGTACCTATCCGTTTTTGAAATCGTAAAAGGGGGCGTGGGACCTCCCATACAAATGGGAACTTTCATACTCAATATCTTTGGTGGTATTAATGCTAGACTACTAAATTTTGGTAAGGCGTTGTAAAAAAAAAGAACGTTTCCTAGTATCTTCCCCTTTTTGAAATCGTCGAAGGGGGCGTGGCACCTCCCATACAAATGGGAACTTTCATACTCAATATCTTTGGGGGTATTAATGCTAGACTACTAAATTTTGGTAAGGCGTTGTATAAAGTACATCCCTTTCCTAATACCTATCCTTTTTTGAAATCGTAAAAGGAGGCGTGGCACCTCCCATACAAATGGGAACTTTTATACTCAATATCTTTGGGGGTATTAATGCTAGACTACTAAATTTTGGTAAGGCGTTGTATAAAGTAAGTCCCTTTCCTATTACCTATCACTTTTTGAAATCGGAAAAGGGAGCGGTGCACCTCCCATACAAATGAGATTTTGCATCTATACATAATCTAGACATATTATAAAAAGTAAACACTTTTTCTCGTGTCGCCCCTTGACGCTCAAACGCGTGGACGGATTTTAACCAAACTTACACACAGGTCAGGTACATAGCCCGGCATGGTTCCTACCTACTTTTTTTTTTTAAATCGGAAAAGGGGGCGTGGCACCTCCCATACAAATAGGAACTTTCATACTCAATATCTTTGGAGGTATTAATGCTACACTACTAAATTTTGGTAAGGCGTTGTATAAAGTAAGTCCCTTTCCTAATACCAATCTTTTTTTGAAATCGGAAAAGGGGGCGTAGCACCTTCCATAAAAATGGGAACTTTCATATTCAAAATCGTTGGATGTATTAATGCTAGAGTACTAGATTTTGGTAATTCGTTGTGTAAATTAAGTCCCTTTCCTAGTACCTATCCCTTTTTGAAATCGGAAAAGGGGGCGTGGCACCTTGCATACAAATGGGAACTTTCATATTCAATATCGTTGGAGGTATTAATGCTAGAGTACTAGATTTTGGTAAGGCGTTGTGTAAAGTAAGTATATTTCCTAATAAATATCCTTTTTTGAAATCGTAAAAGGGGGCGTGGCACCTCCCATACAAATTTGAACTTTCATACTCAATATCTTTGGAGGTATTAATGCTACACTACTAAATTTTGGTAAGGCGTTGTATAAAGTAAGTCCCTTTCCTAATACCAATCCCTTTTTGAAATCGGAAAAGGGGGCGTAGCACCTTCCATAAAAATGGGAACTTTCATATTCAATATCGTTGAATGTATTAATGCTAGAGTACTAGATTTTGGTAATTCGTTGTGTAAATTAAGTCGTTTTCCTAGTACCTATCCCTTTTTGAAATCGGAAAAGGGGGCGTGGCACCTTGCATACAAATGGGAACGTTCATATTCAATATCGTTGGAGGTATTAATGCTAGAGTACTAGATTTTGGTAAGGCGTTGTCTAAAGTAAGTATATTTCCTAATAAATATCCTTTTTTGAAATCGTAAAAGGGGGCGTGGCACCTCCCATACAAATTTGAACTTTCATACTCAGTATCTTTGGAGGTATTAATGCTAGACTACTAAATTTTGGTAAGGCGTTGTATAAAGTAAGTTGCTTTCCTAATACCTATCCCTTTTTGAATTCGGAGAAGGGGGCGTGGCACCTCCTATACAAATGGGAACTTTCATACTCAATATCTTTGGAGGTATTAACGCTAGACTACTAAATTTTGGTAAGGCGTTGTAAAAAGGAAGTCCCTTTCCTAGTACCTATCCCTTTTGGAAATCGTAAAAGGGGGCGTGGCACCTCCCATACAAATGGGAACTTTTATACTCAATATCTTTGGAGGTATTAATGCTAGACTACTAAATTTTGCTAAGGCGTTGTATAAAGTAAGTCCCTTTCCTAATACCTATCCCTTTTTGAATTCGGAAAAGGGGGCGTGGCACCTCCCATACAAATGGGAACTTTCATACTCAATATCTTTGGAGGTATTAATGTAAGACTACTAAATTTTGGTAAGGCGTTGTACAGAGTAAGTCCCTTTCCTAATACCTATCCTTTTTTGAAATCGTAAAAGGGGGCGTGGGACCTCCCATACAAATGGGAACTTTCATACTCAATATCTTTGGAGGTATTAATGCTAGACTACTAAATTTTGGTAAGGCGTTGTAAAAAGTAAGTCCGTTTCCTAGTACCTATCCCTTTTGGAAATCGTAAAAGGGGGCGTGGTACCTCCCATACAAATGGGAACTTTCATACTCAATATCTTTGGAGGTATTAATGCTAGACTACTAAATTTTGCTAAGGCGTTGTATAAAGTAAGTCTCTTTTCTAATACCTATCCCTTTTTGAATTCGGAAAAGGGGGCGTGCCCCCTCCCATACAAATGGGAATTTTCATACTCAATATCTTTGGAGGTATTAATGGTAGACTACTAAATTTTGGTAAGGCGTTGTACAGAGTAAGTCCCTTTCCTAATACCTATCCCTTTTTGAAATCGTAAAAGGGGGTGTGGCACCTCCCATACAAATGGGAACTTTCATACTCAATATCTTTGGAGGTATTAATGCTAGACTACTAAATTTTGGTAAGGCGTTGTATAAAGTAAGTCCCTTTCCTAATACCTATCCCTTTTTGAAATCGTAAAAGGGAGCGTGGCACCCCCCATAAACATGGGATCTTTCATACCCTCTATCTATGCAACTATTATCGCTAGACCGCTGAAAGTTGATAAGAAGTTGTATGCAGTAAGTCCCTTTCTTATTACCTATCACTTTTTGAAATCGGAAAAGGGAGCGGTGCACCTCCCATACAATTGAGATTTTTCATTTATACATAATCTATACATATTATAAAAAGTAAACACTTATTTTCGTGTCGTCACTTGACGCTCAAACGCGTGGACGGATTTTAACCAAACTTACACATAAGTCAGGTACATAGCCCTGCATGGTTCTTACGTACTTTTTTTTTTTAAATCGGAAAAGGAGGCGTGGCACCTCCCATACAAATGGGAACTTTCATACTCAATATCTTTGGAGGTATTAATGCTAGACTACTAAATTTTGGTAAGGCGTTGTATAAAGTAAGTCCCTATCCTAATACCTATCCCTCTTTCAAATCGCAAGGGGGGTGTGGCATCTCCCATACAAATGGGTTTTTTCATACCCCCTATATATGCAACTATTATCGCTAGACCACTGAAATTTGGTAAGACGTTGTATAAAGTAAGTCCCTTTCCTATTACCTATCACTTTTTGAAATCGGAAAAGGGAGCGTTGCACCTCCCATACAAATGAGATTTTTCATCTATACATATTATAAAAAGTAAACACTTTTTCTCGTGTCGCCACTTGACGCTCAAACTCGTGGACGGATTTTAACCAAACTTACACACAGGTCAGGTACATAGCCCGGCATGGTTCTTACGTACTTTTTTTTTTAAATCGGAAAAGGGGGCGTGGCACCTCCCATACAAATGGGAACTTTCATACTCAATATCTTTGGAGGTATTAATGCTACACTACTATATTTTGGTAAGGCGTTGTATAAAGTAAGTCCCTTTCCTATTACCTATCACTTTTTGAAATCGGAAAAGGGAGCGGTGCACCTCCCATACAAATGAGATTTTGCATCTATACATAATCTAGACATATTATAAAAAGTAAACACTTTTTCTCGTGTCGCCCCTTGACGCTCAAACGCGTGGACGGATTTTAACCAAACTTACACACAGGTCAGGTACATAGCCCGGCATGGTTCTTACGTACTTTTTTTTTGAAATCGGAAAAGGGGGCGTGGCACCTCCCATACAAATGGGAACTTTCATACTCAATATCTTTGGAGGTATTAATGCCACACTACTAAATTTTGGTAAGGCGTTGTATAAAGTAAATCCCTTTCCTAATACCAATCCCTTTTTGAAATCGGAAAAGGGAGCGGTGCACCTCCCATACAAATGAGATTTTTCATTTATACATAATCTATACATATTATAAAAAGTAAACACTTATTTTCGTGTCGTCACTTGACGCTCAAACGCGTGGACGGATTTTAACCAAACTTACACATAAGTCAGGTACATAGCCCTGCATGGTTCTTACGTACTTTTTTTTTTTAAATCGGAAAAGGAGGCGTGGCACCTCCCATACAAATGGGAACTTTCATACTCAATATCTTTGGAGGTATTAATGCTAGACTACTAAATTTTGGTAAGGCGTTGTATAAAGTAAGTCCCTATCCTAATACCTATCCCTCTTTCAAATCGCAAGGGGGGTGTGGCATCTCCCATACAAATGGGTTTTTTCATACCCCCTATATATGCAACTATTATCGCTAGACCACTGAAATTTGGTAAGACGTTGTATAAAGTAAGTCCCTTTCCTATTACCTATCACTTTTTGAAATCGGAAAAGGGAGCGTTGCACCTCCCATACAAATGAGATTTTTCATCTATACATATTATAAAAAGTAAACACTTTTTCTCGTGTCGCCACTTGACGCTCAAACTCGTGGACGGATTTTAACCAAACTTACACACAGGTCAGGTACATAGCCCGGCATGGTTCTTACGTACTTTTTTTTTGAAATCGGAAAAGGGGGCGTGGCACCTCCCATACAAATGGGAACTTTCATACTCAATATCTTTGGAGGTATTAATGCCACACTACTAAATTTTGGTAAGGCGTTGTATAAAGTAAATCCCTTTCCTAATACCAATCCCTTTTTGAAATCGGAAAAGGGAGCGGTGCACCTCCCATACAAATGAGATTTTGCATCTATACATAATCTAGACATATTATAAAAAGTAAACACTTTTTCTCGTGTCGCCCCTTGACGCTCAAACGCGTGGACGGATTTTAACCAAACTTACACACAGGTCAGGTACATAGCCCGGCATGGTTCTTACCTACTTTTTTTTTTTAAATCGGAAAAGGGGGCGTGGCACCTCCCATACAAATAGGAACTTTCATACTCAATATCTTTGGAGGTATTAATGCTACACTACTAAATTTTGGTAAGGCGTTGTATAAAGTAAGTCCCTTTCCTAATACCAATCTTTTTTTGAAATCGGAAAAGGGGGCGTAGCACCTTCCATAAAAATGGGAACTTTCATATTCAAAATCGTTGGATGTATTAATGCTAGAGTACTAGATTTTGGTAATTCGTTGTGTAAATTAAGTCCCTTTCCTAGTACCTATCCCTTTTTGAAATCGGAAAAGGGGGCGTGGCACCTTGCATACAAATGGGAACTTTCATATTCAATATCGTTGGAGGTATTAATGCTAGAGTACTAGATTTTGGTAAGGCGTTGTGTAAAGTAAGTATATTTCCTAATAAATATCCTTTTTTGAAATCGTAAAAGGGGGCGTGGCACCTCCCATACAAATTTGAACTTTCATACTCAATATCTTTGGAGGTATTAATGCTACACTACTAAATTTTGGTAAGGCGTTGTATAAAGTAAGTCCCTTTCCTAATACCAATCCCTTTTTGAAATCGGAAAAGGGGGCGTAGCACCTTCCATAAAAATGGGAACTTTCATATTCAATATCGTTGAATGTATTAATGCTAGAGTACTAGATTTTGGTAATTCGTTGTGTAAATTAAGTCGTTTTCCTAGTACCTATCCCTTTTTGAAATCGGAAAAGGGGGCGTGGCACCTTGCATACAAATGGGAACGTTCATATTCAATATAGTTGGAGGTATTAATGCTAGAGTACTAGATTTTGGTAAGGCGTTGTGTAAAGTAAGTATATTTCCTAATAAATATCCTTTTTTGAAATCGTAAAAGGGGGCGTGGCACCTCCCATACAAATTTGAACTTTCATACTCAGTATCTTTGGAGGTATTAATGCTAGACTACTAAATTTTGGTAAGGCGTTGTATAAAGTAAGTTGCTTTCCTAATACCTATCCCTTTTTGAATTCGGAGAAGGGGGCGTGGCACCTCCTATACAAATGGGAACTTTCATACTCAATATCTTTGGAGGTATTAACGCTAGACTACTAAATTTTGGTAAGGCGTTGTAAAAAGGAAGTCCCTTTCCTAGTACCTATCCCTTTTGGAAATCGTAAAAGGGGGCGTGGCACCTCCCATACAAATGGGAACTTTTATACTCAATATCTTTGGAGGTATTAATGCTAGACTACTAAATTTTGCTAAGGCGTTGTATAAAGTAAGTCCCTTTCCTAATACCTATCCCTTTTTGAATTCGGAAAAGGGGGCGTGGCACCTCCCATACAAATGGGAACTTTCATACTCAATATCTTTGGAGGTATTAATGCTAGACTACTAAATTTTGGTAAGGCGTTGTAAAAAGTAAGTCCGTTTCCTAGTACCTATCCCTTTTGGAAATCGTAAAAGGGGGCGTGGTACCTCCCATACAAATGGGAACTTTCATACTCAATATCTTTGGAGGTATTAATGCTAGACTACTAAATTTTGCTAAGGCGTTGTATAAAGTAAGTCTCTTTTCTAATACCTATACCTTTTTGAATTCGGAAAAGGGGGCGTGCCCCCTCCCATACAAATGGGAATTTTCATACTCAATATCTTTGGAGGTATTAATGGTAGACTACTAAATTTTGGTAAGGCGTTGTACAGAGTAAGTCCCTTTCCTAATACCTATCCCTTTTTGAAATCGTAAAAGGGGGTGTGGCACCTCCCATACAAATGGGAACTTTCATACTCAATATCTTTGGAGGTATTAATGCTAGACTACTAAATTTTGGTAAGGCGTTGTATAAAGTAAGTCCCTTTCCTAATACCTATCCCTTTTTGAAATCGTAAAAGGGAGCGTGGCACCCCCATAAACATGGGATCTTTCATACCCTCTATCTATGCAACTATTATCGCTAGACCGCTGAAAGTTGATAAGAAGTTGTATGCAGTAAGTCCCTTTCTTATTACCTATCACTTTTTGAAATCGGAAAAGGGAGCGGTGCACCTCCCATACAATTGAGATTTTTCATTTATACATAATCTATACATATTATAAAAAGTAAACACTTATTTTCGTGTCGTCACTTGACGCTCAAACGCGTGGACGGATTTTAACCAAACTTACACATAAGTCAGGTACATAGCCCTGCATGGTTCTTACGTACTTTTTTTTTTTAAATCGGAAAAGGAGGCGTGGCACCTCCCATACAAATGGGAACTTTCATACTCAATATCTTTGGAGGTATTAATGCTACACTACTATATTTTGGTAAGGCGTTGTATAAAGTAAGTCCCTTTCCTATTACCTATCACTTTTTGAAATCGGAAAAGGGAGCGGTGCACCTCCCATACAAATGAGATTTTGCATCTATACATAATCTAGACATATTATAAAAAGTAAACACTTTTTCTCGTGTCGCCCCTTGACGCTCAAACGCGTGGACGGATTTTAACCAAACTTACACACAGGTCAGGTACATAGCCCGGCATGGTTCTTACGTACTTTTTTTTTGAAATCGGAAAAGGGGGCGTGGCACCTCCCATACAAATGGGAACTTTCATACTCAATATCTTTGGAGGTATTAATGCTACACTACTATATTTTGGTAAGGCGTTGTATAAAGTAAGTCCCTTTCCTATTACCTATCACTTTTTGAAATCGGAAAAGGGAGCGGTGCACCTCCCATACAAATGAGATTTTGCATCTATACATAATCTAGACATATTATAAAAAGTAAACACTTTTTCTCGTGTCGCCCCTTGACGCTCAAACGCGTGGACGGATTTTAACCAAACTTACACACAGGTCAGGTACATAGCCCGGCATGGTTTTTACGTACTTTTTTTTTGAAATCGGAAAAGGGGGCGTGGCACCTCCCATACAAATGGGAACTTTCATACTCAATATCTTTGGAAGTATTAATGCCACACTACTAAATTTTGGTAAGGCGTTGTATAAAGTAAATCCCTTTCCTAATACCAATCCCTTTTTGAAATCGGAAAAGGGGGCGTGGCACCTTCCATACAAATGGGAACTTTCATATTCAATATCGTTGGAGGTATTAATGCTAGAGTACTAGATTTTGGTAAGGCGTTGTGTAAATTAAGTCCCTTTTCTAGTACCTATCCCTTTTTGAAATCGTCAAAGGGGGCGTGGCACCTCCCATACAAATGGGAACTTTCATACTCAATATCTTTAGAGGTATTACTGCTAGACTACTAAATTTTGCTAAGGCATTGTGTAAAGTAAGTATCTTTCCTAATAAATATCCTTTTTTGAAATCGTAAAAGGGGGCGTGGCACCTCCCATACAAATTTGAACTTTCATACTCAATATCTTTGGAGGTATTAATAGACTACTAAATTTTGGTAAGGCGTTGTATAAAGTAAGTCGCTTTCCTAATACCTATCCCTTTTTGAATTCGGAGAAGGGGGCGTGGCAACTCCCATACAAATGGGAACTTTTATACTCAATATCTTTGGAGGTATTAATGCTAGACTACTAAATTTTGCTAAGGCGTTGTATAAAGTAAGTCCCTTTCCTAATACCTATCACTTTTTGAATTCGGAAAAGGGGGCGTGGCACCTCCCATACAAATGGGAACTTTCATACTCAATATCTTTGGAGGTATTAATGTAAGACTACTAAATTTTGGTAAAGCGTTGTACAGAGTAAGTCCCTTTCCTAATACCTATCCGTTTTTGAAATCGTAAAAGGGGGCGTGGGACCTCCCATACAAATGGGAACTTTCATACTCAATATCTTTGGAGGTATTAATGCTAGACTACTCAATTTTGGTAAAGCGTTGTACAGAGTAAGTCCCTTTCCTAATACCTATCCCTTTTGGAAATCGTAAAAGGGGGCGTGGTACCTCCCATACAAATGGGAATTTTCATACTCAATAGCGTTGGATGTATTAATGCTAGAGTACTAGATTTTGGTAATTCGTTGTGTAAATTAAGTCCCTTTCCTAATACCTATCCGTTTTTGAAATCGTAAAAGGGGGCGTGGGACCTCCCATACAAATGGGAACTTTCATACTCAATATCTTTGGAGGTATTAATGCTAGACTACTAAATTTTGGTAAAGCGTTGTACAGAGTAAGTCCCTTTCCTAATACCTATCCCTTTTGGAAATCGTAAAAGGGGGCGTGGTACCTCCCATACAAATGGGAACTTTCATACTCAATAGCGTTGGATGTATTAATGCTAGAGTACTAGATTTTGGTAATTCGTTGTGCAAATTAAGTCCCTTTCCTAATACCTATCCCTTTTGGAAATCGTAAAAGGGGGCGTGGTACCTCCCATACAAATGGGAACTTTCATACTCAATATCTTTGGAGGTATTAATGCTAGACTACTAAATTTTGCTAAGGCGTTGTATAAAGTAAGTCCCTTTGCTAATACCTATCCCTTTTTGAATTCGGAAAAGGGGGCGTGGCACCTCCCATACAAATGGGAACTTTTATACTCAATATCTTTGGAGGTATTAATGCTAGACCACTAAATTTTGCTAAGGCGTTGTATAAAGTAAGTCCCTTTCCTAATACCTATCCCTTTTTGAATTCGGAAAAGAGGGCGTGGCACCTCCCATACAAATGGGAACTTTCATACTCAATATCTTTGGAGGTATTAATGTAAGACTACTAAATTTTGGTAAAGCGTTGTACAGAGTAAGTCCCTTTCCTAATACCTATCCCTTTTGGAAATCGTAAAAGGGGGCGTGGTACCTCCCATACAAATGGGAACTTTCATACTCAATATCTTTGGAGGTATTAATGCTAGACTACGAAATTTTGCTAAGGCGTTGTATAAAGTAAGTCTCTTTACTAATACCTATCCCTTTTTGAATTCGGAAAAGGGGCGTTCCCCCTCCCATACAAATGAGAATTTTCATACTCAATATCTTTGGAGGTATTAATGGTAGACTACTAAATTTTGGTAAGGCGTTGTACAGAGTAAGTCCCTTTCCTAATACCTATCCCTTTTTGAAATCGTAAAAGGGGGTGTGGCACCTCCCATACAAATGGGAACTTTCATACTCAATATCTTTGGAGGTATTAATGCTAGACTACTAAATTTTGGTAAGGCGTTGTATAAAGTAAGTCCCTTTCCTAATACCCATCCCTTTTTGAAATCGTGAAAGGGAGCGTGGCACCCCCCATAAAAATGGGATCTTTCATACCCCCTATCTATGCAACTATTATCGCTAGACCACTGAAAGTTGATAAGAAGTTGTATGCAGTAAGTCCCTTTCTTATTACCTATCACTTTTTGAAATCGGAAAAGGGAGCGGTGCACCTCCCATACAATTGAGATTTTTCATTTATACATAATCTATACATATTATAAAAAGTAAACACTTTTTTTCGTGTCGTCACTTGACGCTCAAACGCGTGGACGGATTTTAACCAAACTTACACATAGGTCAGGTACATAGCCCTGCATGGTTCTTACGTCCTTTGTTTTTTTTAAATCGGAAAAGGAGGCGTGGCACCTCCCATACAATTGGGAACTTTCATACTCAATATCTTTGGAGGTATTAATGCTAGGCTACTAAATTTTGGTAAGGGGCTGTATAAGGTAAGTCCCTTTCCTAATAGCTATTCCTTTTTGAAATCGTGTCGCCACTTGACGCCCAAACGCGTGGACGGATTTTAACCAAACTTACACACAGGTCAGGTACATAGCCCGGCGTGGTTCTTGCGTACTTTTTCTTTTAAATCGGAAAAGGGGGCGTGGCAACCTCCCATACAAATGGGAACTTTCATACTCAATATCTTTGGAGGTATTAATGCTAGACTACTAAATTTTGGTAAAGCGTTGTACAGAGTAAGTCCCTTTCCTAATACCTATCCGTTTTTGAAATCGTAAAAGGGGGCGTGGGACCTCCCATACAAATGGGAACTTTCATACTCAATATCTTTGGAGGTATTAATGCTAGGCTACTAAATTTTGGTAAGGGGCTGTATAAGGTAAGTCCCTTTCCTAATAGCTATTCCTTTTTGAAATCGTGTCGCCACTTGACGCCCAAACGCGTGGACGGATTTTAACCAAACTTACACACAGGTCAGGTACATAGCCCGGCGTGGTTCTTGCGTACTTTTTCTTTTAAATCGGAAAAGGGGGCGTGGCAACCTCCCATACAAATGGGAACTTTCATACTCAATATCTTTGGAGGTATTAATGCTAGACTACTAAATTTTGGTAAAGCGTTGTACAGAGTAAGTCCCTTTCCTAATACCTATCCGTTTTTGAAATCGTAAAAGGGGGCGTGGGACCTCCCATACAAATGGGAACTTTCATACTCAATATCTTTGGAGGTATTAATGCTAGACTACTAAATTTTGGTAAGGCGTTGTAAAAAAAAAGAACGTTTCCTAGTACCTATCCCTTTTGGAAATCGTAAAAGGGGGCGTGGTACCTCCCATCCAAATGGGAACTTTCATACTCAATAGCGTTGGATGTATTAATGCTAGAGTACTAGATTTTGGTAATTCGTCGTGTAAATTAAGTCCCTTTCCTAGTACCTATCCCTTTTTGAAATCGTCAAAGGGGGCGTGGCACCTCCCATACAAATGGGAACGTTCATACTCAATATCTTTAGAGGTATTATTGCTAGACTACTAAATTTTGGTAAGGCGTTGTGTAAAGTAAGTATCTTTCCTAATAAATATCCTTTTTTGAAATCGTGAAAGGGGGCGTGGCACCTCCCATACAAATTTGAACTTTCATACTCAATATCTTTGGAGGTATTAAAGCTAGACTATTTAGTTTTGGTAAGGCGTTGTATAAAGTACATCCCTTTCCTAATACCTATCCTTTTTTGAAATCGTAAAAGGAGGCGTGGCACCTCCCATACAAATGGGAACTTTTATACTCAATATCTTTGGGGGTATTAATGCTAGACTACTAAATTTTGGTAAGGCGTTGTATAAAGTAAGTCCCTTTCCTATTACCTATCACTTTTTGAAATCGGAAAAGGGAGCGGTGCACCTCCCATACAAATGAGATTTTGCATCTATACATAATCTAGACATATTATAAAAAGTAAACACTTTTTCTCGTGTCGCCCCTTGACGCTCAAACGCGTGGACGGATTTTAACAAAACTTACACACAGGTCAGGTACATAGCCCGGCATGGTTCTTACGTACTTTTTTTTTAAAATCGGAAAAGGGGGCGTGGCACCTCCCATATAAATAAGATTTTGCATCTATACATAATCTAGACATATTATAAAAAGTAAACACTTTTTCTCGTGTCGCCCCTTGACGCTCAAACGCGTGGACGGATTTTAACAAAACTTACACACAGGTCAGGTACATAGCCCGGCATGGTTCTTACGTACTTTTTTTTTTAAATCGGAAAAGGGGGCGTGGCACCTCCCATACAAATAGGAACTTTCATACTCAATATCTTTGGAGGTATTAATGCTACACTACTAAATTTTGGTAAGGCGTTGTATAAAGTAAGTCCCTTTCCTAATACCAATACCTTTTTGAAATCGGAAAAGGGGGCGTAGCACCTTCCATAAAAATGGGAACTTTCATACTCAATATCTTTAGAGGTATTATTGCTAGGCTACTAAATTTTGGTAAGGCGTTGTGTAAAGTAAGTATCTTTCCTAATAAATATCCTTTTTTGAAATCGTAAAAGGGGGCGTGGCACCTCCCATACAAATTTGAACTTTCATATTCAATATCGTTGGATGTATTAATGCTAGAGTACTAGATTTTGGTAATTCGTTGTGTAAATTAAGTCCCTTTCCTAGTACCTATCCCTTTTTGAAATCGTCAAAGGGGGCGTGGCACCTCCCATACAAATGGGAACTTTCATACTCAATATCTTTAGAGGTATTATTGCTAGACTACTAAATTTTGGTAAGGCGTTGTGTAAAGTAAGTATCTTTCCTAATAAATATCCTTTTTTGAAATCGTAAAAGGGGGCGTGGCACCTCCCATACAAATTTGAACTTTCATACTCAATATCTTTGGAGGTATTAATGCTAGACTACTAAATTTTGGTAAGGCGTTGTATAAAGTAAGTCGCTTTTCTAATACCTATCCCTTTTTGAATTCGGAGAAGGGGGCGTGGCACCTCCCATACAAATGGGAACTTTCATACTCAATATCTTTGGAGGTATTAATGCTAGACTACTAAATTTTGGTAAGGCGTTGTAAAAAGTAAGTCCCTTTCCTAGTACCTATCCCTTTTGGAAATCGTAAAAGGGGGCGTGGCACCTCCCATACAAATGGGAACTTTTATACCCAATATCTTTAGAGGTATTAATGCTAGACTACTAAATTTTAGTAAGGCCTTGTAAAAAGTAAGTCCGTTTCCTAGTACCTATCCCTTTTGGAAATCGTTAAAGGGGGCGTGGTACCTCCCATACAAATGGGAACTTTCATACTCAATATCTTTGGAGGTATTAATGCTAGACTACTAAATTTTGCTAAGGCGTTGTATAAAGTAAGTCTCTTTGCTAATACCTATCCCTTTTTGAATTCGGAAAAGGGGGCGTGGCCCCTCCCATACAAATGGGAACTTTCATACTCAATATCTTTGGAGGTATTAATGTTAGACTACTAAATTTTGGTGATTCGTTGTACAGAGTAAGTCCCTTTCCTAATACCTATCTCTTTTTGAAATCGTAAAAGGGGGTGTGGCACCTCCCATACAAATGGGAACTTTCATACCCCCTATCTATGCAACTATTATCGCTAGACCACTGAAAGTTGGTAAGAAGTTGTATACAGTAAGTCCCTTTCTTATTACCTATCACTTTTTGAAATCGGAAAATGGAGCGGTGCACCTCCCATACAATTGAGATTTTTCATTTATACATAATCTATACATATTATAAAAAGTAAACACTTTTTTTCGTGTCGTCACTTGACGCTCAAACGCGTGGACGGATTTTAACCAAACTTACACATAGGTCAGGTACATATCCCTGCATGGTTCTTACGTACTTTTTTTTTTTTAAATCGGAAAAGGAGGCGTGGCACCTCTCATACAATTGGGAACTTTCATACTCAATATCTTTGGAGGTATTAATGCTAGGCTACTAAATTTTGGTAAGGGGCTGTATAAGGTAAGTCCCTTTCCTAATAGCTATTCCTTTTTGAAATCGCAAGGGGGGTGTGGCATCTCCCATACAAATGGGTTTTTTCATACCCCCTATATATGCAACTATTATCGCTAGACCACTGAAATTTGGTAAGACGTTGTATAAAGTAAGTCCCTTTCCCATTACCTATCACTTTTTGAAATCGGAAAAGGGAGCGTTGCACCTCCCATACAAATGAGATTTTTCATCTATACATAATCTATACATATTATAAAAAGTAAAGACTTTTTCTCGTGTCGCCACTTGACGCTCAAACTCGTGGACGGATTTTAACCAAACTTACACACAGGTCAGGTACATAGCTCGGCATGGTTCTTACGTACTTTTTTTTTAAATCGAAAAAGGGGGCGTGGCACCTCCCATACAAATGAGAATTTTCATACTCAATACTTTTGGAGGTATTAATGCTAGACTACTTAGTTTTGGTAAGGCGTTGTATAAAGTAAATCCCTTTCCTAATACCTATCTTTTTTGAAATCGTAAGAGGAGGCGTGGCACCTCCCATACAAATGGGAACTTTTATACTCAATATCTTTGGGGGTATTAATGCTAGACTACTTAGTTTTGGTAAGGCGTTGTATAAAGTAAATTCCTTTCCTAATATCTATCCTTTTTTGAAATCGTAAAAGGGGGCGTAGCACCTCCCATACAAATGGGAACTTTTATAATCAATATCTTTGGGGGTATTAATGCTAGACTACTTAGTTTTGGTAAGGCGTTGTATAAAGTAAATTCCTTGCCTAATACCTATCCTTTTTTGAAATCGTAAAAGGAGGCGTGGCACCTCCCATACAAATTGGAACTTTTATACTCAATATCTTTGGAGGTATTAATGCTAGACTACAAAATTTTGGTAAAGCGTTGTATAAAGTAAGTCCCTATCCTAATACCTATCCCTCTTTCAAATCGCAAGGGGGGTGTGGCATCTCCCATACAAATGGGTTTTTTCATACCCCCTATATATGTAACTATTATCGCTAGACCACTGAAATTTGGTAAGACGTTGTATAAAGTAAGTCCCTTTCCCATTACCTATCACTTTCTGAAAAGGGAGCGGTGCACCTCCCATACAAATGAGATTTTTAATCTATACATAATCTATACATATTATAAAAAGTAAACACTTTTTTCGTGTCGTCACTTGACGCCCAAACGCGTGGACGGATTTTAACCAACTTTCATACTCAATATCTTTGGAGGTATTAATGCTAGACTACTAAATTTTGCTAAGGCGTTGTATAAAGTAAGTCTCTTTGCTAATACCTATCCCTTTTTGAATTCGGAAAAGGGGGCGTGGCCCCTCCCATACAAATGGGAACTTTCATACTCAATATCTTTGGAGGTATTAATGTTAGACTACTAAATTTTGGTGATTCGTTGTACAGAGTAAGTCCCTTTCCTAATACCTATCTCTTTTTGAAATCGTAAAAGGGGGTGTGGCACCTCCCATACAAATGGGAACTTTCATACCCCCTATCTATGCAACTATTATCGCTAGACCACTGAAAGTTGGTAAGAAGTTGTATACAGTAAGTCCCTTTCTTATTACCTATCACTTTTTGAAATCGGAAAATGGAGCGGTGCACCTCCCATACAATTGAGATTTTTCATTTATACATAATCTATACATATTATAAAAAGTAAACACTTTTTTTCGTGTCGTCACTTGACGCTCAAACGCGTGGACGGATTTTAACCAAACTTACACACAGGTCAGGTACATAGCCCGGCGTGGTTCTTGCGTACTTTTTCTTTTAAATCGGAAAAGGGGGCGTGGCCACCTCCCATACAAATGGGAACTTTCATACTCAATATCTTTGGAGGTATTAATGCTAGACTACTAAATTTTGGTAAGGCGTTGTATAAAGTAAGTCCCTATCCTAATACCTATCCCTCTTTCAAATCGCAAGGGGGGTGTGGCATCTCCCATACAAATGGGTTTTTTCATACCCCCTATATATGTAACTATTATCGCTAGACCACTGAAATTTTATAAGACGTTGTATAAAGTAAGTCCCTTTCCCATTACCTATCACTTTCTGAAAAGGGAGCGGTGCACCTCCCATACAAATGAGATTTTTAATCTATACATAATCTATACATATTATAAAAAGTAAACACTTTTTTTCGTGTCGTCACTTGACGCCCAAACGCGTGGACGGATTTTAACCAAACTTACACACAGGTCAGGTACATAGCCCGGCGTGGTTCTTGCGTACTTTTTCTTTTAAATCGGAAAAGGGGGCGTGGCAACCTCCCATACAAATGGGAACTTTCATACTTAATATCTTTGGAGGTATTAATGCTAGACTACTAAATTTTGGTAAGGCGTTGTATAAAGTAAGTCCCTATCCTAATACCTATCCCTCTTTCAAATCGCAAGGGGGGTGTGGCATCTCCCATACAAATGGGTTTTTTCATACCCCCTATATATGCAACTATTATCGCTAGACCACTGAAATTTGGTAAGACGTTGTATAAAGTAAGTCCCTTTCCCATTACCTATCACTTTCTGAAAAGGGAGCGGTGCACCTCCCATACAAATGAGATTTTTAATCTATACATAATCTATACATATTATAAAAAGTAAAGACTTTTTCTCGTGTCGCCACTTGACGCTCAAACTCGTGGACGGATTTTAACCAAACTTACACACAGGTCAGGTACATAGCTCGGCATGGTTCTTACGTACTTTTTTTTTAAATCGCAAAAGGGGGCGTGGCACCTCCCATACAAATGAGAATTTTCATACTCAATATCTTTGGAGGTATTAATGCTAGACTACTTAGTTTTGGTAAGTCGTTGTATAAAGTAAATCCCTTTCTTAATACCTATCCTTTTTTGAAATCGTAAGAGGAGGCGTGGCACGTCCCATACAAATGGGAACTTTTATACTCAATATCTTTGGGGGTATTAATGCTAGACTACTTAGTTTTGGTAAGGCGTTGTATAAAGTAAATTCCTTTCCTAATATCTATCCTTTTTTGAAATCGTAAAAGGAGGCGTGGCACCTCCCATAAAAATAGGAACTGTTATACTCAATATCTTTGGGGGTATTAGCGCTAGACTACTTAGTTTTGGTAAGGCGTTGTATAAAGTAAATTCCTTTCCTAATACCTATCCTTTTTTGAAATCGTAAAAGAAGGCGTGGCACCTCCCATAAAAATAGGAACTGTTATACTCAATATCTTTGGGGGTATTAGCGCTAGACTACTTAGTTTTGGTAAGGCGTTGTATAAAGTAAATTCCTTTCCTAATACCTATCCTTTTTTGAAATCGTAAAAGGAGGCGTGGCACCTCCCACACAAATGGGAAATTTTATACTCAATATCTTTGGAGGGGATTAATGCTAGACTACTTAGTTTTGGTAAGGCGTTGTATAAAGTAAATTCCTTTCCTAATATCTATCCTTTTTTGAAATCGTAAAAGGAGGCGTGGCACCTCCCATAAAAATAGGAACTGTTATACTCAATATCTTTGGGGGTATTAGCGCTAGACTACTTAGTTTTGGTAAGGCGTTGTATAAAGTAAATTCCTTTCCTAATACCTATCCTTTTTTGAAATCGTAAAAGAAGGCGTGGCACCTCCCATAAAAATAGGAACTGTTATACTCAATATCTTTGGGGGTATTAATGCTAGACTACAAAATTTTGGTAAAGCGTTGTATAAAGTAAGTCCCTATCCTAATACCTATCCCTCTTTCAAATCGCAAGGGGGGTGTGGCATCTCCCATACAAATGGGTTTTTTCATACCCCCTATATATGTAACTATTATCGCTAGACCACTGAAATTTGGTAAGACGTTGTATAAAGTAAGTCCCTTTCCCATTACCTATCACTTTCTGAAAAGGGAGCGGTGCACCTCCCATACAAATGAGATTTTTAATCTATACATAATCTATACATATTATAAAAAGTAAAGACTTTTTCTCGTGTCGCCACTTGACGCTCAAACTCGTGGACGGATTTTAACCAAACTTACACACAGGTCAGGTACATAGCTCGGCATGGTTCTTACGTACTTTTTTTTGAAATCGCAAAAGGGGGCGTGGCACCTCCCATACAAATGAGAATTTTCATACTCAATATCTTTGGAGGTATTAATGCTAGACTACTTAGTTTTGGTAAGTCGTTGTATAAAGTAAATCCTTTTCGTAATACCTATCCTTTTTTGAAATCGTAAGAGGAGGCGTGGCACCTCCCATACAAATGGGAACTTTTATACTCAATATCTTTGGGGGTATTAATGCTAGACTACTTAGTTTTGGTAAGGCGTTGTATAAAGTAAATTCCTTTCCTAATATCTATCCTTTTTTGAAATCGTATAAGGAGGCGTGGCACCTCCCATAAAAATAGGAACTGTTATACTCAATATCTTTGGGGGTATTAGCGCTAGACTACTTAGTTTTGGTAAGGCGTTGTATAAAGTAAATTCCTTTCCTAATACCTATCCTTTTTTGAAATCGTAAAAGAAGGCGTGGCACCTCCCATAAAAATAGGAACTGTTATACTCAATATCTTTGGGGGTATTAGCGCTAGACTACTTAGTTTTGGTAAGGCGTTGTATAAAGTAAATTCCTTTCCTAATACCTATCCTTTTTTGAAATCGTAAAAGGAGGCGTGGCACCTCCCACACAAATGGGAAATTTTATACTCAATATCTTTGGAGGGGATTAATGCTAGACTACTTAGTTTTGGTAAGGCGTTGTATAAAGTAAATTCCTTTCCTAATACCTATCCTTTTTTGAAATCGTAAAAGGAGGCGTGGCACCTCCCATACAAAGGGGAACTTTTATACTCAATATCTTTGGGGGTACTATTGCTAGACTACTTAGTTTTGGTAAGACGTTGTATAAAGTAAACTCCTTTCCTAATATCTATCCTTTTTTGAAATCGTAAAAGGAGGCGTGGCACCTCCCATACAAATGGGAAATTTTATACTCAATATCCTTGGGGGGGATTAATGCTAGACTACTTAGTTTTGGTAAGGCGTTGTATAAAGTAAATTCCTTTCCTAATACCTATCCTTTTTTGAAATCGTAAAAGGAGGCGTGGCACCTCCCATACAAAGGGGAACTTTTATACTCAATATCTTTGGGGGTACTATTGCTAGACTACTTAGTTTTGGTAAGGCGTTGTATAAAGTAAATTCCTTTCCTAATATCTATCCTTTTTTGAAATCGTAAAAGGAGGCGTGGCACCTCCCATACAAATGGGAAATTTTATACTCAATATCCTTGGGGGGGATTAATGCTAGACTACTTAGTTTTGGTAAGGCGTTGTATAAAGTAAATTCCTTTCCTAATACCTATCCTTTTTTGAAATCGTAAAAGGAGGCGTGGCACCTCCCATACAAAGGGGAACTTTTATACTCAATATCTTTGGGGGTACTATTGCTAGACTACTTAGTTTTGGTAAGGCGTTGTATAAAGTAAATTCCTTTCCTAATACCTATCCTTTTTTGAAATCGTAAAAGGAGGCGTGGCACCTCCCATACAAATGGGAACTTTTATACTCAATATCTTTGGGGGTATTAATGCTAGACTACTAAATTTTGGTAAGGCGTTGTATAAAGTAAGTCCCTTTCCTAATACCTATAACTTTTTGAAATCGGAAAAGGGGGCGTCGCACCTCCCATAAAACTGGGACCCTTCATACTCACTATCTTTGGAGGTATTAATGCTAGACTACTTAGTTTTGGTAAGTCGTGGTATAAAGTAAATCCCTTTCCTAATACCTATCCTTTTTTGAAATCGTAAAAGGGGGCGTGGCACCTCCCATACAAATGAGAACTTTCATACTCAATATCTTTGGAGGTATTATTGCAAGAGTACTAGATTTTGGTAAGGCGTTGTGTAAAGTAAGCCCCTTTCCTAATACCTATCCCGTTTTGAAATCGTAAAAGGGGGCGTGGCACCTCCCATACAAATGGGATCTTTCATACACTCTATCTATGCAACTATCATCGCTAGACTCCTGAAATTTGGTAAGACGTTGTATAAAGTAAGTCCCTTTACTAATACTTATCCCTTTTTGAAATCGGAAAAGGGGCCTGGCACCTCCCATACAAATGGAAACTTTTATACTCAATATCTTTGGAGGTATTAATGCTAGACTACTAAATTTTGGTAAGGCCCTAATACCTATCCCTCTTTCAAATCGCAAGGGGGGTGTGGCATCTCCCATACAAATGGGTTTTTTCATACCCTCTATATATGCAACTATTATCGCTAGACCACTTAAATGTGGTAAGACGTTGTATAAAGTAAGTCCCTTTCCTATTACCTATCACTTTCTGAAATCGGAAAAGGGAGCGGTGCACCTCCCATACAAATGAGATTTTTCAGTTATACATAATCTATACATATTATAAGAAGTAAACACTCGTGGACGGATTTTAACCAAACTTACACACAGGTCAGGTACATAGCTCGGCATGGTTCTTACGTACTTTTTTTTTAAATCGGAAAAGGGGGCGTGGCACCTCCAATACAAATGAGAATTTTCATACTCAATATCTTTGGAGGTATTAATGCTAGACTACTTAGTTTTGGTAAGGCGTTGTATAAAGTAAATTCCTTTCCTAATACCTATCCTTTTTTGAAATCGTAAAAGGAGGCGTGGCCCTTCCCATACAAATGGGAACTTTTATACTCAATATCTTTGGAGGTATTAATGCTAGACTACTTAGTTTTGGTAAGTCGTTGTATAAGGTAAGTTCCTTTAATAATACCTATTCCTTTTTGAAATCGGAAAAGGGGGCGTGGCACCTCCCATACAAATGGAAACTTTCATACTCAATATCTTTGGCGTTATTAATGCTAGACTACAAAACTTTGGTAAAGCGTTGTATAAAGTAAGTCCCTTTCCTAATACCTATCCCTTTTTGAAATCGTAAAAGGGGGCGTGGCACCTCCCATACAAATGAGAATTTTCATACTCAATATCTTTGGAGGTATTAATGCTAGATTACTTAGTTTTGGTAAGGCGTTGTATAAAGTAAATTCCTTTCCTAATACCTATCCTTCTTTGAAATCGGAAAAGGGAGCGGTGCACCTCCCATACAAATGAGATTTTTCATCTATACATAATCTATACATATAATAAAAAGTAAACACTTTTTCTCGTGTCGCCACTTGACGCTCAAACGCGTGGACGGATTTTAACCAAACTTACACACAGGTGAGGTACATAGCCCTGCATGGTTCTTGCGTCCTTTTTTTTTAAATCGGAAAAGGGGGCGTGGCAACCTCCCATACAAATGGGAACTTTTATACTCAATATCTTTGGAGGTTTTAATGCTAGACTACTTAGTTTTGGTAAGTCGTTGTATAAAGTAAATCCCTTTCCTAATACCTATCCTTTTTTGAAATCGTAAAAGGAGGCGTGGCACCTCCCATAAAAATGGGACCTTTCATACTCACTATCTTTGGAGGTATTAATACTAGACTACTTAGTTTTGGTAAGTCGTTGTATAACGTAAATCCCTTTCCTTATGCCTATCCTTTTTTGAAATCGTAAAAGGAGGCGTGGCACCTCCCATACAAATGGGAACTTTTATACTCAATATCTTTAGGGGTATTAATGCTAGACTACTTAGTTTTGGTAGGGCGTTGTATAAAGTAAATTCCTTTCCTAATACCTATCCTTTTTTGAAGTCGTAAAAGGAGGCGTGGCACCTCCCATACAAATGGGAACTTTTATACTCAATATCTTTGGGGGTATTAATGCTAGACTACTTAGTTTTGGTAAGGCGTTGTATAAAGTAAATTCCTTTCCTAATATCTATCCTTTTTTGAAATCGTAAAAGGAGGCGTGGCACCTCCCATACGAATGGGAAATTTTATACTCAATATCCTTGGGGGGGATTAATGCTAGACTACTTAGTTTTGGTAAGGCGTTGTATAAAGTAAATTCCTTTCCTAATACCTATCCTTTTTTGAAATCGTAAAAGGAGGCGTGGCACCTCCCATACAAAGGGGAACTTTTATACTCAATATCTTTGGGGGTACTATTGCTAGACTACTTAGTTTTGGTAAGGCGTTGTATAAAGTAAATTCCTTTCCTAATACCTATCCTTTTTTGAAATCGTAAAAGGAGGCGTGGCACCTCCCATACAAATGGGAACTTTTATACTCAATATCTTTGGGGGTATTAATGCTAGACTACTAAATTTTGGTAAGGCGTTGTATAAAGTAAGTCCCTTTCCTAATACCTATAACTTTTTGAAATCGGAAAAGGGGGCGTCGCACCTCCCATAAAACTGGGACCTTTCATACTCACTATCTTTGGAGGTATTAATGCTAGACTACTTAGTTTTGGTAAGTCGTGGTATAAAGTAAATCCCTTTCCTAATACCTATCCTTTTTTGAAATCGTAAAAGGGGGCGTGGCACCTCCCATACAAATGAGAACTTTCATACTCAATATCTTTGGAGGTATTATTGCAAGAGTACTAGAGTTTGGTAAGGCGTTGTGTAAAGTAAGCCCTTTTCCTAATACCTATCCCGTTTTGAAATCGTAAAAGGGGGCGTGGCACCTCCCATACAAATGGGATCTTTCATACACTCTATCTATGCAACTATCATCGCTAGACTACTGAAATTTGGTAAGACGTTGTATAAAGTAAGTCCCTTTACTAATACTTATCCCTTTTTGAAATCGGAAAAGGGGCCTGGCACCTCCCATACAAATGGGAACTTTTATACTCAATATCTTTGGAGGTATTAATGCTAGACTACTAAATTTTGGTAAGGCCCTAATACCTATCCCTCTTTCAAATCGCAAGGGGGGTGTGGCATCTCCCATACAAATGGGTTTTTTCATACCCTCTATATATGCAACTATTATCGCTAGACCACTTAAATGTGGTAAGACGTTGTATAAAGTAAGTCCCTTTACTAATACTTATCCCTTTTTGAAATCGGAAAAGGGGCCTGGCACCTCCCATACAAATGGGAACTTTTATACTCAATATCTTTGGAGGTATTAATGCTAGACTACTAAATTTTGGTAAGGCCCTAATACCTATCCCTCTTTCAAATCGCAAGGGGGGTGTGGCATCTCCCATACAAATGGGATCTTTCATACACTCTATCTATGCAACTATCATCGCTAGACTACTGAAATTTGGTAAGACGTTGTATAAAGTAAGTCCCTTTACTAATACTTATATCTTTTTGAAATCGTAAAAGGAGGCGTGGCACCTCCCATACAAAGGGGAACTTTTATACTCAATATCTTTGGGGGTACTATTGCTAGACTACTTAGTTTTGGTAAGGCGTTGTATAATGTAAATTCCTTTCCTAATACCTAGCCTTTTTTGAAATCGTAAAAGGAGGCGTGGCCCCTCCCATACAAATGGGAACTTTTATACTCAATATCTTTGGAGGTATTAATGCTAGACTACTTAGTTTTGGTAAGTCGTTGTATAAGGTAAGTCCCTTTAATAATACCTATTCCTTTTTGAAATCGGGAAAGGGGGCGTGGCACCTCCCATACAAATGGAAACTTTCATACTCAATATCTTTGGCGTTATTAATGCTAGACTACAAAACTTTGGTAAAGCGTTGTATAAAGTAAGTCCCTTTTCTAATACCTATCCCTTTTTGAAATCGTAAAAGGGGGCGTGGCACCTCCCATACAAATGAGAATTTTCATACTCAATATCTTTGGAGGTATTAATGCTAGATTACTTAGTTTTGGTAAGGCGTTGTATAAAGTAAATTCCTTTCCTAATACCTATCCTTCTTTGAAATCGGAAAAGGGAGCGGTGCACCTCCCATACAAATGAGATTTTTCATCTATACATAATCTATACATATTATAAAAAGTAAACACTTTTTCTCGTGTCGCCACTTGACGCTCAAACGCGTGGACGGATTTTAACCAAACTTACACACAGGTGAGGTACATAGCCCTGCATGGTTCTTGCGTCCTTTTTTTTAATTCGGAAAAGGGGGCGTGGCAACCTCCCATACAAATGGGAACTTTTATACTCAATATCTTTGGAGGTATTAATGCTAGACTACTTAGTTTTGGTAAGTCGTTGTATAAAGTAAATCCCTTTCCTAATACCTATCCTTTTTTGAAATCGTAAAAGGAGGCGTGGCACCTCCCATAAAAATGGGACCTTTCATACTCACTATCTTTGGAGGTATTAATACTAGACTACTTAGTTTTGGTAAGTCGTTGTATAACGTAAATCCCTTTCCTTATGCCTATCCTTTTTTGAAATCGTAAAAGGAGGCGTGGCACCTCCCATACAAATGGGAACTTTTATACTCAATATCTTTAGGGGTATTAATGCTAGACTACTTAGTTTTGGTAGGGCGTTGTATAAAGTAAATTCCTTTCCTAATACCTATCCTTTTTTGAAGTCGTAAAAGGAGGCGTGGCACCTCCCATACAAATGGGAACTTTTATACTCAATATCTTTGGGGGTATTAATGCTAGACTACTTAGTTTTGGTAAGGCGTTGTATAAAGTAAATTCCTTTCCTAATACCTATCCTTTTTTGAAATCGTAAAAGGAGGCGTGGCACCTCCTATACAAATGGGAACTTTTATACTCAATATCTTTAGGGGTATTAATGCTAGACTACTTAGTTTTGGTAGGGCGTTGTATAAAGTAAATTCCTTTCCTAATACCTATCTTTTTTTGAAGTCGTAAAAGGAGGCGTGGCACCTCCCATACAAATGGGAACTTTTATACTCAATATCTTTGGGGGTATTAATGCTAGACTACTTAGTTTTGGTAAGGCGTTGTATAAAGTAAATTCCTTTCCTAATATCTATCCTTTTTTGAAATCGTAAAAGGAGGCGTGGCACCTCCCATACAAATGGGAAATTTTATACTCAATATCCTTGGGGGGGATTAATGCTAGACTACTTAGTTTTGGTAAGGCGTTGTATAAAGTAAATTCCTTTCCTAATACCTATCCTTTTTTGAAATCGTAAAAGGAGGCGTGGCACCTCCCATACAAAGGGGAACTTTTATACTCAATATCTTTGGGGGTACTATTGCTATACTACTTAGTTTTGGTAAGGCGTTGTATAAAGTAAATTCCTTTCCTAATACCTATCCTTTTTTGAAATCGTAAAAGGAGGCGTGGCACCTCCCATACAAATGGGAACTTTTATACCCAATATCTTTGGGGGTATTAATGCTAGACTACTAAATTTTGGTAAGGCGTTGTATAAAGTAAGTCCCTTTCCTAATACCTATAACTTTTTGAAATCGGAAAAGGGGGCGTCGCACCTCCCATAAAACTGGGACCTTTCATACTCACTATCTTTGGAGGTATTAATGCTAGACTACTTAGTTTTGGTAAGTCGTGGTATAAAGTAAATCCCTTTCCTAATACCTATCCTTTTTTGAAATCGTAAAAGGGGGCGTGGCACCTCCCATACAAATGAGAACTTTCATACTCAATATCTTTGGAGGTATTATTGCAAGAGTACTAGATTTTGGTAAGGCGTTGTGTAAAGTAAGCCCCTTTCCTAATACCTATCCCGTTTTGAAATCGTAAAAGGGGGCGTGGCACCTCCCATACAAATGGGATCTTTCATACACTCTATCTATGCAACTATCATCGCTAGACTACTGAAATTTGGTAAGACGTTGTATAAAGTAAGTCCCTTTACTAATACTTATCCCTTTTTGAAATCGGAAAAGGGGCCTGGCACCTCCCATACAAATGGGAACTTTTATACTCAATATCTTTGGAGGTATTAATGCTAGACTACTAAATTTTGGTAAGGCCCTAATACCTATCCCTCTTTCAAATCGCAAGGGGGGTGTGGCATCTCCCATACAAATGGGTTTTTTCATACCCTCTATATATGCAACTATTATCGCTAGACCACTTAAATGTGGTAAGACGTTGTATAAAGTAAGTCCCTTTACTAATACTTATCCCTTTTTGAAATCGGAAAAGGGGCCTGGCACCTCCCATACAAATGGGAACTTTTATACTCAATATCTTTGGAGGTATTAATGCTAGACTACTAAATTTTGGTAAGGCCCTAATACCTATCCCTCTTTCAAATCGCAAGGGGGGTGTGGCATCTCCCATACAAATGGGATCTTTCATACACTCTATCTATGCAACTATCATCGCTAGACTACTGAAATTTGGTAAGACGTTGTATAAAGTAAGTCCCTTTACTAATACTTATCTCTTTTTGAAATCGTAAAAGGAGGCGTGGCACCTCCCATACAAAGGGGAACTTTTATACTCAATATCTTTGGGGGTACTATTGCTAGACTACTTAGTTTTGGTAAGGCGTTGTATAAAGTAAATTCCTTTCCTAATACCTAGCCTTTTTTGAAATCGTAAAAGGAGGCGTGGCCCCTCCCATACAAATGGGAACTTTTATACTCAATATCTTTGGAGGTATTAATGCTAGACTACTTAGTTTGGGTAAGTCGTTGTATAAGGTAAGTCCCTTTAATAATACCTATTCCTTTTTGAAATCGGAAAAGGGGGCGTGGCACCTCCCATACAAATGGAAACTTTCATACTCAATATCTTTGGCGTTATTAATGCTAGACTACAAAACTTTGGTAAAGCGTTGTATAAAGTAAGTCCCTTTTCTAATACCTATCCCTTTTTGAAATCGTAAAAGGGGGCGTGGCACCTCCCATACAAATGAGAATTTTCATACTCAATATCTTTGGAGGTATTAATGCTAGATTACTTAGTTTTGGTAAGGCGTTGTATAAAGTAAATTCCTTTCCTAATACCTATCCTTCTTTGAAATCGGAAAAGGGAGCGGTGCACCTCCCATACAAATGAGATTTTTCATCTATACATAATCTATACATATTATAAAAAGTAAACACTTTTTCTCGTGTCGCCACTTGACGCTCAAACGCGTGGACGGATTTTAACCAAACTTACACACAGGTGAGGTACATAGCCCTGCATGGTTCTTGCGTCCTTTTTTTTTAATTCGGAAAAGGGGGCGTGGCAACCTCCCATACAAATGGGAACTTTTATACTCAATATCTTTGGAGGTATTAATGCTAGACTACTTAGTTTTGGTAAGTCGTTGTATAAAGTAAATCCCTTTCCTAATACCTATCCTTTTTTGAAATCGTAAAAGGAGGCGTGGCACCTCCCATACAAATGGGACCTTTCATACTCACTATCTTTGGAGGTATTAATACTAGACTACTTAGTTTTGGTAAGTCGTTGTATAACGTAAATCCCTTTCCTTATGCCTATCCTTTTTTGAAATCGTAAAAGGAGGCGTGGCACCTCCCATACAAATGGGAACTTTTATACTCAATATCTTTAGGGGTATTAATGCTAGACTACTTAGTTTTGGTAGGGCGTTGTATAAAGTAAATTCCTTTCCTAATACCTATCCTTTTTTGAAGTCGTAAAAGGAGGCGTGGCACCTCCCATACAAATGGGAACTTTTATACTCAATATCTTTGGGGGTATTAATGCTAGACTACTTAGTTTTGGTAAGGCGTTGTATAAAGTAAATTCCTTTCCTAATACCTATCCTTTTTTGAAATCGTAAAAGGAGGCGTGGCACCTCCTATACAAATGGGAACTTTTATACTCAATATCCTTGGGGGGGATTAATGCTAGACTACTTAGTTTTGGTAGGGCGTTGTATAAAGTAAATTCCTTTCCTAATACCTATCCTTTTTTGGAATCGTAAAAGGAGGCGTGGCACCTCCCATACAAATGGGAACTTTTATTCTCAATATCTTTGGGGGTATTAATGCTAGACTACTTAGTTTTGGTAGGGCGTTGTATAAAGTAAATCCCTTTCCTAATACGTATCCTTTTTTGAAATCGTAAAAGGAGGCGTGGCACCTCCCATAAAAATGGGACCTTTCATACTCACTAATAACGCAAGAAAAACACCGTACAAATGGCAACAACAACAACTGAGGAAAAAGAAACGAAGGTGGCGAAGATAAGCAGCAGCGTCGGCAGCGGTAAAATGTTGACAAAAATTTGTATGGAGAAAAATTAAACAGCAGCAATATGTGTGCACGAAAATTATACCGATTTTTAATCCAGTGATTTGTGGTAGAAACGCAAATTGATAAATATTGCACTGTATATTGTTCTCGTGTGTTAAAGACCCTACACCACACAATTACCGGTCAAATTCGATTAAATTCACAGAGCGAGCACAAACACGTCTACACTTGTACGAGGATGATTATAAACTCTTTATGTGGCCTTTTCTCAACAGCTAACAGTTGTTTAGCTAATACTAATCCAAAACTTGGTAAATCATGAGAGCGTCCACTTACGAGTTTTGAAAAACGACCGGTATGCAGCCATTAGTTGGTCACAAATATCTACGTCTCCCATAGATTTGTTGTATTCTTGCACTATCCTTGTGTACTTCAACATACCTCTTTTCCTTTTTCCCCAGCGATTTACATAGGACATTGGCCCGCAACCATAAACTGATCATGCCACGAGTACTATCCCTCCAGATGTCGTTAATACTTTGTTCTTTAATCCCACTCCTCTTGGTTTGTTAGGAAGGCTTTGTCTAACAGGACAACGACCAGTAAATGGGATCATTTGCTCATCTATGGAATAATTATCACCTGCCTTTTTAGGAATGTTTCGACATGCCTATCTTACAACTTCAATTAATGATTTTATTCTCCAATAAAAATTTGATTGTTTCTCTGCTTCCGTCACTTCATTGGCGTCCACAACATATAGCCGCATTCGTAAAAGGAAAAAGCAACAATTGGGTTTTTCTCTCCCAGTACTTGCGCAATCTTGGGTAACGTAGGGAATCCATCGCAATAGTAATACCACCACGCCGCGATTCCTGTTTTCACTCTCATTTTGCCGTTCCTCAGTGCCTTCGTCATTACCTTCGTCACTGTCATCACTTTCATCACTTGCATATTCATTGTGCGCCCCAGGTAATTCCCAAGTAGCGTCTCAGTATTCGCACCCAGTATTTCGTCTTCAGTGAATTGCTCTGGGTGAAATAAACATGTAAGGAAGTCCAAGTTCGGGTGGAACCGAATATTATATAGCTAGTAGTGATCTGTTATGGCATACCAAATTACGCAAGTTTATTTAAATACCTTTCAGTTCGTATTAGAAAGGCAGCTGTTTGTGTTTAATAAAAACACTTCTGTTATAAGTTTTGAGGGGTAGATTGATTTTAAAAATATATACACGTATGGCGCGATATACTCGTACAACAGGTATATCATCATAAACCTCCTAAGAGATTTTTGCGCCAAGCTTCCAATTTGTGATGTGCCGTTTTGATTTTTTCCTACAAATTGGCGGGACCTACAGATTTTTGCCGACTTGTAACCGCATCTACAAAGGAGATGAATTTTTGCTGAGAAGCCTTCCATGGCAGAAAGACACTCGAAGTGTTTGCCAAACCACTGCCGATAGGCGACTCCGTTTTGAGAAACTTTTTTAAACCACTTTTGCTGTTACCTGTCCCAGGACTCGAAACTTGGACCTTCGGTGTAGTAGGCCGGCAACACTACCGCCACATCACGGCGGCCGCAACTAATTAATTTCTATATAAATAGCTTCCATACCAACAACTGCTTACCACATTTTTTCCAAATATCAATACATGCACATTTTATGTTTAAACAATTTGCGGGCGTGGCTAAATCGACTGATGGGCCCATCTCTTCTTCTTCTCATAATTACAAACCTTTCATGTTCATTAATGGTATGATAATCAAACTTGGTATATAAGCTCCCTATTGCAGTGGGGTATTTTACTTGTGTGTTATCCGATTTGTTTAATTTTTTGTAGAAGCATAGTATGCTACATACTATTGGGAAACAACTGACCAGTTTTGATTGAAATACCTTTTTCAAACTACAAGCAATCGCCTTTGAAAGTAACTGAATTTTTATGCTGAAAAGAAGGCGGTACCACGCATACTTCCAAAAAATCCACGAAATTGTTTTGCTTAAAAAGCTTATTATGTGTGCAAGATCTTATATATAAAGCTTGCATGGTTATAAAAATATCGTGTTTTACACTTTACAAACAAATTTCTCAGAACTATGTTAAAAAACTGGGCGTGGACGTTGACCGATTTCGCCCATTTTTACACCAAACTTTTCCTTTTATATGTTCAACATTTTCACCAAATATTGTTTGAGTAAATTCATTTTTGCTGGAGTTATGGCATAAAAAGTTTTATGGAATAATCCACTATAAAAGGGCCGGCCACACCCATTTTAAAAAATTTATATTTTTCGACTTTCTTCCTTATGGACACTTTGAAAGTGAAACAGAAATGATACAAAGCTTTTGTACGCAAAGTTTTTGCCTATTAAATATATATATGATCCTTTTCAAAATCTTTCGTATAAATGTGGGTTTGGTTCTTAACCGATTTCGCCCATTTTTTTTTTCTGCACATACCTTGTATTAATATAAATCTTTGTGCTATATTTCCTTTCGATATCTTGAAGGGTTTTTGATTTATGATTAATATTATTTCTAAATTTGGCTTAGTCAAAAGTTGGCGGTGCCACTCCCATTTTCAAAAATTTCTTGAAAAATTTATTTTCTACCTTAACATTAATTTTATCGTTATAAGAGTTTTTTGTACTGAATAATCCCTTTTCTTTGTATTTTCGAAAATATTCTATACATAAAAAGTGGGTGTGGCTATCATCCGATTTCGCCCTTTCTAAATAGCGCTTGGAGATGAGTGCCAAGGAACCTGTATACCAAATTTCATTAAGATATCTCAAAATTTACTCAAGTTATCGTGCTAAAAGGCGGACGGACATGGCTTAATCAATTTCTTTTTTCCTTCTGAACATTTTGAAACATATAAGTCAATATTTATCTCCATCGGTTTATGCCATTACATATCACCGTTACGCGACTAAAGTTAATACACCTTGTGTGCGTAGCACAACTAGGTATGCATCAAATTAAAGGTATGTGTCAAATGGAAGCTGCCGACGAGAGTTTCAACACGATGTAAATTTTATTATAACTCAGAAAAGTACAAAAAAATCTGCGCATATCTGTATACATATCTAAACAAGTAAGGAAGTCTAAGTTCGGGTGGAACCGTACATTATATACCTAGTAATAATAATAATAATAATAATAATTCCCAACGGATTACCCACCATATCCCGCCCGACCGGCGCGAGGGGCGCATCCGCATAACGCGCGGATTATTCGTTCGTGCCGAGTCGTTGAAAGGCTTTGGTTTGTTAATCGTCGAGATCTAAAACTGCTCAGCTACAGAGAAAACCTCATCAGCTAAGTAAAGTAGATATAGGATAGGTTATACATTAAGAAATAACTAGTTAACAGAATAAGATTATTGTTAGAAGTTAATATAGAAGTCAAAGAATAAGAAACAATTAGTAGCTATGAATTTAGGATAGAAAGAATTGATTTCTTTATGCTGAAAAGCGAGTCTGAAATATCAAATCTACCAGAAAGAGAGTTATAATCTTGACACAAACAGCGAAAAGGCTCATTTAACTGAAAATTGGTTCGGCACTGTTTTAAGACTAGAGGTTTAAAATGCCTTGAAGGACGAGACGGTACATTGAAGTTCACTTCACTTAGAAGAAATGGGCTGGATAGTGAACCATTTAGCAATTTAATCATAAAAATAATTCCAAGCATTTCCCGCCGACTAGAAAGTGTGTGCAGATTAATGAGTTTTAAACGATTCGTATAGGGTGGCAGATTGTACAAGGGATCCCAATGAAAATCTCTTAAGGCAAATAGTAAAAATTGTTTTTGAACTGATTCAAGGCGATCTACATGAACCTGGTAACGCGGGTTCCAAATTATAGAACCGTATTCAAGTATCGGTCTGACTAATGTAGTAATGTAAGGGTCGCTAAATTCTTATCTGATCATAAGTTACTTTACGTTTAGGAATAAACTTCTCAAATAGGCAGTAAATAGTTTGATTGAAATGTGAGACGTTTAGATCGATATCACAACCAAATTCAGGCCAAGTTAATTTAGACAGTTCTTTATTTAATTTCTTGTAGTATGCTTTGGAAAAGTTGTAATCAAAGCTACTACGTGAGTAGCATTGAGTGCCTTGGGCATTACTTATGGTTTCGTAGACTATTTCCATAGAAGGGTGGTAAAGGTCTTCTGGTAAAACCAACGGATCACAACGATTTACAGAAAATTGGTTTATATCATTAACATACACTAAATTTAAGACTTTCCCAAACTTGTTAGCGGTAACATTTATTTGATTAAGGCAAAGATCGGAAATTCCATCTAAAAAGTCATTGAACCCCAGTTTGGACGGATTTGGAATAATGTTACCATCAGATATGTTCCACGATATATGAGGTAAGTTAAAATCACCCAAAACAATAATTGAATTTGAAGCTTTAGTCATAAGGTTAACAGTTTTGAGCAGAGAGACATGTTTCATGTAGACTGAAAAATCTGATGCTGGAGGGATGTAGCAAACATATAAGTAAACATAGTGATCTATTATGGCATACCAAATTACGCAAGTCTATTTTAATACCTTTCAGTTCGTATTATAAAGGCCGCTGCTTGTTTTTAATAAAAACACTTCTGTTATGAGTTTTGAGGGGAAACATAATTAAAAAAAAAAAAATAAATGTGTGTCGCCATATACAACAGGTACATTATCATAAACCTCCTAAGAGATTTTTGCGCCGAGCTTCCCTTCCAATTTGTGGTATGCTGTTTTGAATTTTTTCCTACAAATAGGCGGACTTAGAGATTTTTGCCGACTTCGAACGGCATCTACAAAGGAGATGCATTTTGGCTGAAAAGCCTTGCATTGTAGAAAGACACTCGGAGAGTTTGCCAAACCACTGCAAACCACTTTTGATGTTACCTGTCCTAGGACGCTAACCTTGGACCTTCGGTGTGGTAGGCCAGCAACACTAGCGCCACACCACGGCGGCGCCCATTAATTTATTTGTATATAAATTGCTTCATCGTCCTTATTATTTCAATTTACTCATACTTACAAACCTTTCATGTTCATTAATGGTATGATAATCATACCATATTTTACCTGTTATCCGATTTGCTGCTTGTTCTGATATGTGTCTATCCGTTGTTATGTATTTATAGTCTGGTTGCTGTGCCAGGTACTGTTAATGCATGTCTATGGTTCGTGTGTTACGAATGCTCCCGAACGGGTACCTGTAATAAGGGTTGTTTTGACGTTAATCGTGTGTTTGAATAGTCTGTATTGAAATTGGTTTTTGTAGCTCATTACTTAGGTAGAAGTCGATGATTTTCGTCTTTTGGTTTGTTTTCTGTGGTCGCTCGTTTATTGCTACTTGTTTGGTTATTGTACCAGCTGCGTTGTTTTGTTTTTGTAAATTAGTTTTAGCAGTTCAAATATTTCAACAGAATTGGTGCTTGTTTGTTCGTTTATTATTCTCCCATCAAAAGTCTTTAGTTTGTATATTTCCATGGTTTCAAGCACATTTAAGCGTCGACCTTTTCTTTGTACGTGAAGTGTTCTGTCTGTGTTTTTGATGTTTGCCAGGGTGCATTTGTTTTCGAACATGTGATTAGCAAAATTCGATTCTGGTGTGGTGGTAGGATCCGTGCTTTCTTGTTGCAGTCAATGATGTGCTCCCGAAATGGTGTACTTATTTTCCGTCCTGTTTGTCCTATGTAGCTGGGCTGTTGTTGTTGTTGTTGTTAACAGTGCTTCGCCCTGCCCAATGGGCTCGATTACTCTAAATTGTCATCAGGCTCTTCTAAGGAAACGCCCAGCTTCCACAGGGTTGGACCAGAGTGATGTAGGTGTTAGAAGAGTGGGTTCGACTGAACAGGAGAAGAGATGTTTGGTATCATGAGGGGACATACCACATGCAGGGCATATGTTTGGTATGTTGGGGTTCAGTCTAGATAAGTAAGAGTTTTACCTATTACAATATCAGAGCGAAGTTGTGCTAGTATGACTCTAGTGTCCCTCGGAAGTACACGCTCCTCTTCAGCCAATTCAGGTGGTTAAGTATTAATAACGGGATTCACGAGATCTGTCTACCTACTCGGTGTGGAGGTCATTTAGAACCCGTCTATGGTTCCGCAGATCAAACGGCAAAGAGATATGATGCCGGATCTCATTGTAGTGCTTACGAAGATGTCTCCTTATGTCTCTGGGGAGCGGTGATACACCCAAAAGATGTCGATTTGGATGATTAGGTTTATGACAGTTCAGAAGGAACTGTCTACTAAAGAGTTCCGCGTGCTCTTGAATATTGAGCAATTTTGCCTCTTGATGGAGGTGAGACTCAGATGACATAAGCAGACATCCGTAGCAGTTCTGATGGCGGTGTTTTTGCAGACCATATGGGCGCAGCATAGTCAATAACCGGTCGGCCAATATCCTTTTATACGTAGCAAGCAAAGTTTCTTTGTCTTTTCCCCAAGTACTGCCGGCCAGTGACTTGAAGATCTTATTGCGGCTCTGTACCTTTGAGGCTATTGCGGTGGCATGACCAGCGAAGGTGAGGCCGTTGTCAAATGTCACACCCAAGATTTTCGGGTGGTTAACAGTAGGTAGAGGTACTCCGTCTACGTGGAAACCGGGTCGCCGTCGGTTTAGTCGGATATAGGGTCAGATTTCGCTCGGTGAAGAAGCTGGAAAGGTCACGGAGGTAACTGTTGATTCTAGTACAGAGTTCGTCAATGGAGGGACCCTTGCCCGAGGCCGTTATCGTGCAGTCGTCAGCGTAGGAAACAATGGAGACTCGCTCTGGTAGGGGGGAAAGTCTCGAAATATAGAAATTAAAGAAAAGGGGGAGAGAACACCTTGCGGCACCCCTTGTTTTATTCTTCGTGGCCTAGATTTCTTGTTCCTGAATTTGACTGATGCCTGTCTACCATTGAGGTAATTAGCGGTCCACCTTTTAAGGCCGGCAGGGAGCGGTGTCTCTTCTAGATATCGAAGGAGTGTGACGTAATTGACTGTGTCGAATGCATTTGATATGTCAAGTGCCACGAGAACCGTCCTATGGTTTGGTGGGTGTTGATTCAAATCATAATTTATCTGCGTAGTAATGGCATTCAAAGCGGATGTCGTGCTATGAGATTTGCGGAAACCATGCTGGTGATCGGCCAATTTCAGATTTGCAATGAAGTAAGGGAGCAGAATGGTCTCTAGTAATTTCACAACCGGCGAAAGGAGGGATATTGGGCGATAAGACTCTCCTTGGTTTCCCGGTTTCCCTGGTTTTAGTAGAAGAACTATAATCGCCTGTTTCCATATCTCAGGTATGACGAAAGTAGTTAGAAAGAGGGTAAAAAGAGCCACTAAATAACTCTGTCCCTCGTGGCCTAGGTGTTTGATCATCTTCATGACGATTCCGTCCGGTCCGATGGATTTTGAGGGTTTGGCCTTCATTATGGCTTCCTTGACCTCTGTGACTAAGACGACAATAGACGCAGTAGAGTGTTTGTGTTTGTGCGCACGTCGGAGGACTCTAGTCTTAGTCCTATCCGCAGGTGGATGCACTATAAACAGCGGGAAAAAGAAGCTCACGGATTTTCTGGCGTACGATTTGACGCTGTCGCCGAATGCAATGGCGACCTTGTCATTGTGTTTGGTCCGATTGGATAAGGCCTTGATAGTCGACCATAATTTGCCGACTCAGCCGGAGAGGTTGCATGCCTCAAGGTTTTGTTTCCACTTGGTCAGCTTATGTTCGTTGACTATCCTACGAATTTCCGCATTAAGATCTTTGATTCTGGGAACTGCGGGATTGATGAGTCTCACTTGGTCATGTCCTCTTGCCATCGCCGCAGTTTCTGCAGGAAAATTCGGACGAATTTCTGGTACTCCACCAGCAGGAATAAAGCGGCCTGAGGCTGAATGAACGATCTTTCGAAATTCTCTTTCGCCTTTGCGTACGTCTGTAGGAATGGGTAAGGCAGCGAAGGAGCGCTCTGTATAGTCAGTAAAGCGGTCCCAGTCCGCTTTGGTGAAATTGATGTATGTTAATTTATCAGTCGTTATGAAGTCGGCCGGTCGTTCAGCAGAGAGTAAGAGTGGTAGGTGGTCTGAGACTAATGTAAGCATCGGTCGCCAGATGACAAAGTTAATTAGGCCCGCGCTCGTTATGGATATGTCTGGCGAACTGTGGCAGTTACCTACCACCCTGGTGGGGGCATTTCCATTGACTGTACAGAACGCTGAGTTGTCTATTTGGTCTGCAATAGCGTGTCCTCTGCTGTCTGCTCGCAAGTTGGAGTGCCAGAGATCGTGATGCGCGTTGAAGTCGCCTAGGATTAGACGGTTATTGCCCTTTAGCAACGCACTAAGTCGGGACGATAATCTCTAGGACAACACGTGGGAGGGGGAATATAGATGTTTATGATTTGCAGATCGGCGTCTATTGACCGGACTGATATGCCTTGGCATTCTAAGGTAGAGTCCCTGAGGTCGACGTCAGGGGACAATAGACTATATTGTACAGAGTGATGTGTAATGAACGGAAACCCACCCCCAAGACCACTCGGACGGTCTTTTTTACGTACATTATACCCACCACAAGTTCGTAAGTCCGATCTTGTGTTCAATTTTGTCTCTTTTATCGCGGCGATTTTGATGTTCTGCGACTTCATAAAGTCAGTTATTTCCGTCACAGTTCAGCTGCAAAATTTTGAAGTGTGGAGGAGGGGAGATAGGGGACATGAGGCGTGAGGGACGGACGCGTTTGCCTAGGTGGAGGTAGGCTAAGTCCTAAACTATGTCGCAGTCTAGAGTTGACAGCGCCATGGCCGATGTTGTCTGGCGTGGAAGGCGGCTGTGTACTGCAACAGGGGGCTATGAACGAATCCGTCCAAAGGTTACCAGGCAATTGTTGCACTTGGCCGATGTCGCAGGCGTATATAATCTTTGCCGACAAACGGTGCACGTAGTGAAAGGTACGAGGAGGTGGTGGTCCTGGCCCACGTGCAGACTTGTAGCAGGGGAGGGGGGGGGGGGGAGGCATTGGGGGCAGAGAAAGAGGGGACTGACGTTCGGCGATGCTCATATCTGGCCTATTTCGGAGGGGATAGGAGCGTTGTGCGGCCGTGTCAGATGTAGACGCTGGTTTGCGTGAGCGACGGTCGGGAGTAGGTGAGGCGGGAATGGCAGCAGTGCTGCCAGTTGTATAGACTGAGCCACTATTTTGGCTATTGGAAGTAGGTAGAAGCGGTAAGGGAGTGCCAGAGCGACTACTACCGCGGGACGCCCTGGGGCGTGTACAGCATGGTGCCTCAAACGTACTAAAGGAAGTACGGGGTCTGTGGATGGCAGGGCTAAGCCCTGAGCATCCAGATTTATGTAACCGTCTCTTACACTTGGCGCTTTGTACCGAATGCGACCGTATAATATAAATTTTCTTCCAGCAAACGCAGCAGATCAAATCTCTTGGTCCAGGATTGGGTTCGACCCCAGCCCGTAACAAGAGACAATGGAGCAACCCAGCTGCCAGGGGTTGCTCCGAGGATGACAGGTTAACGGTAGGACGGGACAGATTGGACAGGGTTACACTGAAATAACAGCCCTTGGCCGGGTAAAAAAAACCCGGGTCATTCCGGTACGATAGAACCGGCTGTTGTGGGAATGTAGCTGTGCTGGCATTGGCAGGTAAGCTTTTATACCCCATGTTCGCTAAACTACTGTACGCAAAGTTATTGCCTATTAAATATATCTATGATCCTTTTAAAAATCTGTCTCATAAAAGTGGGCATGGACCTTGACCGATTTCTCCCATTTTTTCCGAAACATTCCCTTTATTAATATAAACAAGCTTAATTTCGTCTCAATATCTTGGACAGTTTTTGATTTATGATTAATATTATTTCTAAATTTGACTTGATCAAAAGTGGGCGGTGCCACTCCCATTTTCAATAATTTCTTGAAAAATTTTTTTTTCTGCCTTAAAATTATTGTACGCACCAAATTTTGTCCTTATAGGGGTATTATGTACTGAATAATCACTTTTTTGTGTATTCGAAAATATTCTATATATAAATAATTCTATACATAAATAGCGCTCGGAGATGAGTACCAAGAAACCTGCATACCAAATTTCATTAAGATATCTAATATTCTATATCACTTTTTTTTCCTCCTGCACATTTTGATATGCATAAGTCAATATTCAATAAATTCAGTGAAGTAAAATCACCATGCGTAACATATTTAAAGCCAAAAAAAATTGTTTTCGCGGTAAGATTGCTTAAGTACCCCAATGGGCAGCGAGTGTCAGATTTACAAAAAACTGTTCGTGAAATGGAACTACGGCAAAACGATGTTTCGTCATTTAGCAATGACGAAATGTATCTCTCTGCCAGTAGATACTCAAGCGGTGTCGTTGTGCAATGGGTTATGCGCCAAGCAGATACAGTACTTCAACTTCGACGTATCCGTCGTACGTCAAAATTTAGAGCAAGATATACTTTGCCGTATCCGGCGAATCTGTTGTTACGCACGCCAACACTTGCATTCTACTTAGCTGTCAGTTTTTTCAACGTATTGCTGTATTGTATCTGCTTGGCGCATTATGCCGCCGGTATCGACGGCAATATCGCGTCCGTATCAACCGTCAACGCAAAGAATTCCAATTGGGTTTGTTAGTAATACATTCAGAAATACTCAGTGTCCACCAGTATCATATCCTGCACTGAAAGATATTGCAGTGCCTTACCCAATACCCGTTACTGACGGTTATATCCAAGCGATTTTTCAACCTAGGGTAAAGTACACTTACATTCCGAGTTATACACCGCGTCCCGTTCTCGCCAATCCCCCGTATATTCCCCATAAACAGGTTTGGAAATCGCGTCCTATGTATAATGTTAGTGGAATAATATAACTATCAATATTTGACCCACTTTCAAATTCATCTACAAATGAAACTCAATATATACAACGTGTCGAAATGGTACGGAATGTATACGGTCTGGACGATAGTTGTCTGCTGTGTGCTGTGCAGCAAAAAATGCTGGGATCTGTTAAGCAATGGATCGACTAACTACAGGTCGTATATATGTCGTGGTCCGAGTTTTCCAATCGGTTGGTTGCAGATGTGCATATCAAAATGTCACAAATGAAAAGAAGTAGTGATGAATCACTGCAAGAGTATTACTACTGCATGGTGGTGTATGGTATGAAAATAGGTATTTCTGAAAACGATATCGCAATACATATTGTAAATGGTATAAATGACGCTGACTTGAAAAGGAAAATATCAAACTATTATTCGCGATGTGTAGACCTATTACGTGATATAAATAATTACAATATATTTAACGATATAAGGGCAATTCCGGAAATAAAGTCAAAACCAACGTCAATAACTAATTTGATCGCGAGACGAAAATGTGAAGTGTTACAATTGTTTGCAGCTTGGGCACTATTAGATAAAATGCCCAAAACCGCAGAAAAAAGGCCGTTGGGGAAATTGTTAATTCACTAATCACATAACCGAAAATTGTCCGGGAAAAGCGAATAACATCGTTAGAATAATTAACCAAAATAGTGAGCCGACAAAAGCAAACATTAGTGCAAATGTAAAGCAAATTAAGGTGAACGGGCGTTGGACAAATTCTTTCGAAAATCCTGGAAGTAGTCGTACTCTTGAGAGAAATAGCTTCGCCGCAGAAATGGGTTTGGTGGCGGAAAATTAGTTTGTAGCGAGAAAATTTACCCCAGAATAGAAATGAACTGTGAAAAACCGAAAATGACACGTTGATTGTAAACGATAAATTGTTAAGTGAACGGTTAGTTTGTGCAGAGACGGAAGTCGGTTAGGTAATTGTAAACGATAATTTGTTAAGTGAACGGTTAGTTTGTGCAGAGACGGGAGTCGGTTAGTGATAAAAAATGGAGGTTGTCGTATTGAATTTTTTTCTAACATATGGGAATGTACGACTCTGTCTAATAAAGACTTTTATAAACTCGAGCAGTTACTCGGCGCGTTCCGTGGGTTGTTTGAGAACTCGGTCGGTGTTTATTTTTTTTCGGAGGAGATAGCATCGAAAGCCTTAAAGTCAAGTGTGAGACTTGAACCAGCACTAAAAGTCCTACCGCCTTATACCGATCCCCTCGGAAGGTGGTTTGAATACTAGCCTCAACGTCGGTTGGTAAGCGTTTGTGTACTTCCATTTCAGTTCTTAACTGGGTATCTTTTTATCAGCATTAAAAATCTAACTACGTCCGCAAAAATAATACCTATAACTTACTGGCCGGGTCTCCAATGTGTTAGTACGAAAGATTACGTGTTTCCAAACCGCAGCTATGCTACTTACATACATTTTTAATCAATTCCTTCCTTTTCAAGGTAATACAGTTGTAGATGCCCGGTCTCCACACTGCTCCTTCGAGGGCTTAGTTTTGAATCCGCAATTTGCTCTGGTACTGTGCAGGCAGGCACTTACTTTTTTGGCACTTGTTTAAAATTAACATATATAATATAAAACAGTGTGAGAGCATAACCTTGCGTCCCCATGATGTGGTTAACTGAAACCTACTGCCCATATCTGAGGAGGCTTGAGGCTAGCTCTCTATGTCTTACCGTCCCTTGGCGCTCTTTAAGTCAAAGCTTGGCAGTTAGGGTAGCAGCAAACTAGCAAACGGCGTCCCAATTACTTGATCTTGGTAATATATTTTGTATAAGGTTGTCTAGCAAAGAGTTTGTCTTTCAGAACAAAACCGACAAAACCGGGGACAGTGGAACACCACATGCTCAGCGTCCCCATTAACTCCATGGTCACAAGTCTCAAAAAATTTGTTTTCGTCTTCAGCCTCGAGTCAAATTGTTTACCGGGATATTGTTAAAGCAGATTCATTAACTTTAATCTCCTAGAGTTAAATTTTTTTACGCCCAGTAATGAGCGATGCTTCTGTTTTTTTCTCAGCAAGTTCGAGTCGCATAATTGTCATCCACTGAGCAATGGCTGCTACAGCTACGTTTGCAATGCGCTCCACTTCACTCACATATTTTGCCACTACCACGACATCAATATCTTCAGCAAAGCCGAAGACTTTCGCTTCCCTGGGTCCACTTGTCTTGAAAACTCCGTTATACGCGTTATAGGCAATGTTCCACATAAGCGGCCACAGCACCGAACCCTGATCCACTTCACCTGAGACTTTATGGAGAAGCAAACCCGAGTCGCTCTCCCAACTAATAATTCTCTTACCGAAGTATTCTCTAATATTTCGGATCGAGTAGTCTGGCACTGCAAACCCCTGCAACGCCGCAGTAGAGTTAAATACATTTTTCACATCAAGTGAAGTAAGTCCCTTTACTAATACTTATCCCTTTTTGAAATCGGAAAAGGGGCCTGGCACCTCCCATACAAATGGGAACTTTTATACTCAATATATTTGGAGGTATTAATGCTAGACTACTAAATTTTGGTAAGGCCCTAATACCTATCCCTCTTTCAAATCGCAAGGGGGGTGTGGCATCTCCCATACAAATGGGTTTTTTCATACCCCCTATATATGCAACTATTATCGCTAGACCACTGAAATGTGGTAAGACGTTGTATAAAGTAAGCCCTTTCCTTTACCTATCACTTTCTGAAATCGGAAAAGGGGGCGGTGCACCTCCCATACAAATGAGATTTTTCAGTTATACATAATATATACATATTATAAAAAGTAAACACTTTTTCTCGTGGCGCCACTTGACGCTCAAACTCGTGGACGGATTTTAACCAAACTTACACACAGGTCAGGTACATAGCTCGGCATGGTTCTTACGTACTTTTTTTTTAAATCGGAAAAGGGGGCGTGGCACCTCCCATACAAATGAGAATTTTCATACTCAATATCTTTGGAGGTATTAATGCTAGACTACTTAGTTTTGGTAAGGCGTTGTATAAAGTAAATTCCTTTCCTAATACCTAGCCTTTTTTGAAATCGTAAAAGGAGGCGTGGCACCTCCCATACAAATGGGAACTTTTATACTCAATATCTTTGGAGGTATTAATGCTAGACTACTTAGTTTTGGTAAGTCGTTGTATAAGGTAAGTCCCTTTAATAATACCTATTCCTTTTTGAAATCGGAAAAGGGGGCGTGGCACCTCCCATACAAATGGAAACTTTCATACTCAATATCTTTGGAGGTATTAATGCTAGACTACACAATTTTGGTAAAGCGTTGTATAAAGTAAGTCCCTTTCCTAATACCTATCCCTTTTTGAAATCGTAAAAGGGGGCGTGGCACCTCCCATACAAATGAGAATTTTCATACTCAATATCTTTGGAGGTATTAATGCTAGATTACTTAGTTTTGGTAAGGCGTTGTATAAAGTAAATTCCTTTCCTAATACCTATCCTTTTTTGAAATCGGAAAAGGGAGCGGTGCACCTCCCATACAAATGAGATTTTTCATCTATACATAATCTATACATATTATAAAAAGTAAACACTTTTTCTCGTGTCGCCACTTGACGCTCAAACGCGTGGACGGATTTTAACCAAACTTACACACAGGTCAGGTACATAGCCCTGCATGGTTCTTGCGTCCTTTTTTTTTAAATCGGAAAAGGGGGCGTGGCAACCTCCCATACAAATGGGAACTTTCATACTCAATATCTTTGGAGGTATTAATGCTAGACTACTTAGTTTTGGTAATTCGTTGTATAAAGTAAATCCCTTTCCTTATGCCTATCCTTTTTTGAAATCGTAAAAGGAGGCGTGGCACCTCCCATACAAATGGGAACTTTTATACTCAATATCTTTGGGGGTATTAATGCTAGACTACTAAATTTTGGTAAGGCGTTGTATAAAGTAAATCCCTTTCCTAATACCTATCCTTTTTTGAAATCGTAAAAGGAGGCGTGGCACCTCCCATACAAATGGGAACTTTTATACTCAATATCTTTGGGGGTATTAATGCTAGACTACTTAGTTTTGGTAAGTCGTTGTATAAAGTAAATCCCTTTCCTAATACCTATCCTTTTTTGAAATCGTAAAAGGAGGCGTGGCACCTCCCATAAAAATGGGACCTTTCATACTCACTATCTTTGGAGGTATTAATACTAGACTACTTAGTTTTGGTAATTCGTTGTATAAAGTAAATCCCTTTCCTTATGCCTATCCTTTTTTGAAATCGTAAAAGGAGGCGTGGCACCTCCCATACAAATGGGAACTTTTATACTCAATATCTTTGGGGGTATTAATGCTAGACTACTAAATTTTGGTAAGGCGTTGTATAAAGTAAATTCCTTTCCTAATACCTATCCTTTTTTGAAATCATAAAAGGAGGCGTGGCACCTCCCATACAAATGGGAACTTTTATACTCAATATCTTTGGGGGTATTAATGCTAGACTACTTAGTTTTGGTAAGGCGTTGTATAAAGTAAATTCCTTTCCTAATACCTATCCTTTTTTGAAATCGTAAAAGGAGGCGTGGCACCTCCCATACAAATGGGATTTTTCATCTATACATAATATATACATATTATAAAAAGTAAACACTTTTTCTCGTGTCGCCACTTGACTCTCAAACGCGTGGACGGATTTTAACCAAACTTACACACAGGTCAGGTACATAGCTCGACATGGTTCTTACGTACTTTTTTTATGAAATCGGAAAAGGGGGCGTGGCACCTCCCATACAAATGGGAACTTTCATACTCAATATCTTTGGAGGTATTAATGCTAGACTACTTAGTTTTGGTAAGTCGTTGTATAAAGTAAATCCCTTTCCTAATACCTATCCTTTTTTGAAATCGTAAGAGGAGGCGTGGCACCTCCCATACAAATGGGAACTTTTATACTCAATATCTTTGGGGGTATTAATGCTAGACTACTAAATTTTGGTAAGGCGTTGTATAAAGTAAATTCCTTTACTAATACCTATCCTTTTTTGAAATCGTAAAAGGAGGCGTGGCACCTCCCATACAAATGGGAACTTTTATACTCAATATCTTTGGGGGTATTAATGCTAGACTACTAAGTTTTGGTAAGGCGTTGTATAAAGTAAATTCATTTTCTAATACCTATCCTTTTTTGAAATCGTAAAAGGAGGCGTGGCACCTCCCATACAAATGGGATTTTTCATCTATACATAATATATATGTACATATTATAAAAAGTAAACACTTTTTCTCGTGTCGCCACTTGACTCTCAAACGCGTGGACGGCTTTTAACCAAACTTACACACAGGTCAGGTACATAGCTCGGCATGGTTCTCACGTACTTTTTTTATGAAATCGGAAAAAGGGGCGTGGCACCTCCCATACAAATGGGAACTTTCATACTCAATATCTTTGGAGGTATTAATGCTAGACTACTTAGTTTTTGTATGTCGTTGTATAAAGTAAATCCCTTCCCTAATACCTATCCTTTTTTGAAATCGTAAGAGGAGGCGTGGCACCTCCCATACAAATGAGAACTTTTATACTCAATATCTTTGGGGGTATTAATGCTAGACTACTAAATTTTGGTAAGGCGTTGTATAAAGTAAATTCCTTTCCTAATACCTATCCTTTTTTGAAATCGTAAAAGGGGGCGTGGCACCTCCCATACAAATGGGAACTTTTATACTCAATATCTTTGGGGGTATTAATGCTAGACTACTAAATTTTGGTAAGGCGTTGTATAAAGTAAATTCCTTTCCTAATACCTATCCTTTTTTGAAATCGTAAAAGGAGGCGTGGCACCTCCCATACAAATGGGAACTTTTATACTCAATATCTTTGGGGGTATTAGTGCTAGACTACTTAGTTTTGGTAGGGCGTTGTATAAAGTAAATTCCTTTCCTAATACCTATCCTTTTTTGAAATCGTAAAAGGAGGCGTGGCACCTCCCATACAAATGGGAACTTTTATACTCAATATCTGTGGGGGTATTAATGCTAGACTACTTAGTTTTGGTAAGGCGTTGTATAAAGTAAATTCCTTTCCTAATACCTATCCTTTTTTGAAATCGTAAAAGGAGGCGTGGCACCTCCCATACAAATGGGAACTTTTATACTCAATATCCTTTGGGGGGATTAATGCTAGACTACTTAGTTTTGGTAGGGCGTTGTATAAAGTAAATTCCTTTCCTAATACCTATCCTTTTTTGGAATCGTAAAAGGAGGCGTGGCACCTCCCATACAAATGGGAACTTTTATACTCAATATCTTTGGGGGTATTAATGCTAGACTACTTAGTTTTGGTAGGGCGTTGTATAAAGTAAATCCCTTTTCTAATACGTATCTTTTTTTGAAATCGTAAAAGGAGGCGTGGCACCTCCCATAAAAATGGGACCTTTCATACTCACTAATAACGCAAGAAAAACACCGTACAAATGGCAACAACAACAACTGAGGAAAAAGAAACGAAGGTGGCGAAGATAAGCAGCAGCGTCGGCTGCGGTAAAATGTTGACAAAAATTTGTATGGAGAAAAATTAAACAGCAGCAATATGTGTGCACGAAAATTATACCGATTTTTAATCCAGTGATTTGTGGTAGAAACGCAAATTGATAAATATTGCACTGTGTATTGTTCTCGTGTGTTAAAGGCCCTACACCACACAATTACCGGTCAAATTCAATTAAATTCACAGAGCGAGCACAAACACGTCTACACTTGTACGAGGATGATTATATACTCTTCATGTGGCCTTTTCTCAACAGCTAACAGTTGTTTAGCTAATACTAATCCAAAACTTAGTAAATCATGAGAGCGTCCACTTACGTGTTTTGAAAAACGACCGGTATGCAGCCATTAGTTGGTCACAAATATCTACGTCTCCCATAGATTTGTTGTATTCTTGCACTATCCTTGGAGCCGGTACTTCAACATACCTCTTTTCCTTTTTCCCCAGCGATTTACATAGGACATTGGCCCGCAACCATAAACTGATCATGCCACGAGTACTATCCCTCCAGATGTCGTTAATACTTTGTTCTTTAATCCCACTCCTCTTGGTTTGTTAGGAAGGCTTTGTCTAACAGGACAACGACCAGTAAATGGGATCATTTGCTCATCTATGGAATAATTATCACCTGCCTTTTTAGGAATGTTTCGACATGCCTATCTTACAACTTCAATTAATGATTTTATTCTCCAATAAAAATTTGATTGTTTCTCTGCTTCCGTCACTTCATTGGCGTCCACAACATATAGCCGCATTCGTAAAAGGAAAAAGCAACAATTGGGTTTTTCTCTCCCAGTACTTGCGCAATCTTGGGTAACGTAGGGAATCCATCGCAATAGTAATACCACCACGCCGCGATTCCTGTTTTCACTCTCATTTTGCCGTTCCTCAGTGCCTTCGTCATTACCTTCGTCACTGTCATCACTTTCATCACTTGCATATTCATTGTGCGCCCCAGGTAATTCCCAAGTAGCGTCTCAGTATTCGCACCCAGTATTTCGTCTTCAGTGAATTGCTCTGGGTGAAATAAACATGTAAGGAAGTCCAAGTTCGGGTGGAACCGAATATTATATAGCTAGTAGTGATCTGTTATGGCATACCAAATTACGCAAGTTTATTTAAATACCTTTCAGTTCGTATTAGAAAGGCAGCTGTTTGTGTTTAATAAAAACACTTCTGTTATAAGTTTTGAGGGGTAGATTGATTTTAAAAATATATACACGTATGGCGCGATATACTCGTACAACAGGTATATCATCATAAACCTCCTAAGAGATTTTTGCGCCAAGCTTCCAATTTGTGATGTGCCGTTTTGATTTTTTCCTACAAATTGGCGGGACCTACAGATTTTTGCCGACTTGTAACCGCATCTACAAAGGAGATGAATTTTTGCTGAGAAGCCTTCCATGGCAGAAAGACACTCGAAGTGTTTGCCAAACCACTGCCGATAGGCGACTCCGTTTTGAGAAACTTTTTTAAACCACTTTTGCTGTTACCTGTCCCAGGACTCGAAACTTGGACCTTCGGTGTAGTAGGCCGGCAACACTACCGCCACATCACGGCGGCCGCAACTAATTAATTTCTATATAAATAGCTTCCATACCAACAACTGCTTACCACATTTTTTCCAAATATCAATACATGCACATTTTATGTTTAAACAATTTGCGGGCGTGGCTAAATCGACTGAGCTCATTGTCCTTATTATTTCAGTATACTTATTGATGGGCCCATCTCTTCTTCTTCTCATAATTACAAACCTTTCATGTTCATTAATGGTATGATAATCAAACTTGGTATATAAGCTCCCTATTGCAGTGGGGTATTTTACTTGTGTGTTATCCGATTTGTTTAATTTTTGGTAGAAGCATAGTATGCTACATACTATTGGGAAACAACTGACCAGTTTTGATTGAAATACCTTTTTCAAACTACAAGCAATCGCCTTTGAAAGTAACTGAATTTTTATGCTGAAAAGAAGGCGGCACCACGCCTACTTCCAAAAAATCCACGAAATTGTTTTGCTTAAAAAGCTTATTATGTGTGCAAGATCTTATATATAAAGCTTGCATGGTTATAAAAATATCGTGTTTTACACTTTACAAACAAATTTCTCAGAACTATGTTAAAAAACTGGGCTTGGACGTTGACCGATTTCGCCCATTTTTACACCAAACTTTTCCTTTTATATGTTCAACATTTTCACCAAATATTGTTTGAGTAAATTCATTTTTGCTGGAGTTATGGCATAAAAAGTTTTATGGAATAATCCACTATAAAAGGGGCCGGCCACACCCATTTTAAAAAATTTATATTTTTCGACTTTCTTCCTTATGGACACTTTGAAAGTGAAACAGAAATGATACAAAGCTTTTGTACGCAAAGTTTTTGCCTATTAAATATATATATGATCCTTTTCAAAATCTTTCGTATAAATGTGGGTTTGGTTCTTAACCGATTTCGCCCATTTTTTTTTTCTGCACATACCTTGTATTAATATAAATCTTTGTGCTATATTTCCTTTCGATATCTTGAAGGGTTTTTGATTTATGATTAATATTATTTCTAAATTTGGCTTAGTCAAAAGTTGGCGGTGCCACTCCCATTTTCAAAAATTTCTTGAAAAATTTATTTTCTACCTTAACATTAATTTTATCGTTATAAGAGTATTTTGTACTAAATAATCCCTTTTCTTTGTATTTTCGAAAATATTCTATACATAAAAAGTGGGTGTGGCTATCATCCGATTTCGCCCTTTCTAAATAGCGCTTGGAGATGAGTGCCAAGGAACCTGTATACCAAATTTCATTAAGATATCTCAAAATTTACTCAAGTTATCGTGCTAAAAGGCGGACGGACATGGCTTAATCAATTTCTTTTTTCCTTCTGAACATTTTGAAACATATAAGTCTATATTTATCTCCATCGGTTTATGCCATTACATATCACCGTTACGCGACTAAAGTTAATACACCTTGTGTGCGTAGCACAACTAGGTATGCATCAAATTAAAGGTATGTGTCAAATGAAAGCTGCCGACGAGAGTTTCAGCACGATGTAAATTTTATTATATCTCAGAAAAGTACACAAAAATCTGCGCATATCTGTATACATATCTAAACCAGTAAGGAAGTCTAAGTTCGGGTGGAACCGTACATTATATACCTAGTAATAATAATAATAATAATAATAATTCCCAACGGATTACCCACCATATCCCGCCCGACCGGCGCGAGGGGCGCATCCGCATAACGCGCGGATTATTCGTTCGTGCCGAGTCGTTGAAAGGTTTTGGTTTGTTAATCGTCGAGATCTAAAACTGGACAGCTACAGAGAAAACCTTATCAGCTAAGTAAAGTAGATATAGGATAGGTTATACATTAAGAAATAACTAGTTAACAGAATAAAATTATTGTTAGAAGTTAATATAGAAGTCAAAGAATAAGAAACAATTAGTAGCTAGGAATTTAGGATAGAAAGAATTGATTTTTTTATGCTGAAAAGCGAGTCTGAAATATCAAATCTACCAGAAAGAGAGTTATAATCTTGACACAAACAGCGAAAAGGCTCATTTAACTGAAAATTGGTTCGGCACTGTTTTAAGACTAGAGGTTTAAAATGCCTTGAAGGACGAGACGGTACATTGAAGTTCACTTCACTTAGAAGAAATGGGCTGGATAGTGAACCATTTAGCAATTTAATCATAAAAATAATTCCAAGCATTTCCCGCCGACTAGAAAGTGTGTGCAGATTAATGAGTTTTAAACGATTCGTATAGGGTGGCAGATTGTACAAGGGATCCCAATGAAAATCTCTTAAGGCAAATAGTAAAAATTGTTTTTGAACTGATTCAAGGCGATCTACATGAACCTGGTAACGCTTTAGTTACATAAGGGTCGCTAAATTCTTATCTGATCATAAGTTACTTTACGTTGAGGAATAAACTTCTCAATTGCCAAACCTCTGGCGATAGACGACTCCGTTTTGAAAAACTTTTTCAAACCACTTTTGATGTTACCTGTCCCAGGACTCGAAACTTGGACCTTCGGTGTAGTAGGCCGGCAACACTACCGCCACATCACGGCGGCCGCAACTAATTAATTTCTATATAAATAGCTTCCATACCAACAACTGCTTACCACATTTTTTCCAAATATCAATACATGCACATTTTATGTTTAAACAATTTGCGGGCGTGGCTAAATCGACTGAGCTCATTGTCCTTATTATTTCAGTTTACTTATTGATGGGCCCATCTCTTCTTCTTCTCATAATTACAAACCTTTCATGTTCATTAATGGTATGATAATCAAACTTGGTATATAAGCTCCCTATTGCAGTGGGGTATTTTACTTGTGTGTTATCCGATTTGTTTAATTTTTGGTAGAAGCATAGTATGCTACATACTATTGGGAAACAACTGACCAGCTTTGATTGAAATACCTTTTTCAAACTACAAGCAATCGCCTTTGAAAGTAGCTGAATTCTTATGCTGAAAAGAAGGCGGTACCACGCCTACTTCCAAAAAATCCACGAAATTGTTTTGCTTAAAAAGCTTATTATGTGTGCAAGATCTTATATATAAAGTTTGCATGGTTATAAAAATATCGTGTTTTACACTTTACAAACAAATTTCTCAGAACTATGTTAAAAAACTGGGCGTGGACGTTGACCGATTTCGCCCAGTTTTACACCAAACGTTTCCTTTTATGTGTTCAACATTTTCACCAAATATTGTTTGAGTAAATACATTTTTGCTGGAGTTATGGCATAAAAAGTTTTATGGAATAATCCACTATAAAAGGGGCCGGCCACACCCATTTTAAAAAATTTATATTTTTCGACTTTCTTCCTTATGGACACTTTGAAAGTGAAACAGAAATGATACAAAGCTTTTGTACGCAAAGTTTTTGCCTATTAAATATACATATATATGATCCTTTTCAAAATCTTTCGTATAAATGTGGGTTTGGTTCTTAACCGATTTCGCTCATTTTTTTTTCTGCACATACTTTGTATTAATATAAATCTTTGTGCTATATTTCCTTTCGATATCTTGAAGGGTTTTTGATTTATGATTAATATTATTTCTAAATTTGGCTTAGTCAAAAGTTGGCGGTGCCACTCCCATTTTCAAAAATTTCTTGAAAAATTTATTTTCTACCTTAACATTAATTTTATCGTCATAAGAGTATTTTGTACTGAATAATCCCTTTTTTTTGTGTTTTCGAAAATATTCTATACATAAAAAGTGGGTGTGGCTATCATCCGATTTCGCCCTTTCTAAATAGCGCTTGGAGATGAGTGCCAAGGAACTTGTATACCAAATTCCATTAAGATATCTCAAAATTTACTCAAGTTATCGTGCTAAAAGGCGGACGGACATGGCTTAATCAATTTCTTTTTTCCTTCTGAACATTTTGAAACATATATGTCAATATTTATCTCCATCGGTTGATGCCATTACATATCACCGTTACGCGACTAAAGTTAATACACCTTGTGTGCGTAGCACAACTAGGTATGCATCAAATTAAAGGTATGTGTCAAATGAAAGCTGCCGACGAGAGTTTCAACACGATGTAAATTTTATTATAACTCAGAAAAGTACACAAAAATCTGCGCATATCTGTATACATATCTAAACAAGTAAGGAAGTCTAAGTTCGGGTGGAACCGTACATTATATACCTAGAAATAATAATAATAATAATAATAATAATTCCCAACGGATTACCCACCATATCCCGCCCGACCGGCGCGAGGGGCGCATCCGCATAACGCGCGGATTATTCGTTCTTGCCGAGTCGTTGAAAGGCTTTGGTTTGTTAATCGTCGAGATCTAAAACTGCTCAGCTACAGAGAAAACCTCATCAGCTAAGTAAAGTAGATATAGGATAGGTTATACATTAAGAAATAACTAGTTAACAGAATAAGATTATTGTTAGAAGTTAATATAGAAGTCAAAGAATAAGAAACAATTAGTAGCTATGAATTTAGGATAGAAAGAATTGATTTCTTTATGCTGAAAAGCGAGTCTGAAATATCAAATCTACCAGAAAGAGAGTTATAATCTTGACACAAACAGCGAAAAGGCTCATTTAACTGAAAATTGGTTCGGCACTGTTTTAAGACTAGAGGTTTAAAATGCCTTGAAGGACGAGACGGTACATTGAAGTTCACTTCACTTAGAAGAAATTTGCTGGATAGTGAACCATTTAGCAATTTAATCATAAAAATAATTCCAAGCATTTCCCGCCGACTAGAAAGTGTGTGCAGATTAATGAGTTTTAAACGATTCTTATAGGGTGGCAGATTGTACAAGGGATCCCAATGAAAATCTCTTAAGGCAAATAGTTAAAATTGTTTTTGAACTGATTCAAGGCGATCTACATGAACCTGGTAACGCGGGTTCCAAATTATAGAACCGTATTCAAGTATCGGTCTGACTAATGTAGTGAAGAGGGCTTTAGTTACATAAGGGTCGCTAAATTCTTATCTGATCATAAGTTACTTTACGTTTAGGAATAAACTTCTCAAATAGGCAGTAAATAGTTTGATTGAAATGTGAGACGTTTAGATCGATATCACAACCAAATTCAGGCCAAGTTAATTTAGACAGTTCTTTATTTAATTTCTTGTAGTTTGCTTTGGAAAAGTTATAATCAAAGCTACTACATGAGTAGCATTGAGTGCCTTGGGCATTACTTATGGTTTCGTAGACTATTTCCATAGAAGGGTGGTAAAGGTCTTCTGGTAAAACCAACGGATCACAACGATTTACAGAAAATTGGTTTATATCATTAACATACACTAAATTTAAGACTTTCCCAAACTTGTTAGCGGTAACATTTATTTGATTAAGGCAAAGATCGGAAATTCCATCTAAAAAGTCATTGAACCCCAGTTTGGACGGATTTGGAATAATGTTACCATCAGATATGTTCCACGATATATGAGGTAAGTTAAAATCACCCAAAACAATAATTGAATTTGAAGCTTTAGTCATAAGGTTAACAGTTTTGAGCAAAGAGACATGTTGCATGTAGACTGAAAAATCTGATGCTGGAGGGATGTAGCAAACATATAAGTAAACATAGTGATCTATTATGGCATACCAAATTACGCAAGTCTATTTTAATACCTTTCAGTTCGTATTATAAAGGCCGCTGCTTGTTTTTAATAAAAACACTTCTGTTATGAGTTTTGAGGGGAAACATAATTAAAAAAAAAAAAATAAATGTGTGTCGCCATATACAACAGGTACATTATCATAAACCTCCTAAGAGATTTTTGCGCCGAGCTTCCCTTCCAATTTGTGGTATGCTGTTTTGAATTTTTTCCTACAAATAGGCGGACTTAGAGATTTTTGCCGACTTCGAACGGCATCTACAAAGGAGATGCATTTTGGCTGAAAAGCCTTGCATTGTAGACACTCGGAGAGTTTGCCAAACCACTGCAAACCACTTTTGATGTTACCTGTCCTAGGACGCTAACCTTGGACCTTCGGTGTGGTAGGCCGGCAACACTAGCGCCACACCACGGCGGCGCCCATTAATTTATTTGTATATAAATTGCTTCATCGTCCTTATTATTTCAATTTACTCATACTTACAAACCTTTCATGTTCATTAATGGTATGATAATCATACCATATTTTACCTGTTATCCGATTTGCTGCTTGTTCTGATATGTGTCTATCCGTTGTTATGTATTTATAGTCTGGATGCTGTGCCAGGTACTGTTAATGCATGTCTATGGTTCGTGTGTTACGAATGCTCCCGAACGGGTACCTGTAATAAGGGTTGTTTTGACGTTAATCGTGTGTTTGAATAGTCTGTATTGAAATTGGTTTTTGTAGCTCATTACTTAGGTAGAAGTCGATGATTTTCGTCTTTTGGTTTGTTTTCTGTGGTCGCTCGTTTATTGCTACTTGTTTGGTTATTGTACCAGCTGCGTTGTTTTGTTTTTGTAAATTAGTTTTAGCAGTTCAAATATTGCAACAGAATTGGTGCTTGTTTGTTCGTTTATTATTCTCCCATCAAAAGTCTTTAGTTTGTATATTTCCATGGTTTCAAGCACATTTAAGCGTCGACCTTTTCTTTGTACGTGAAGTGTTCTGTCTGTGTTTTTGATGTTTGCCAGGGTGCATTTGTTTTCGAACATGTGATTAGCAAAATTCGATTCTGGTGTGGTGGTAGGATCCGTGCTTTCTTGTTGCAGTCAATGATGTGCTCCCGAAATGGTGTACTTATTTTCCGTCCTGTTTGTCCTATGTAGCTGGGCTGTTGTTGTTGTTGTTGTTAACAGTGCTTCGCCCTGCCCAATGGGCTCGATTACTCTAAATTGTCATCAGGCTCTTCTAAGGAAACGCCCAGCTTCCACAGGGTTGGACCAGAGTGATGTAGGTGTTAGAAGAGTGGGTTCGACTGAACAGGAGAAGAGATGTTTGGTATCATGAGGGGACATACCACATGCAGGGCATATGTTTGGTATGTTGGGGTTCAGTCTAGATAAGTAAGAGTTTTACCTATTACAATATCAGAGCGAAGTTGTGCTAGTATGACTCTAGTGTCCCTCGGAAGTACACGCTCCTCTTCAGCCAATTCAGGTGGTTAAGTATTAATAACGGGATTCACGAGATCTGTCTACCTACTCGGTGTGGAGGTCATTTAGAACCCGTCTATGGTTCCGCAGATCAAACGGCAAAGAGATATGATGCCGGATCTCATTGTAGTGCTTACGAAGATGTCCCTTATGTCTCTGGGGAGCGGTGATACACCCAAAAGATGTCGATTTGGATGATTAGGTTTATGACAGTTCAGAAGGAACTGTCTACTAAAGAGTTCCGCGTGCTCTTGAATATTGAGCAATTTTGCCTCTTGATGGAGGTGAGACTCAGATGACATAAGCAGACATCCGTAGCAGTTCTGATGGCGGTGTTTTTGCAGACTTTCAATTTCCTCCAATTGGTGTCAGCAAGATTGGGCGACCATATGGGCGCAGCATAGTCAATAACCGGTCGGCCAATATCCTTATACGTAGCAAGCAAAGTTTCTTTGTCTTTTCCCCAAGTACTGCCGACCAGTGACTTGAAGATCTTATTGCGGCTCTGTACCTTTGAGGCTATTGCGGTGGCATGACCAGCGAAGGTGAGGCCGTTGTCAAATGTCACACCCAAGATTTTCGGGTGGTTAACAGTAGGTAGAGGTACTCCGTCTACGTGGAAACAGGGTCGCCGTCGGTTTAGTCGGATATAGGGTCAGATTTCGCTCGGTGAAGAAGCTGGAAAGGTCACGGAGGTAACTGTTGATTCTAGTACAGAGTTCGTCAATGGAGGGACCCTTGCCCGAGGCCGTTATCGTGCAGTCGTCAGCGTAGGAAACAATGGAGACTCCCTCTGGTAGGGGGGAAAGTCTCGAAATATAGAAATTAAAGAAAAGGGGGAGAGAACACCTTGCGGCACCCCTTGTTTTATTCTTCGTGGCCTAGATTTCTTGTTCCTGAATTTGACTGATGCCTGTCTACCATTGAGGTAATTAGCGGTCCACCTTTTAAGGCCGGCAGGGAGCGGTGTCTCTTCCAGATATCGAAGGAGTGTGACGTAATTGACTGTGTCGAATGCATTTGATAGGTCAAGTGCCACGAGAACCGTCCTATGGTTTGGTGGGTGTTGATTCAAATCATAATTTATCTGCGTAGTAATGGCATTCAAAGCGGATGTCGTGCTATGAGATTTGCGGAAACCATGCTGGTGATCGGCCAATTTCAGATTTGCAATGAAGTAAGGGAGCAGAATGGTCTCTAGTAATTTCACAACCGGCGAAAGGAGGGATATTGGGCGATAAGACTCTCCTTGGTTTCCCGGTTTCCCTGGTTTTAGTAGAAGAACTATAATCGCCTGTTTCCATATCTCAGGTATGACGAAAGTAGTTAGAAAGAGGGTAAAAAGAGCCACTAAATAACTCTGTCCCTCGTGGCCTAGGTGTTTGATCATCTTCATGGCGATTCCGTCCGGTCCGATATATTTTGAGGGTTTGGCCTTCATTATGGCTTCCTTGACCTCTGTGACTAAGACGACAATAGACGCAGTAGAGTGTTTGTGTTTGTGCGCACGTCGGAGGACTCTAATCTTAGTCCTATCCGCAGGTGGATGCACTATAAACAGCGGGCAAAAGAAGCTCACGGATTTTCTGGCGTACGATTTGACGCTGTCGCCGAATGCAATGGCGACCTTGTCATTGTGTTTGGTCGGATTGGATAAGGCCTTGATAGTCGACCATAATTTGCCGACTCAGCCGGAGAGGTTGCATGCCTCAAGGTGTTGTTTCGACTTGGTCAGCTTATGTTCGTTGACTATCCTACGAATTTCCGCATTAAGATCTTTGATTCGGGGAACTGCAGGATTGATGAGTCGCACTTGGTCATGTCCTCTTGCCATCGCCGCAGTTTCTGCAGGACGAATTTCTGGTACTCCACCAGCAGGAATAAAGCGGCCTGAGGCTGAATCAACGATCTTTCGAAACTCTCTTTCGCCTTTGCGTACGTCTGTAGGAATGGGTAAGGCAGCGAAGGAGCGCTCTGTATAGTCAGTAAAGCGGTCCCAGTCCGCTTTGGTGAAATTGATGTATGTTAATTTATCAGTCGTTATGAAGTCGGTCGGTCGTTCAGCAGAGAGTAAGAGTGGTAGGTGGTCTGAGACTAATGTAAGCATCGGTCGCCAGATGACAAAGTTAATTAGGCCCGCGCTCGTTATGGATATGTCTGGCGAACTGTGGCAGTTACCTACCACCCTCTTGGGGGCATTTCCATTGACTGTACAGAACGCTGAGCTGTCTATTTGGTCTGCAATAGCGTGTCCTCTGCTGTCTGCTGGCAAGTTGGAGTGCCAGAGATCGTGATGCGCGTTGAAGTCGCCTAGGATTAGACGGTTATTGCCCTTTAGCAACGCACTAAGTCGGGACGATAATCTCTAGGACAACACGTGGGAGGGGGAATATAGATGTTTATGATTTGCAGGTCGGCGTCTATTGACCGGACTGATATGCCTTGGCATTCTAAGGTAGAGTCCCTGAGGTCGACGTCAGGGGACAATAGACTATATTGTACAGAGTGATGTGTAATGCACGGAAACCCACCCCCAAGACCACTGGGATGGTCTTTTCTACGTACATTATACCCACCACAAGTTCGTAAGTCCGATCTTGTGTTCAATTTTGTCTCTTTTATCGCGGCGATTTTGATGTTCTGCGACTTCATAAAGTCAGTTATCTCCGCGATCTTTCCAGCTAATCCGTCACAGTTCAGCTGCAAAATTTTGAAGTGTGTAGGAGGGGAGACAGGGGACATGAGGCGTGAGGGACGGACGCGTTTGCCTAGGTGGAGGTAGGCTAAGGCCTAAACTATGTCGCAGTCTAGAGCTGACAGCGCCATGGCCGATGTTGTCTGGCGTGGAAGGCGGCTGTGTACTGCAACAGGGGGCTATGAACGAATCCGTCCAAAGGTTACCAGGCAATTGTTGCACTTGGCCGATGTCGCAGGCGTATATAATCTTTGCCGACAAACGGTGCACGTAGTGAAAGGTACGAGGAGGTGGTGGTCCTGGCCCACGTGCAGACTTGTAGCAGGGGGGGGGGGGGGGGGAGGCATTGGGGGCAGGGAAAGAGGGGACTGACGTTCGGCGATGCTCATATCTGGCCTATTTCGGAGGGGATAGGAGTGTTGAGCGGCCGTGTCAGATGTAGACGCTGGTTTGCGTGAGCGACGGTCGGGAGTAGGTGAGGCGGGAATGGCAGCAGTGCTGCCAGTTGTATAGACTGAGCCACTATTGTGGCTATTGGAAGTAGCTAGAAGCGGTAAGGGAGTGCCAGAGCGACTACTACCGCGGGACGCCCTGGGGCGTGTACAGCATGGTGCCTCAAACGTACTAAAGGAAGTACGGGGTCTGTGGATGGCAGGGCTAAGCCCTGAGCATCCAGATTTATGTAACCGTCTCTTACACTTGGCGCTTTGTACCGAATGCGACCGTTTAATATAAATTTTCTTCCAGCAAACGCAGCAGATCAAATCTCTTGGTCCAGGATTGCGTTCGACCCCAGCCCGTAACAAGAGACAATGGAGCAACCCAGCTGCCAGGGGTTGCTCCGAGGATGACAATTTAACGGTAGGACGGGACAGATTGGACAGGGTTACACTGAAATAACAGCCCTTGGCCGGTTAAAAAAAACCCGGGTCATTCCGGTACGATAGAACCGGCTGTTGTGGGAATGTAGCTGTGCTGGCATTCGCAGGTAAGCTTGTATACCCCATGTTCGCTAAACTACTGTACGCAAAGTTATTGCCTATTAAATATATCTATGATCCTTTTAAAAATCTTTCTCATAAAAGTGGGCATGGACCTTAACCGATTTCTCCCATTTTTTCCGAAACATTCCCTTTATTAATATAAACATGCTTAATTTCGTCTCAATATCTTGGACAGTTTTTGATTTATGATTAATATTATTTCTAAATTTGACTTGATCAAAAGCGGGCGGTGCCACTCCAATTTTCAATAATTTCTTGAAACATTTTTTTTTCTGCCTTAAAATTATTGTACGCACCAAATTTTATCCTTATAGGGGTATTATGTACTGAATAATCACTTTTTTGTGTATTCGAAAATATTCTATATATAAATAATTCTATACATAAATAGCGCTCGGAGATGAGTACCAAGAAACCTGCATACCAAATTTCATTAAGATATCTAATATTCTATATCACTTTTTTTTCCTCCTGCACATTTTGATATGCATAAGTCAATATTCAATAAATTCAGTGAAGTAAAATCACCATGCGTAACATATTTAAAGCCAAAAAAAAATTGTTTTCGCGGTAAGATTGCTTAAGTACCCCAATGGGCAGCGAGTGTCAGATTTACAAAAAGCTGTTCGTGAAATGGAACTACGGCAAAACGATGTTTCGTCATTTAGCAATTTCGTTCCTCAATGTATCTCTCTGCCAGTAGATACTCAAGCGGTGTCGTTGTGCAATGGGTTATGCGCCAAGCAGATACAGTACTTCAACTTCGACGTATCCGTCGTACGTCAAAATTTAGAGCAAGATATACTTTGCCGTATCCGGCGAATCTGTTGTTACGCACGCCAACACTTGCATTCTACTTAGCTGTCAGTTTTTTCGACGTATTGCTGTATTGTATCTGCTTGGCGCATTATGCCGCCGGTATCGACGGCAATATCGCGTCCGTATCAACCGTCAACGCAAAGAATTCCAATTGGGTTTGTTAGTAATACATTCAGAAATACTCAGTGTCCACCAGTATCATATCCTGCACTGAAAGATATTGCAGTGCCTTACCCAATACCCGTTACTGACGGTTATACTCAGGCGATTTTTCAACCTAGGGTAAAGTACACTTACATTCCGAGTTATACACCGCGTCCCGTTCTCGCCAATCCCCCGTATATTCCCCATAAACAGGTTTGGAAATCGCGTCCTATGTATAATGTTAGTGGAATAATATAACTATCAATATTTGACCCACTTTCAAATTCATCTACAAATGAAACTCAATATATACAACGTGTCGAAATGGTACGGAATGCATACGGTCTGGACGATAGTCGTCTGCTGTGTGCTGTGCAGCAAAAAATGCTGGGATCTGTTAAGCAATGGATCGACTAACTACAGGTCGTATATATGTCGTGGTCCGAGTTTTCCAATCGGTTGGTTGCAGATGTGCATATCAAAATGTCACAAATGAAAAGAAGTAGTGATGAATCACTGCAAGAGTATTACTACTGCATGGTGGTGTATGGTATGAAATTAGGCATTTCTGAAAACGATATCGCAATACATATTGTAAATGGTATAAATGACGGTGACTTGAAAAGGAAAATATCAAACTATTATTCGCGATGTGTAGACCTATTACGTGATATAAATAATTACAATATATTTAACGATATAAGGGCAATTCCGGAAATAACGTCAAAACCAACGTCAATAACTAATATTATCGCGAGATGAAAATGTGAAGTGTTACAATTATTTGCAGCTTGGGCACTATTAGATAAAATGCCCAAAACCGCAGAAAAAGGCCGTTGGGGAAAATGTTAATTCACTAATCACATAACCGAAAATTGTCCGGGAAAAGCGAATAACATCGTTAGAATAATTAACCAAAATAGTAAGCCGACAAAAGCAAACATTAGTGCAAATGTAAAGCAAATTAAGGTGAACGGGCGTTGGACAAATTCTTTCGAAAATCCTGGAAGTAGTCGTACTCTTGAGAGAAATATCTTCGCCGCAGAAATGGGTTTGGTGGCGGAAAATTTGTTTGTAGCGAGAAAATTTACCCCAGAATAGAAATGAACTGTGAAAAATCGAAAACGACACGTTGATTGTAAACGATAAATTGTTAAGTGAACGGTTAGTTTGTGCAGAGACGGAAGTCGGTTAGGTAATTGTAAACGATAATTTGTTAAGTGAACGGTTAGTTTGTGCAGAGACGGGAGTCGGTTAGTGATAAAAAATGGAGGTTGTTGTATTGAATTTTTTTCTAACATATGGGAATGTACGACTCTGTCTAATAAAGACTTTTATAAACTCGAGCAGTTACTCGGCGCGTTCCGTGGGTTGTTTGAGAACTCGGTCGGTGTTTAATTTTTTTCGGAGGAGATAGCATCGAAAGCCTTAAAGTCAGTGTGAGACTTGAACCAGCACTAAAAGTCCTACCGCCTTATACCGATCCCCTCGGAAGGTGGTTTGAATACTAGCCTCAACGTCGGTTGGTAAGCGTTTGTGTACTTCCATTTCAGTTCTTAACTGGGTATCTTTTTATCAGCATTAAAAATCTAACTACGTCCGCAAAAATAATACCTATAACTTACTGGCCGGGTCTCCAATGTGTTAGTACGAAAGATTACGTGTTTCCAAACCGCAGCTATGCTACTTACATACATTTTTAATCAATTCCTTCCTTTTCAAGGTAATACAGTTGTAGATGCCCGGTCTCCACACTGCTCCTTCGAGGGCTTAGTTCTGAATCCGCAATTTGCTCTGGTACTGTGCAGGCAGGCTAGGCGGGCTAAAAGACCGAGTTTCCCAATATGCACTTACTTTTTTGGCACTTGTTTAAAATTAACATATATAATATAAAACAGTGTGAGAGCATAACCTTGCGTCCCCATGATGTGGTTAACTGAAACCTACTGCCCATATCTGAGGAGGCTTGAGGCTAGCTCTCTATGTCTTACCGTCCCTTGGCGCTCTTCAAGTCAAAGCTTGGCAGTTAGGGTAGCAGCAAACTAGCAAACGGCGTCCCAATTACTTGATCTTGGTAATATATTTTGTATAAGGTTGTCTAGCAAAGAGTTTGTCTTTCAGAACAAAACCGACAAAACCGGGGACAGTGGAACACCACATGCTCAGCGTCCCCATTAACTCCATGGTCACAAGTCTCAAAAAATTGTTTTCGTCGGGGTTAAAGTGATGCAAGTAGTGCCTGAAGCAACATGTGTTCGGTGAACTTTAGCCTCGAGTCAAATTGTTTACCGGGATATTGTTAAAGCAGATTCATTAACTTTAATCTCCTAGAGTTAAATTTTTTTACGCCCAGTAATGAGCGATGCTTCTGTTTTTTTCTCAGCAAGTTCGAGTCGCGTAATTGTCATCCACTGAGCAATGGCTGCTACAGCTACGTTTGCAATGCGCTCCACTTCATTCACATATTTTGCCACTACCACGACATCAATATCTTCAGCAAAGCCGAAGACTTTCGCTTCCCTGGGTCCACTTGTCTTTAAAACTCCGTTATACGCGTTATACGCAATGTTCCACATAAGCGGCCACAGCACCGAACCCTGGGGCACTTCACCTGAGACTTTATGGAGAAGCAAACCCGAGTCGCTCTCCCAACCAATAATTCTCTTACCGAAGTATTCTCTAATATTTCGGATCGAGTAGTCTGGCACTGCAAACCCCTGCAACGCCGCAGTAGAGTTAAATACATTTTTCACATCAAGTGTCATTACTAGGCAGTACTCGACGCTATGCCGTTAACCAGCTTACCCGCATTCACCGTAGATCGGCCTTTCCGGAAGAATGAGCCGCTTAAGGGCTTTACCCCTTTTATCTATCATGCATATTAGGCGATATGCCGATGGGTCGCTGGTTGGCTTGCTGGGTTTTGGTAACAGTACCAGCTTTTAAAGGTTCCAACGTTTTGGTAAGCTGCCAGTTTTTAAGCATCATTCACACGCGCGAGTAAAAGCATTCGGTTGCATAGCAACATTTGGAACAGCATCAGGTCCTGGAGATTTATTGGAAGCAATTTTACTACCCACCTCTAGAACCTCATCAATGGTTACATCTCGTACGATCTCCCCAAGAATGCGATGAGATGATTGGCGCTGCAGTGATTCCGCTTATGATATCTTTTAGTAGTTGTTCGAAAGGTGGAAACTTGCTGGCACCTACAAGGCGTTTGGTTGCTATTTTATATGCCTCTCCCCAAGGCTTGTTTTCCGCGTCATCGCAAAGACGAAGGAATGAGTCTCTTTTACTTGATAGTATCGCTTTTTTAGTTGTTGGCGCTTTAGGGAAAATAAGAGCCACTCTCTCTGGTGATAAATTGTGCCAAAATACCTCTGTGTTTTGCTTCTAGCCTGGTTACATTTAGAACATAGCTGTGCAATTTTCTAAGTCCACCAGTAAACAGGTTGATGACGACTTTTGTGCGACTTTCGCACCATCGCCGCATCACATATTCCACTCACCCTCGATATGACTTTGTCGGCATTGCCAGAGGCGGAACCCGATGTCTGGAGGTCCTCAAGCTGCAAGGCTTCTCTAAATAAGCTTTTGTAGAAGGTACTGGTTTTCCAACCACGCGAGCTTATACATATCTACATTGAAAACAATACATGAGTAGCTAAATATATAGTGCCGACTCACTTCCCATCTGGAGTTCATAAACAGGCTGCTTTGGACAAAGGTTAAGTCAATGATGGAGCTTGCCTTAGATCTGCTAAATGTCGGGATGTTCCCAGCGTTAAGGAGTATTGGGTCCAATGTTCCACAAGCTTCAAGAAGAGCCCACCCTTTTGAGTTTGTACTACGAAAGCCCCACTGCAGCGCAACCCCTTTAAAGTCCACGGCCATTACTAGATTAGGTCTACCCCCAGCATGATTCTTCTTTGCGTCTTTGCTAAATGGGAACACTTGCAACTGTCAGCTGAACAACTGATCTCTTCCCAATTAGAGTGACGAGATCAGCTGTATTTAACAGTGTTTGGTTGTTTGTTTTGCATGTCTGCTATCTCGTTTGCGTATTTCTTCCAGTAGCACGTCGAAAATTTTGTACAAATATAAAAATAAAATACCAAATTGCAGAAAACCGTCCGAAAACACAGCTCCAACAAGTCAAACCACTTATCCTGAATTTCGGGAACACTTACAAGGTTCGTTTTTTTCCAAAAAGTATGCCTAATATAAAAGTAAAACTGCACAATTTTCTTTTCAGGAGCTTGATTTGCAGCTTCTTCTTCACTTCACTTATCACTCGGTCGGTGTAACGTGATCAAATGCAAATCGAACTGAATTCGCAAAGCGGCCGATTGTAGCCGATATAATAAACGAGTTACTCGAGAAGGAAATAATACGATTTTCGTAATCTTCCTAAGCTTCACGTATAGTTTTGGTAGAGAAACAAAATTTCGAGCACCGATTCCTACTCACTAACAAAACATCATATCCCAAGCCAGTTATGAATGAACATTCCGCACAGTTAGCAGGTGATAAGTCTTTTTCGATCTTAGATCTAGGATTGGGGGTGTTACCAAACAGAACTTGACTAGGAATCCAAGCATTCGTTACCAACGAAGGCCACTACGAATTCAATAGAATGCCTTTTGGTCTGCTCGTGTTCCAAACGGGCATGAACAGGTTAGCGTCGAAGATGAAATCTCGGGAAGTTTTGGCATATAAGTCGCACCATTGATGAAAGCCTACAACACCTGGAGAATTTCTTACATTGCTTATTGATAAATGGAAATTTTTAGAAACAAAAATTTAATATCTCGACCACGTAATAACAGAGAACGGCATAACACCTGGAAATCGCAAAGTATAACCAATTAAAAGTTTTCTAGTGCCTAAAAATATTACCGAGCTACGACGGTTCTTGGGTCTCACAGGGTTGTTAAGGAAGTTTGTTCCTAAGCCATTAACGACACTCCTAAGCAGAACTGAACAGACCTTTTTCTGCAGGACTGATATTCAGCAGGCTGAGTTCAAAATCGAACTTCTGACAACCACCACGTTGCCTGCCCTATACGATCAAACTAGGCAGCATGAGGTTCATACGGACACAAGCAGTGTAGGCCTAGCTGGCGCATTGACGCAGCCAACAGATAACAAGACATGGCAACCAACAATGTATTTCAGCCGACACTGCACAGTCACTGAAAGTCGTTACCACTATTTTGAGTTGGAAGTCCCCGCCGCTGTCGAGGTACTAGAGTGGTTTCGCATATACTTGATGGGTAAGAAGTTTCGCTTGGTGTCTGATTGCTCCACAGTTGCCAAGGTACGAGATAATAAATAGTTAAAACCTAAAATCGCCCGTTGGTGGCTAAAGATATCGGAGTTCGATTTTGAAGCGATGCATCGTTCTGGGAACGGACTCGCACATGTGGAGGCTATGAGCAGATCACCAGACTAGCCCGCTGCAAGCGTACGTCCAGCTGTATTAGAAATAACCGTCGGCATCAACGATTGGCTTTATACGGTGCAAATCCAAGATCTAAACCTACGTTAAAATTATTGGTTCTCGCAAGTTCGAAAATACATAAACATTTATATTGTCCGGTCATGTTGAAGGTATTTTACATTTTGATCCCCATCCTTCTTCGCGTAATTCGCATCGATCACCTCGGTGCGTTTGTTTGAAGTAAAAAAGGAAATTCGTATGTTCTAGCGATTTCCGACTCGTTTTCCAAATATCTTGTTGTTGGTCGGTTCGCGATACACGAATCATTCATATAATAAATTTGTCAAATGACATAACAATCTTTTTCGGGATACCGCTAAAAATTATTCGGATCGTATAACTAGCTCCACGTCGAAAGCATTACGTAATATTGCAAGTTGAACGGTATGAAGCATTTGGAAACTGCCGTACATACTCCGCTGGCAAACGGGCAAGTGGAGCGTGCGAACCAGATGACCGTAAACTATTTATGAACTTCGGTGGACAATCGAAAAGATTTAGACAACTTATTACGGAATTTTCAGGTTACTGTAAATCTGTTTTCGAAGCTACCAAACTGAAGCCTTGGCTTCGCCACTATCCATTACTCAACGATAACAAATCACGTTAAAGCGACTTCGAAGATAATGAATTCGGGGTCGATTCCTTACAGAAACGGCCGACTGTCTACTTGCTGGTAATCTTACACCGACCGAATGTAATGAAGTGAAAGATGGCTGTCAGTCAGTCGTTGCCGTGAATTAACAATGACCAGATTTGCAAAGAAAAGCTGAATGTGGAAATTTATAAAACCGAAAATCTATAAATATATCTAAGTCGTAATAAAACATAACAAGTTAACGTGTTATCTTTATAAGATAAAATTCAAATAATCAATCTTGGGTACACTAATAGGTGAATTCTGTAAGCAGTATCTAGTCCTTGTAGAGACATTTTGTCGTCAATTTCAGTTTTGATACAATTCGGTATTTAGTAACTTGTCTCACATTTCTAGTCTCAAACAAAGGGTCACTAAATTGTCAGCTGGTTTTAGGCAGGCCACAAGCAGAAAAGTATTGAGTTAAAAATTAAATAAATTAAAAAAAAACGTTAAGGTTTGAACCATTTAAATATTTAAAATAATAATATTTACTTCGCGATATCCCTACATCCAGTCTCAAATGATGTACTTAAGATGTATGAAAGTGTGTTTTAATCACATATCACTGGTGAACTTTTTGTGATTTTCTCTTACAGAATACTGAAATCATCCGAAGTCACAAAAATTGTCTCTAATGAAAAATTTCAAATTTAGTGGCTTGACATGGGGCAGACTTACAAAATAATAGAAGTATTCTGTATATAAAGGAAGATAGAATAAACAAAATAGAAATTAACAAAAAAGAGGTAAGTAAGAAAATTTAAACATGCAATACAGTAAAATCGCGAAAAAGTTAACTAAACCGTTCCAATGGTGTTTTACTTTTCCGAAATATTAACTTTTCCAAAGGGTTCTCGAATTTGAAATAAACATAATTTTGGGAATATAATACGTTCAATTTATTTCCATGACTCACTTTTACTCGTAACAAAACAGAAACTTAGATTTAGTTTCTACTTTCTCAGATTTTACATACATATGTACATATTAATTTGTAAGGGCTGGTTTAAAGAAGCGGTCGAGACTTGTTTGTTTCTTTTCTTTTGTGTAATATCTCCTGACAATTTTCGTGCGCATATTAATAAGATCTGATATCTGGCGGCCGCCGTGGTGTGAAGGTAGTGTTGCCGGCCTACCACACCGAAGGTCCATGGTTCGAGCCCTGGTACAGGTAACATCAAAAGTGATTTGAAAAAAGTTTTTCAAAACGGGGTCGCCCCTCGGCAGTGGTTTGGCAAACTCTCCGAGTGTATTTCTGCCATGACAGGCTTCTCAGCAAAAATTCGTCTCCTTTGTAGATGCCGTTCGGAGTCGGCAAAAAACTGTAGGTCCCACCAATTTGTAGGGAAAAATTCAAATCGGCACACCACAAATTGGAAGAGAAGCTTGGCGCAAAAATCTCTTAGGAGGTTTATGATGATATACCTGTTGTATATCGCGCCATAGAGAGAGAGAGATATCTGATTTGCATCATTATTGTTTTCCTACCACTTTATCAAGGTATTGATGCATTCAACCGAAAAACTCACTTTCTGTTGTTGCATATCTTGCTCGATAACTGATTCTTCGTTATCATTATTAGACACTTTGCAATCTTCCAATTTTCAATGTCGTCACTGCTGACGTCAACACCACCCACCTTGGACAATAAAGATTGTACCTCTCGAAGTGTATCATCGTGAGAACTACTTGACCTCATCAATGAAAGCAATGGTATTTCGTCTTCGCTGTCGTATTGATCATCGTCCCACTGTTTATTATTTTTCCAAGCTTTGATAAGCACATCTCTTGGTAGCTCATCCCATGCTAATTTAAGCAGCAAGATGGCATCACAAATTGAATGTCCTTTCAAAATATGCTCAACCGGAACGTTTTCCTGCGCTACAATGTTCCACAAAAGTTTTGCTCGGTATCCTAACTTGACCAGTCTTATGGGATTTGGATCCATGGGCTGCAAAGCAGCTGTCACGTTAGGTGGTAAGAGCATTGCCGCAATGTTTCCATCATCTGATTGCAACTGGTCAATTGGCTTATGTGCAGTACAGGTGTCAATCAGCAATAATGCCCTTGGTGGTAAATTATTTTCAGCAGAAAATTTGCGAACCTGAAAAATATTTGGCACACTTAAAAATTTAAAATGATAGAAAAAATAAATCTACCTGCTTAATAAACGATTGATGGAACCAGCGGAAGAATAGCTCTGAATTCATCCAAGACTTTTGCGAGTTAGCATATTCCAATGGGTTTTCAAACCCCTTGAAGCAACGGGGGTTTGCGGATTTACCAATTACCAATGGTTTCAACTTATGCGAACCATCTGCGTTAGTACACAATATAAATGTGATTCTATCCTTAGATATTTTTAAAATAATCCAGATTCATCTGCGTTTGAATGAACGGTGTTATTTATGACCTGTCGCTTGAGAGGATTTCCCCACAAATTTTTAAGTGGCGAATACCGTATCGTTTCTTGAAATTTTCTAGCCATCCATCACTTGCATGAAATTGTTTTCCAGGGTGCAATTTGGCAAATTCGAGCTTGGCTCTTGCCTTTAAAATTGGACCACTTATTGCACAATTACGCTGTCTTTGGCTTAAGAACCATTTATACAACCTTGCCTCAAGAACGAGATATTCCGATTTATCTAAAGTTTTCTTGGTTGCAACTTTATGTGTTTGCCACTGCCTCCAAAATTTCAAGACGTTTTTTCTTTATTTTTGTGATGGCCGCCAAAGATACATTATAATCCAACGCCAATCGATTTCCACGAATACCTTCATCGATTTTTCTTAAAATCTGAGCTTTTTGATGCAAATTTAATCTGATTTGCAAATGGTTTTTTTCTGCTTAATTGAGATTTTTAACACACTAACTAAAACAACTCACAAGTTCAAATGTTCATGACCAACTACGTATGTACCACGCGACACCGTCAATAATTTTTTACATAGAAATTCGGGGAATACATAGCAATAAGGGGAATACCCGAGCTTGTTTTTCTTGCCAAACAAACGGTTGGGTTTGAAAAAATAGATAAGCTCAAAAAAGTTAACCAAAAGTTAGCTTTTTAGAGCGGTACGTGGACGCTCAAAATCGGTCAACTTAGCAGAAGATTTAACTTTCTCGCGAGTTAACTTTTGCGCGATTATACTGTACTAAAAAAGTATATAATGAAGTTTACTTAAAATAAAGACCGAATTAAAAATGTAGTTCATGTTAAATATAGCTTCCTTTATTAGCAAATATACTCTTATAAATATATGTTGGGATCGCAGAGCTTTTAGTTGATACATTACATTCCAGCTCCTAGTACGGAGTTTGTTCCATCGACGCTAATTAAAATGGGCCACATTTATGTTGAAACTCATTATAGTGAAATTCGTAAGAAAATCAGTTATGCATCTTTTATGCCACAGCACACGTACTCGCCCGGTTCTACAACACGTTTCGGACAGACATTGTGCATTTCAAAGTACGTACATTTTTCGGTAGCTTGGGAATTTTTACTCAAGAGCTTAAGCAAATCATTACCTGCGATCTGGCTGACGTTATTAACCGACAACCACTGGCATCATCATTTATAGAGGCAACTTCAGTCGCATGTAAATTTAATTCGATTTCACTCTGTATATCTCTCCTATCCAAAAAAAATTTCTCCTATACTCTGTTTATCGCTCCCTTCCCAAACAATTTTACCTGCAGTTCGTCTCACATGGCGAGACTCGGGAATATATTGTCTACTCTTCCTTTTAAGGGCTGTATTGAAGTCGTCAACTAACACTGGGATACGAGCTCAACTGCGTGCATCAAAGCCGCTTTAAGAATGCTCTAACAACTAAGCTATGTTGCCCTGTAGCGTCACTATATATTTATCTTCCAATGTGCCATTATTACATTATTGCTTTTACAATCTTTGGTACACATATTTTTATAAGTTAACTCAAGAAAAGCGGAATATTTTTATGCGTGTTCATGGAATAGTTTTATAGACAGTTTGGCTTTTTTGCACTTCCCTGTTATACTGTTTTTTATTTTCACTGCGCGTCGATACACAAAATAACGTTTCATAGGAGTTTATGAACCCTTATTTTGTCTGCAATTTTGCGACACAAAAATTATACTACCTGACAAATTTTCAAAAATTTCCGTATCCTCGACATTTGAGTCATGATTCCCATATATAATTTTTGCTGATTCCAAATATGGAATTAGATAGTTTAAAAGTAGAACAGTTTTCGCGATATATTTCGAAATTTCAGTTTTTGAGCTAAGAAAAAAAGTAGGATTACTAATCTGTCAATAACTCCCCCATTACCGTCTCGATCTTATTCCATTTCGTTTTGAAAGGATGAAATACCATTTCCACCAAAGCAAAAATAATTAAAATCGACGTTAAAGTAACGAAGTTGTGGCAGACAAAGGAAACGTTTTTTTTCGACATTCATCTTCTTTTTTGTAATTTTTTTAACGAAATATTAAATAACCTTCTGGTTTTACAATGTGAGTTAATGCCTATTTCTTAGTTCACATTTTGTCACTTTCCTGTATATATTCAGTAGAAAAATGACAATGTTATAAGAGATTTAGTGAACAAACCTATGTTGACCACAGTCTTGTATTTAACTAAATTTTTTTATTTTTATGTATACAAAAAGTGGTTAAAAGTTTCGCCGTTTTGGTACATTTTGTTCTTCTCGAAGAAGGAACCAGCAAAAGTCGCCCATCAAGCTTCATTCCAATGTCCTTGAAATCGCAATTCCGTTTCTTTTATTTCTTGGTGGAAAAGCTAATTGATTTCATAACCCAGGTTGTCAGAAGTCCAAATGGGAATGGATGAAATGAATTTTTAACGGCATGCGAAGAAATATGATAACTGCATAACGCAATGAAAAAAATTTGTGAAGGTTTACCTATACCTATTTTCTCATAGTTTGCTAGAAAATCATCTATCATTTGTTTGTAATTAGGACTTCTAATGTTTCCTAGAAAATTCGCACAAACTGCACGAAAAGACTCCCATGCCTTAGCCTCGTCCACCGATAGAGCTGAATGAAAACTGCGTCTTTAAAACTTTTTCTAATTTGCGAGCCCACAAACACACCTTCTTTTATTTTGGCATCTGATAAATGTGGAAACGTTGACTTTACGAAATTTTTGAAAAGACAGAATTTTACATGTAAGGGAGGTAGTATAATTTTATGTTGCTCCACTAGTGGCTCAAATTTAATGTTATCCTGCCCAACGGTAAATCCTATTCTATCTGGCCAACATTTTTAAGAGCAGTGATCCATACTCGCCCGACTGTCCCATTTGCCCATAGCCCTGCTGTAAACTAGTTAGTAACGCAACGACTTTAAGACCTGAACAAATCTTCCAGCCATGTTGTTTATATTTGATAGGGTCGAGGATTCTCGACATGGGTTCATATGATTCTTTCATACCAACTGCGTGTGCCACTGGAATTGATGGTTTTTTGTTACACTGGTGCAACAAAACAGCCTTCAAACTCATCTTACTGCTGTCGATAAATAGGCGCCATTCACTAGACTCTTGAAAAAATAAATATAGGCTTGTTCACTTAATCTCTTATAACAGCGATGGGCAAAACGACTCCTATGAGCCTTGTGCTCATACGGGCACGCTTTGCACATTTAAGTGCTGGGTGAGGGACGATCAAGTGCAGGTATGTGGGGCGAAGAACACAGGAAGAGAATAATATACCAACACACATAAGATTGATAAAGAGAGAGTATTTGGCCTTATACATGTGTGACTGCACAGTGGGTAAAAAGTTAGAAATTTTATTTACTTATTTTATTTAACATTTTTTTTATTCACCTCGTTTTTTACCAACAATTAAGTCAATATTTGGATTGATAGAATTTGCTGCTGCAATGCGCATTACTAATGCGAAATTTACTTCGGAAAGCCTATTTCGTAACGTAGTCTTTGTTAAATTCATTTTCGAAAAGAATTGTTCACATGTGTAAGTGCTCCAAAACATTGAAACTATATTCGCAGCAAAGTTTCGCAACGCTGGAAATTTCTGCGTATCCAATTTTTTGTAGAACCGTATCACATCTCAGCATTCTAAAAATTTGCGATTCTATCAATTCTATTTGTAGTTCTGCCGGGGCTGTTTGAATATTCTGACTGAAATGAGATACAAACAGATCAAACTTTCCTTGAAGAGTATCCTGCACTGCACACCGGTCTCTAAACTGCATCAGTAGTTTTTGAATTTCTTCGCAGTATTTTTTAACATCGATAGCATTGTCCAGAGAAACAGCCTTTAGACGTGGAAAGAAGTGACAATTTTTCACTGCGAGCTGCTCACCCCATAATTCGACCTTTGTTTTGAAGCCTTTTATTGCGCCACCCAAATCATATATAAGGTTATCTTAACCTTGCAAAGTCAAACTTAAAATATTAAGATGCTCGGTAATATCTGTTAAGAAAGCTAAGTCAGCTATCCACTCGGGGTCATTAAGTTCGCTAAACGATTGTTTTTTAGAAATCTGCAGGTTCTAAAAACAATAAAATTAGTTTCAAACCCAAGAATATAAGCTGGTGGAATATACCATAAAATCTGAGATAAGTGATCGTAACTCAAAAAATCTTTTCAGTGTTTCTCCTCGACTCAGCCATCAGTTGCCACACTAAAGACTTTACTCCAGTCCAACCCACTTCTGACAGCACAATCTAAAACCGCATCATAAATGTCTTGACCCGTCGTAGTTCCTTTCAAAGGTATCAAATCAAGTAATTCTTCGGTAATATTGAAATCAATATCTACTCCCCGAATGAATATTGCTAGCTGCGCAACATCAGAAATATCCGCGCTCTCATCTAGAGCCAACGAAGCAGATATAAAACTTGAAATTTTTCGGTCTAGCTGCAATTGACAGTCGTTAGCCATATCTTACACCCTTCGACCGATAGTTCGACGCGACAAACATATTTGGTTGTATTTGTGAATATGTTCTTTCGACAAAGTGTCAACTGCTTCCAAAGTACAAGATTTTACAAAGTCCCCATCCGAAAAGGGATGATTACCCATAATCATTTTGTGGATAATAGCATAGCTTACACAAGTTGCTCCATACCCATCAACAGCAATCTATAAAATGTAGCAAATAATGATTATATGTATGTATGTAGTAACAAATTTCCAAGTCACGTAATTGGACGCGTTTCCGATGCGCAATAGTTGAGCAGCCGTTGACTCCACTGGAACGTCAGTTGAGTGATACAACTTTGGAAATGAAACGTTGAGCTAACTGATGACAAATGATCACCAATTTGACGTAAAGCTCCACCTATTTTTTAAAATGCAACTACAGTGCGTTTCCGTGATCACTAATCAGCTGAGCCAACCTTTGCGCTTTAAAACGCGTTCATTAATGGCCGCACCTCTTGTGCACTGCTTTCTACAGAAGTTAGTTGCTGGAATAATTCTAATCGTGCTTCGTCTGAATACTTATCACAATCACTATGAAAATTTTCGTAATGCCTTTTAATATTTAAAACTTTGCAAGCTATATGCTTCTTGCAAAGTAGACATTGAGATTCACCACCACTATGTTGACACATATATTTTATACTCCAATCCTTATTAAAACTGTCCGACTTTCTTTTTAAAGAACTTACACTTATTTCACATTTCAAAGACATTTTCAAAATATAATAAAGCGAATAAATTACGAAACATTTATTTAATAAAAATTTGACCGCACGAATTACACTTGTTGAACACCGTTATAATATTCTGCAGTGTTGCTAACTCTTTCTACTCCGGCGAAAAAAAATCCCCTTTTTTTACAAACATTTTCGTACATCCCCATTACACTCAAACCAAAACTTTGATTCCAAATTGGTGAGCGCAAAATTTGTCCGCTACATTCACTCAGCGGGTTTATCGATTGCTTGTTGACAGTTCGCTCAAACGTATCGTTCCCTCATAACACTCAACTATCGTTCCACATTCCACGCAACTGTTTGTAACATTTGCGGTTTGGAATGCGCCCATTTATGCCCAATTTTTTGACAAAGATTTAAATTTACGAAACGACTTAATGGTGAGGAATTAAATTTAGAACTTGGAGAAAAAATTGGTCGTAAGAGAAATTAGAAAAGCCCATTATTTTTAAATAAGATATAATATGTATTTAAATGTTATAGAGCTACAATTCGGGCCCAATCATTATACCATAACAATGTGTTCATGAATGTATACTTAGTACACTTCATACATTCATAAATCTACCTATCGACATAGAAATTCAATCAATTTGAGTTCTTACGAAATATGTATGTACGAATAATTTAACTCCATTTCCCTTTACAAAAGCATCATCAACAACACTGCTCATCTTGCTTAATACATTTTTAACAGTTACCAAGCTATGTGGGAAATAGAGCTGCCACCGCTCTTACTATGTTCAAATTATTAAACATTTTAAGATAAACTAGCCTTTACCGGCGGCTTCGTATTTTTACCGCAGTTGAGAGTTGAGACAATTAAAGCACTATTAATTACTAAATGCAACTAAAATTTAAGCTTGAATATAATAATAACTTACGTATGCACCCAAGAATGGACTGAATTTTATATTTTGTCTTTGCTTTTTATACATACAGTTTATCAAGAAAGTCTTTTTACATCATAAAATTGCAGTTTTTCCCCAAATTACTTCTTTAAAATTTCTTCTTTTGATGAAAATTCGCGACATTTTCCTGAATTTAGCAAAAAGTGGTTTCTAAACATATTTTTTTCAAAAAATCTTATTGGATGAAAGAAAAGTTGAAGCTTAAAAGGTTGGTCTAAAAATATTTGAAAAAGCTATCAATGCTATCAGGACACGAGATTTTTGATGCTGCATTTGTAGTTTTTCGGAAGGTAGGTTTCAGGAAAACACGACCGATCCTTGTCCGATTTCAGCTTTTGAGGTGTCGTCAGAAAGGTAATAAGGATTTGAAAAAATATTCCCAAAAAAATATTGCAGTTCCGATGGAAAAAGTGCAAATAAAAAATTAGATGTTTTGTCCCGTATTTTATCGATAAAAAAATGGTCACCGTATATTAAACACACATGCAAGACATGCTCCAACAATTTTTGTAGTGTGGATTTAACGACATACTCGTATGTATGTGAGCTGAAAAAATTTGAAAATTTCTCCGTAATTTTAAATTTATAAATAAAAGCAGTTATATTTATAATAAAACTGGTAAAATTAGTCATTGTTTATGCGATTTGTACCTTTTTATATTTGGAAACTAATACATTTCTTTCTAGGCTCATGACAGCACTGCCAACAAATCTGAAAAGGGTTTCGTTTTCACATGATTGTATGAGAAACGTGCATTTGTACTACTACTTCCTCTAATGCTACTACTTTGAAAATACTTTTTTAAATATTTGTATGTATATATTGCAAAATGAATCGGCTTGCATATAATTAAATGTATGTGAAGGTCAAATGAATGTCAATAATGCGCTGCTTAACATAAAGTCGACTTCAGTCTATGGCTATTCCGTTTTTCGTAGTTCTTGCAAAAAAATGTATGTTTTTGTTTTCGTACTATTGCAACACCGTTTGAGAATTGGTTTTCGAGGTTGAGAGAGAATGTTTTCTTTTCAGATGAATATCATTTGAGGCGAAGCGTACGATATTGGCAATGCATTTTTTTACTCCCCTAGCACCGCAAAACACACAAACGTCTCACGTAGCACTCGCCGGCACAAACTGATCTAGGAGCCGAAAATAGGCCCATCCCTATCTTATAACATGGTAATTTTTTTACTGATTATAATCCGGAAAGTGCTAAAATGTTTACTAAGGAAAAGGCTATTGAATCACATTGAGGTTATTCAATATTTCGTTACATTGAAGTTATTCAATATTTCGGTATAAAAAAATTTCAAAAAAGAATATGAATGTCGAAAAAAACTTTTTCTTTGTTAGCATAACTCCTTCACTTTAAAGTCGATTTTAATTATTTTTGCTTTGGTGGAAATGTTATTTCATCCTCTCAATACGAAATGAAATAACATAAAAATCGAGACGGTAATGGCGAAACTAGTGACAGATTAAGAATCCTACTTTTTTTTCTTAGCTCAAAGACTGAAATTTCAAAATATCTCGAGAACTGTTCTACTTTTAAACTATCTGATTACATATTTGGAATCAGCAGACAATTCTACATAGGAATCATGTATCAAATGTCCAGGATATGTTTTTGTCGGGTAATGCTATTGATCGTTCTTTGTTTATATGCGATCCTGCTTGCGAACATTTAGCTAGCGTTATGCGGTACATAAATTTTCCATCTGGGACGCCACTTACTCAGCTACAACGACAGTATATGTCTGCTAGTAGCGCAACTTACTCCGAAGCTACACACTCACATAAACCAACACAGGGTGGATTGCATGCAATATTTAAACAAACTAATTCAAATAATGCCATATTGATTCTGAAGGTATAAAACTAACGAGTTAGTGAATATGAAGCAGTTATAAAACCTCATCAATTGCAATAGAATGTAAATTTCAGTTTCAATTACAATTTTTAGTTTTAATTTTTAATTTAAAACAACTGAACGCGATTTCCTTCTTTCCACTCTCTTCGACTACCTTCATCCAGTGCCTTCCACTCCGATTCGCCAAAAAAGATGCCAAACTAGTAGGAGTACACAATGGGTAAGACTACATCATTACTAAAGAACGAGGGTAACCAATCTATGTGAGCTGAGCCTGATCAATTGATCATAAAACGCTGACCACTGGTCCACACTGTAAATGACACAACTATTTTTCGCGCAAAGGTAGAGTAATTTTTTTTTCACCAAAATATGCGCTTTTTGAATATTTATTTGAGTATATTAGAAGTTGCTAAAATATTCAAATATTTTTAAAACATAAAAATTTATCTGTTTCAATTTACTTAAGTTTAAAACAATACAAAAGTCGGTTTTAAACTTTGTTACACATAACACGTTGAAAAATTAAAATTAACTCAAACACTTTTCTGACAATGATTAGCTTGACGAATCAGTCATTGAAATATAAAATATCGAAAACTCATTTTTGAGCCCACTTGAGAGAACTGCACTCATGTGAAGTATGATAAGTTATACAGTTTCGTTTCTAAATAACTTACATATATTTTCACCTAAAAAGTGGCCCATTATTCTATTGGTACCCGAGCTCGGTAGCAAGGAAGATGCCTTGACTGAGATTGGAAACCGGGCGGAGGATGACTTTGTCTCCTTCGGTGGTTTTATTTGGGGGCAGTCGCCTTCAAGTGGTGCCACTTGATACGGCACGCAAGCAAGTATTCGGAAAAACTATACTTAATGGATTTATCCATACATGGGATGTGAATGTATAAAAAACTTACTTGAGCAAACGAAACAAAAAACAATTGCTTGTGGGTCATATTCAATCCAGGTAACTTAAGAATGTCAGTATATTTTGTTGATTCTGATTTTAAATATGCATGATACGCAGCTTTCAGTCCACCGTTATCAGCAATGTTTTCGCCTGCAATATGTTAAACCTTTTAATAAACTAAAAATAATATATGTACTTTTGAGCAAACATTGTTCTATAAATTTTACCTTGCGTTATTAAGTTTTGAACTACGCATGCCTGCAATGCGACACGCAAAAATTTTCGAAAATTTCAACACTTATTTCCAGATCTGTACAAAAGATATTGATTACAAATCATTTCCTTTCAAAACATGAAATGTAGGCCTTAAAACGAAAGCTTGTAATTCTTATAACTTTAAAGGAGCTATTCTTGTATATTTCCATATTCTGACTATATCGAAAACGGCTGACCTGATTTGGATGAAATTTGGTAGATAGATAGTGTGCTACATTTTAAGAATTTTTACCTTGGTGTTACCACATAGAATGTTTTTACGGGGTGCGATATGCTAATATAGGTATCAAAGGAATGGGATTTTTCAGAGTATTTCAAAAAGAAGAAATAATATTTCTATGTAGGGTGGCCACTTATTGTTCCCAACTGAGTTTCTTAAATATATTTTTTGTTTGACGTAACTACTAAGCGATAGATGTCGCCATTGGAAGTAAATTGGAGCAGCCACTGTCTCCTCATAGGGGCCCATAACCGGCTCCATGTAATAGTGTTGAGATACCAATAATGCTTTCTGAGGTGAAAAGTTCAATCAGCTGTTTGGGGAAATCAGATTTTTCATTTAACTGGTGTTCGTGAAAGAGTAAACCAGTTATTATTTGAAAAATTGTTATTTGAAAAATTTATAATTTCATGATATTTAAGAAAAACTTGAATCTTAAAAGTCTGAAGTTAATAAAAATTCGAATCGAGATAATTGTAATATTGTAAGCGAAGAAGAGTCACATAATTTAAATGTTGTCGAGAATATCGCCGTTTGCTTACAGCCGTTCTAAATACAAAAAACATTTCAGATTTGCCACCAAACGAATTATAGCTAAACAAAATTCATTAAAAATGATACTGCATAACTAAGATGCAACCTAAGGTATATGTAATGGAGTTAGACTTATTGTGTTAGGCCTTTGTAATAATGTAATTAAAACTAGAATAGCTACCGGCGAACAATCCGGCAAAGCAGTATATATACCGAGAGTTATACTTAACTTATGCAAGGGTAGCTAGAGTGTAACGTGCAACGCCATCAATTCCAAGCAAGGCTAGCATTTGCCATGACAACACAAAGCTTGGATCCACATTTTCCAGTTTGTTGGATAGGGGCTAATTTCATCGGTGTTCCTGCATGGAATGTTATATGTGGAGTTTTCAAGATTTAAGCTACCGACCACATTAAAAGTTATGATTCCAAAAGAAAATCTGTCTTGAAAAAGAAAGCAGGAAATAAAATGTTTGGTCGTTATACAGAGCACTAACCGACAAATATATCCATGCGGCACTATTCTTTCTCTAGAAAGACTTATCGAAAACATAGGGACCAATTTTTCGAGCAGTCACCAAGGTGTAATTATGGGTTTTTAAACTATCTTACCAATAAACAAAAATATTTAACATCTTTTTACTTTCAAGTAAGCTCTGTTTGTGGTTAGTTCTTGATATGGTTTAAATATATAATTTTAAAAACCCCATTGCTGGTATTTAAAATGATATATTACTTATGAGTATCGAAAGCAACCTATAAAATTGGTCGCCGAGATACTGAAGACTGAAGTAAAAAGAGCCGGTTCTATCGTACCGGAATGACTCGGGTTTTACCCGACCAAGGTTATTTCGATGTAACCCTGTCTAACTTCTCAAATTTCCCTCTAAACTGTCATCCTCCTAGTAGCTCCTTGCAGCAGGGATGAAGAGACTGGATCTGCTACGTTTGCTGGAAGAAGATTTATGTCAAACATTCACAATCCATTCCATGTTCCGTATGGAAATATGGATGCACAAAACAAGTTGCTCCGTACTAAATCCCTCCCTAGCATTGCCACATGTTCAAGATATAGTCTCCACGACAAGCACAACTATCACTGCTCTGGAAATGCGGCTGGCGCTCCCGGGCGGCAATACCTCACACAGAAGCTCACAGCTACTTTCTGCGTAGCACCTCCCCTTGTATGTAAGAAATGCTAAACGACAGCTCACCCCCACCCTACTAACGGGTTCCCCTTTTTTTGCAGAAATAGCATGAATGTAAGCTAGCTCCTGTTCCATTTCACCATGTGCACTGTTTGTCCCCTTCCCACCAGAGTAAGTTAATTAGCTGTGCTCAAGAATTCATTCATACCTCCCGTCCTTTTCCGGTTCCTTCACTGTGGGAAATCTGGACTGTCACCGACTAAATCCTCGGCCACCTTATTTGCGGCGTGCACAGCGCAGGTGAACGTGGAATTAGACGTCTATGTCGACGGCATCAAGTTTCCGACTTTCACTTATCAGAAAATCTTAGTGATGATGTTTGATAACATGCTCGACTACGGTGCTCATGCAGCGGCGATTGCCACCTAAGTACAAAGCCGCAACAGAATTCTCAAGTCACTAGCTGCCAGCACTTGAGTAAAAGACGAAGAAACGTTGCCTGCAGCGTACAAGGCAACTGACCACCCGGTTTAAAACTGCCACGGGATGTATCCTTATGTCACCTGAATATCGTCTTCACAGTCAGGCAAAAATGCTCGGAAGTAAAGCGGAAAGTGAACTGTTGACCAGGAAATTCCTGTTCAATTGTTATAAACCGCAATATTCGAGCGGCGTTCTGCTCGGCGAAAATCCGCCTCCGAGGAGAATAAGCACACATCTCCGTAAACACTATGATGAAATCCGGTATCACATATTTTCGTCGTTTGATCCAAAGGTGCATCGATAAGCCTTCAATCTCAACCACACGGTTAACTGCTTTGGCAGCTCTCGCTAAGTGAACACCGCCATTCAGGCAGAAGAACGCGAACTGCGTAGGAAGACAAGAGTCATGCTGGCCCAACTTCTTTCTGGATATTGTAACAGAGTAAACTCTTACCTATGCAGACAACTGAGCGCGCTCTTCTAACTCCAATTTCACTCTGGTCCAACCATTTTGAAGCCGAAAGGTTTTTGGTACTTCCGTTAGAAGATCTTGATGACAATTCTAGGTTAGGAAAGTGACGACTAGGTAGAGTGGAGCATCGCTAATACAACAACAATAACTGAAGTAAGAGGTGGCTGCTATATCGACTTTCAGGATATCGACTAAAATTTGGATTCGACCAGATTCAAAATGGGGTTGTACAATATGGACATGAAATAAAAGTCTATAGTGAGGAATGCATTACTCATCCGTATCAATCATGCAACAACAATTTTCCGTTATCCCTTGGCAAATTTGGTTTATTCATAAACCTGTTTCGGCGACGGGACGTAAATTGAAATGTGTAAGTGGGGACAATAGTATCGAAGATATAAACATACAATGTAATAATTTTTGTAAGCAGTAGGATAATCGACATGAAAGCAAAGGTTTGTTATAAACTAAAGTACGAAAAGGGGAGTACGATTTCCCTATGACTATGGACTCGGCCTCAGCTCAATACGTTCCGTCAGGTGACATACCTATCTCGGGCATATTCTAACCCCTAACCCGCAGGGTTAAAAAAATGAAATCGCCAGCGGAACTGGCCAATGAACATGATCAAATCAAGGATCTCAATGCAGAAATCAGTCATCTTGAAGATCAGCAAAAGTTCGCAAGTGCAACGAGCACCTAAGTTCCTTCAACTTCTTCCTGTTTTTTTTTTTTCAAAATATAAATTAATAATATATGCTGATATGTCATATGTTAACTGGTCTGAGTGCTGGTTCCTTGAGACTGCAAATGCTAAACTTGACTACTTAAACAAAAACTTTACCCAGTTATTTAATGACCATGTACCTCTACGTACTGTTCGGCCCTTGAACACTTCTTGTCCCTGGTATAGTAATAGGGTCCGATTGGCAATAAAAAATAGAAACAGGCTATATACGAAATGGAAGAGGACTGGTTCTGCGTATGCTTGGCCCCAGTATAAAATAGCTCGAAATAAAGCCACTGCCATCACAAGGAATGCGAAGCAATTGTATTGCTCTTCAAAATTAAATCCGTCTTTGCCTGTAAAAGATATCTGGCGTAATTTTAAAACACTCAATGTATATGGAAAAACTGAGGCTGAGTGTAATTTAAACCCTAATACGTTTAATAACTATTTCGCCAGTGTCTGCAAAAGCACGGAGGGCACTCCATTGCATAGTTTCGTCGATAATCCTACTTTAAAAGAAAAATTTAATTTTAACGCAGTTAGTGAGGCTGATGTTTCTAAATCAATCATACTGATAAAATCTAATGCTATAGGTAATGATGGGATATCGCTGCGATTTGTGAAACTTGTGTTACCTTTTATACTAGGCACTCTAACTCATACAATTAATCATTGCTTTACTACTGCTTGTTTTCCTGATGAGTTGTCATCATACCAGTTGCTAAAAATAAGAATGCGAACAATCCAAGTGACTTAAGGCCGATTAGCATACTTCCAGCGCTATCTAAAGTGTGTGAGTCCCTTATGGCAGCACAAATCTCAGGATTCATTGCCCGGAATCATCTGTTATCCCCATTTCAGTCTGGATTTCGACCAAATCACAGCTGTGCCACTGCTATGTTGAAAATAATTGACGACATTAGGGTGGAATTCGACAATTGTAGCCTTACACTTTTTTGTCTTTGGGACTTTTCCAAAGCATTCGATTCCGTAGACCATGTCCTTCTGCTCAAAAAGCTTAAACATCTTTTTGCTTTTTCTGATAGCCCTCTTAGGCTTATGGCCAGCTATCTTGCAGGCAGAACACAAAAAGTGACCTGTAATGGCGAATCCTCCATGTTTAGTGCTGTTCCCTCAGGATTACCTCAAAGTTCTATTATGGGCCCCCTCTTGTTTAGTCTTTTTGTCAACGATGTATTCTCTGTATGTCAGCATGTCAAAGTTCATGGTTATGCTGATGACATCCAACTGTATTTGTCCAGTCGTGTTGGTCTAGTTGAAGATCTGTGTTTTAAAATTAACAGTGATATGTCAGCAATGTCACAATGGGCCTATGATAATTGTCTTTTGCTGAATGCTGCTAAGTCATACGGGTTACCAATTAGTAATAGTGTAGTGTATGTTGAAGACATTTCAAAATTGTCCATTGGTAATTGTGACCTAAAGTTTGTGGACAAGATAAGAAACTTAAGCTTTATTATTAATTCTAAGTTGAGTTGCTCTGATCACGTAAACAAGGTTGTTAGTATTGTGTATATTGTCTTACGTAGATTAAGAATGTCAGCGTCGTTTACCCCCTTAGATACGAGAAAAAAGTTAGCTATGCAATTAATATTGCCTTACATTACGTCTTTTGAGCTTTTATACAGTAAACTTGATTCCATTTCGTCTCATAAAATTGATGTTGCATGCAACAATGTTACACGTTACGTTTATGGTCTCGACAGATTTGAGAACATTTCTTCCTGGAAAACTAAAATTTTGGGTAGTAGTATTTCTAATTATCTGGTAGCAAGAAATTGTATATTTATATATAAACTTTTAGAATACAAATTCCCTAAATATCTTTACGATAAGTTACAATTGACAAGGTCTAAGAGGCATCAACATCTCATAATTCCCAAATATTCCTACTTGTCCTCCTCAAGGTTATTCTTTAATAATGCTGTGAGGGTCTGGAACTCCATTCCAGAATCTGTTAAAGCTGGTATGAATCGTCGTAACTACAAAGTGGTTGACTTGTGATTTCTTTATCTAAAACTTTATCTCTTTCTTGATCTATTTTTTGTCTTCCTCTACAGTTCTCTTTTTTTTCATAAAATTAAATTTTGTAATAGATATGTACTTAGATTAATCTGCATTCATGTATTTGTGTAAGATCGAATTTTAGATATAAGCTTACATTTCTTTGTAATAGGTTAAGATTCATATTTTGTTAATTTCATGTTGTTGATGTATTATAAAAGACTAAAGTCTTACATATACAGCCTTATAGCTTAAATAAATATACAAATAAATATAAAAATTTTGGTATATGGTCAAATACATGTCCAGTCCGACTAAACCCAACGACAAAATTATGTGGAACCCAAATAAATGCGCCAGCGCTTTCCGCCAGCAATAAATATCCAGCCGTCCGTTAGAAGAAAAGAAAGGGTGCGTCATTGGAGAAGCGCATAAAACCGAAAAAAGCCAAACTCCCAATGCATCAGAGGTTGTGGTGGGCGAAAATCTTAAAACAAATATACCTAGACTTTGTATTCATGCTGATGCTAAAATATCTCGGCTCTAAATAAATCCAATATTTGACTTCTGTCTGCAATTTGTATATGAATAATCATGGTTAACCTAAATACAGCACTACCACCGCGTTTGACGCCACAAGCACTGTGACGAACAACCAAATAACATCAGAAGTATAAAATAATTAACGACTTGCCACGTAGTAATCAGATGTACAAAGTCATAGTCGAGGGTTTCAGAGTATTTGGCCAAATTCAAATATTTATAAAATAGCTAGCACAGGAGTTGCAACATATATGCTACGGTATAAAACGAACCTAATTTGCGAGAGCAAAAGTATAACAGTCAAAGCTTAGCATAATTGAAGACCAGGGTAAAGCGCTCATAAGAAACTCGCACATGCGCATAAGCAAACATTTCGCGTACTCTTTCATATGTGCGCAATAGTTGGTACAACTAGTCGAAAATTTCACAAACCTGGACAGCCAACTAGTAACCAACTGCATTTTTTTTTCGATCCCATAACAACAATTAATATATACCTTATACGCGATAGCTTCAGAAACAGACTAGTATCCAATTAGTTCGAAATCAACGGAAAATGGTCAGTTTAATCGAGAAAGACCAAAATAAGCAAAATACCGTAGTGGTGTAATAGTTAAATGCTCGATCGTTTGGAAAGAGGTGCAGCGTTTGAACCTGAGGAGGAAGAATTGGTTTTCAATGCGTGAATATTCTCACCAGTAGTGGATTGGTGATTGGTGCGAGTTTTATCTTTTTCGGCCTAGTACGACCTCGGTTAACCAAGTCAAGTGGTATGTCAGGAGAATTATGGAAGAGCAGAAAGTTTTCAAAAAAATTAAAATGTGTAAGAAGGAAAATTTTGAAAGAAATGACAATTTGAAAAAAAATTTATCTTTAAAGAACAGAAAGTTCAAAGGAATGAAAATGTGAAAGAAAAGGAAATGTTGAAAGAAATAAATATTTGAAAAAAAAAAATGTTGAAAGATCAAAAAGTTTTGGAGAAAAAGAGAATTTTGAAAGAAGAGTAAGTTTTCACAGAAATATGAAAGTGAAAGAAAAAGAAATTTTGAAAAAAAATTGGGAAAGGAATGCAAATTTGAAAAAAAGGAATTTTGAAAGAAATGAAAAGTTGCAGCATGCGAGCTAACGAAATCGATGTTTCCGGTGATCCTATTGTGTAGAACCGAGGTACATCAGCGGGAGTCCAACAAGGCAGCAGCCCCTGACTATGGTCGAGAGGTTTTTTTTTTTTTTTTTTTTGTTACAATGTGTTCTTTTTATCTTTATCATCTTCTTATTTATTGCTCGAAACCTAAGTGTTAGCGAAACTTACGTATCTAAAATTCAAAGTTGATAGGGTATTGAAACTTAAGTAGGGAGATGTAAACTGTAAAATTTTAAAATGCATAGGTCGAACTACAGCATAGGCAACTGGTAGGGATTTCATAAGTATGTGAGATTTACAATTTTAAATATTTAAAGGTCATAGTTCAAAATAAAAAACGCTTGCATTAATGCACAAAAACATACCCATGAATGCTTTCTAAGAAATTAGCAACAAGTACAAACTCATCTCACTAGCATGAGAAACGTTGTGTATGAAAACACATAACCATTTATATATTCTCTCACTACGCAGCATTCTCATAAGCAGTCATTTCAACCCTATGCATTCAGTATGAATTAATGAATTACAGTGAGGGAGTGTTAGGTATCCAACCCATTTGCGCTTGTGGAACTACTATACAAAAGAACGAGCTTATGTTTGCCATTTTAACATTTCATTTATATACTATAGTAATTCATATTTTATCTTAAATCTATATACTTATATAACTAGACTGAAACAAAAATATAAGAAATCTCAGCAAAATTTAGCATAGCGCAATTTGTTATACTTCAATGTAGTCCTTTTTAGTATGATCATTCTTTAGTGGTGCTCTCTATTTATGTAGTCCTAACGTTGAATATCACTTGTTACATCATTAGAAGCTCGGTTTTAACGGGAAAATAAAATAGTACCTACGGCTTCACAAATTCAGTACTAACCCATTTCTTTGGTTTAAAGATCTACATACGATGCTAAACTCTGGACGAGCTTTAGGTAGGCATTTATTTGGTACTTGTGTAGTGATATTTCAAACGCATTTACTTTCTCAGTGGTATTCCCTACAGTGGATGACCCTCAGGTAGGCGTGCATACTTAAAGCACATAACTTTATATTAATAACTATGGGATAAGTGCACAACATCAATTTTTATGGCTCGTTAACTATGGGAAATCCCAAACGACAACCAATGTAGGCTATTTAATGCGCAATCCTTTTTTGGGTTTTTATCATAACTGGAAAATCTTTTAAATGTAGTAATAAGATATAAGCCTACTCAATGTACACTTAGCTTGTGTCTCAGATATGTGTATATTTGCACCTAAGGGTTAATTGGAATATCAGCCGTTCTAGAAGTTTCCATTTATTATCCATGTCATAATGTTGTATTCGTCTACACCATTATCCTACCGTACTCAAGTTTGTCAGTTTATTCAAATTATAATCCATGTCATTACATTGTATTCATTTACACGCATGTCAATTTATTAGCCATAAGTAATTATATTGTTTGATGTATATTGGAATGATTTTTCGTCATCCCTTGTCAAATTTCGATTTTCGACACTGATGATGGCACAACGCCGAAACCGGTTTGTCTCAAAACCAAATTTGACAAGGGATGACGAAAAATCGTTCCAATATACATCAATCATTCACCCTGTCGGAAAAACAACAAAACAAAATAAAATAATTATATTGTATTCACCCACACACATGTTTTTTCTGTATCATTTATATCCTTCGGTAAATGATGGTATACATTTACGCGAAGTTATATCCGAAGATGATGAAATAAAAGCAGTTGAAGTTGGCATCGGACAAGCACGGTTGTTTTGTTTGTTACAATTTCCCAGAAGGGGACTATCCCAACGCCTAAAAATTGTGTATTTTTTTTAACTAAATAATAAAGTAAAATAAACAAAGAACGAGTGAATTTGATATAGTGCAGCCAAAAAAGAAGGCAGACAGTAGAAATATACTGTAGTGGATACAGCAATACACATATATGTGTGTACAATAATAATTGAGTGCACAAGTAATTGACGGTCGTATATTTTATGTAATTGGCGATAATTTGAGAAGAAAAAAATAATTTAGAGACAAAACGAATATAAAAAATCAAAGACGAGTGTAGAATTGGAAAACGAAGATTTTAACATCTACAGCGTTGTTCAGCTACGCTCTTGGTTGCGTCGGCTTCAGTTGCCATCAAGCGGTAAAAAAATCACCCTCATAATTTGCCTTAATGGCGTACCAGAGCACGAGCGAGGCAAATGTCCAGCAGCAGAGGTTGACGACAGCGAAGAAAACGAGATGATGCCAATAGCATTGAAGACATGCGCCATCAGCAAACACACCAACAAACCGAAAACGTCGATGTGCAAGCATATCATCAAATGCGTGAACAGTACTGTGGTGGTATTTCTACGCATGCAGAAGACCATTTTGAGCGTGCGAGCCAGCAAAAAAACGTTTGCCAAGTAGAATTTGAACTATTAAAGCGAGAGGCCGAATTATTGAAACGCGAAAAAGCAGTGTTAGAAAGGGAAAATATGGTGCTGCAACAATTAGTACGTAGTGGTGAAATTGTTGTGAAAGTACATCAAATGCAAATGTAAATTGGTAAAAAATCTCGTACCTGATTACGACGGTGGCCCGAATTTCAACATTTGGGTAGCACAAATAAAAAGTGCTTGGGCATACAATATGAACGAAAACGAAATGCGTGTGATTTTTATTAATAAATTGAAGGGCAAAGCACAGAGTTGGTTACACAACAAACCAGATTTCGCCTCTGAGAGTGTGAGCAAACTAATAAATGACACGAATGAAACTTTTGGCTTCAAAGAAAACCGAGTAGCACTGCGACGTCGTTTAGAAGCCAGAAAGTGGAAGTCAGGTGAAATAATGGTGGCAAATCAAATGCAATTGGACGAAGAAGAAGTTATCGAGTACCTAATTGAGGGCATATCCGATTACCGACTACGCATGCAAGCGCATCTACAAAATTATTCAACAAGATCACAATTACCACAAGCTTTCTCCAAAATAGAGGTCAAACCAAATGCAAGCTCAGGAGCAACAGAGAATGGTGTACGTGGTGGTGAAGTAAGGTGCCATAATTGCAACATACGTGGGCACATTGCAAATGATTGTCGTAAGCCAAAGAGAGAAATGGGCGCGTGCTACATCTGCGCTAGTAAGGAACACCGGGCATCGGCATGTCCACAGAAAAACATCCACATGCTAGAATACTATGTAAGAACGTTTAATTTTATAATTAACAAAAATAAAAATAATTTCTTTTCCCTAGAATGCTTAATCGACACAGACAGCCCAATCAGCTTCATAAGGCGATCGTGCATTATCAATGAATTGGACTTAACGCAGGTTTTAAAATTGAATCCTTTTTACTTTGGTTTAAACAACGAAAAAATTGTTACTTATGGAAAGTTTATATGTTTTGTTAAAATAAATGATAATTTGTTTGAAATTAACTTTGTAATAGTAGATGATTGCACGATGCATTACGAAGCTGTGTTGGGTAGAGATTTTTAAGAAGTTTGTAAATACAAATTAATTCGAATGAGCAATACAAACGAGCAAGCTAAAGTAAATATATGTTCGAAAGACTTATTCTTCAACGAGCAGATTAGTAACGATATAGACAGAAATGATAAAGAAAAATTTAACGAAATATCCGAAAGCACAAATTTAATTAAAGAAAAAGAGAGCTTAAGTTATGACTCCAGACTAGATGATAATTCAACAACTAAGTGTGGTTACGAAGAAAATTATAATGTAGTTAATGATAGAAACAATAATGCTGACATGTATTGTGAGGGGGTTGAAAATTTTGAAAAGCAACTTTTGCTAATTTCTAAGATGGATGATGGCAATCCAAGCTTTAAAGTCGGTTCTAACATAAGTAGATATGAAGTAGAGAAGCTACATAAAATCTTTAATACATATTACAAAAACCGAAAGCGCACAACTGAGCTGTCATACACAGAGAAAAATGAGCTACAGAAATTATTAGATGAGTATTTGGAAAATAAAATCATTATGCCGAGCGAGTCGGAATTCGTATCACCAATAGTACTAGTTCGTAAAAAGACAGGAGATATTAGGATGTGCGTCGATTATCGAAGACTTAATAAAATGACAGCGAAATATAATTACCCAATTCCTCTCATTGATGACTTGCTGGATAGGATGGCAAAAAAAAATTTGTTTGCGAAATTGGATCTGAAGAACGGATTTTATTATTATGTATTTATGAATCCAGATTCGATTAAATATACATCTTTTGTGACACCATTGGGTCAATTCGAATTTTTACGAATGACATTTCGACTCAAAATTTCGTAAACAAAATTTTTGCTGACATGGTTAGAGACGGTAAACTTATAATATATTTAGATGATATTATGATCGCGACGGAAGGAATAAAAGAACATTTCGAGATATTAGGGGAAGTTTTCCAAAGATTAGTTGTTAACAATTTTGTTTCGTGGCCGCTAAGCTTTTTTAACAGCCAATTGTCAAATAAAATAGGATGCAGTTCGCCAAACCGCTAAAGCAAAATAATCAAACCCAATACAAACCGCTGCAAAGCCTTTATAGTAAAAAGACGCTATCAGTTAACCAAATTTAAGCGCTATAGGTGATACCAATCGCTCCAAATAAAAAAAACTCCGCTGTAAAGCCCACAAATGTGTGTCCAAATACTAAGCGGTGCCGCTAATGCCACTTGAGCCCAAATAAAAAATCCAAGTTTAAAGGCTATAGCTGATACCAAATGTTTCCAAAAAAAAGACAAAGATTTAATATTTTTGGTATGCTCTATTTTTACCGAAGTTGATGTGCCGATGTCGCAGTCCAGGAAGAAAAGAAGAACGAAGATTTTGCAGAAATGGCTATTTGAGAAAGTCGCCCTAACTACAATATTAACTCTATGTGTATACATAGATTTCATTGTACATACGTACGTATGTACAAACCAAATAATTGTGCAAATCGTCTGATTTAGCGGTCGCATAATCTTCACTGCACAATGCCGTCGATTGCTTATTAGCTGTACCATCAGCTGATGTAGCAGTCAGTGACCTACTTTACTTTTGCAATTACAATTTGTCAAAGCAGTTTCTCCCAACTTAAAAGTGAGAGAATCAACAAATATTAAAAAATGCATTTATGTATGTATGTATTTAAAGCATATAATAACTTTAAGTATAGCAGAATTCTTGTGCGTGCAAGTGTTCGGACTTAAGCAAGTGCAGCCGGTGCTAGTACTACATAGTACAATTAGGAGTAGATGATATGAGTAGAGTAGTATAGTAGGTAATTAACAATATAAATCCAGTATCCACCCTGTCACTTCCTTGAATCGTTTCCATGACTCTAGCGAGAGGCCACTTTAGAGGGGGGCAATTCTCTTCCTTCACCAAAACCATGTCACCAACCTTTAGGTTAGTTTCGGACGAATTCCATTTTTGTCGCTGTTGCAAGAGAGTTAAATATTCGGATTGCCATTTCCCCCAAAATTGCTGTTGCATGCAGCACATACGCTGCCATCTGTTGAGTCGGCTTATTTCAATTTGTGTTAGATTGGGTTCCATAATAGATGTAAAAGGTGCACCAATTAGAAAATGTGCAGGCGTAAGCACCTCTAAGTCATCAATATTTTCTGAGATAGGGCAAAGTGGTCTTGAGTTCACAATCGCAGCAATTTGACAAACCAACGTACGAAGCTCTGCAAAGTTCAGAGCGGAGAGACCTGCAACACGATAAAAATGATATTTGATTAGTTTGACAGAGGCCTCCCAAAGGCCACCAAAATGGAGAGAGCGTGGGGGTATTAATTTCCATTCAATGCCATCGTTCAAACATTGCTCCTTTACTGACCTTATGTGATGTTGATTCAAAAAAAGTTCCTTTAGCTCGCTCAGTTCACGCTTTGCTCCAATAAAATGAGTGGCATTATCAGACCACATTGTTTGGGGCTTTCCACGCGTACATACGAAACGTTTCAGTGCGGCTAAAAACGAAGGAGTTGATAAGTCCTTTACCAGTTCCAAATGAACTGCCTTTGTTGAAAAACAGATGAAAAGGCATACGGAACATTTAATCGGCGGCCGATTTCTGACTTTGGGCTTGTAAACAAACGGTCCACAAAAATCTATACCCGTAGTTGTAAATGCTCGATTGAATTGAACTCGTTGTGAAGGCAAACTGCCCATCAAATGTTCCATTACCTTGGGCTTAACATGAAATCAGCGAACGAACTTGTTGTTGACACGAGCAATTGTTTTTCTTCCACCTATAGGCCAGTATTGAAGGCGAATAGAGGCTAGAAGGGATTGCGGACCGGCATGAAGCAGCTGTTCGTGAAAAAATGTAATAATTGCATCAGTTATCGGATGTTTTCTGGGCAAAATGATTGGGTGATGTGCGGAGTAGTCTAGCGATGAGTTCTGAATTCTAGCACCAACTCGGAGCAATCCATTTCCGTCGATAACAGGGTTCAAAGATCGAATGTCTGATGAAGTCTTCACTTGCTGTTTAGCTTCTAACAAATTATAGTCCTCTTTCAAGTGTGACCCTTGGATCATACGAATTAATAAATGGGTTCCACGCTGAAGTTCTATAGGATTTAGTGGTCCAGAGCATCTCGTACCAAGGGGTTGTAAAAAACGGGAGACATAAGCATATACCTTCCGAAATTTGGCAAAAGAATTAATAAATTTACACCTTACCGACATATCCTGTGTGGCTACATGCACAAACTCACCTTTTTTCTTCTCAGGTAGTACCGTTGGCAGGGCAGGAGATACTGGCCATTTGTGTTGGTCATTTGCGAGAAATGATGGTCCATGCTTCCACATTGGTTTATTTAATAATTCCTTTGGGCTGGCTCTCTTAGATAAAATGTCAGCTGGATTCATTTCAGATGGCACATACCGCCAAGTCGTGTTCTGCGTCATTGTTTGTATACTATTGATACGGTTGGCAACAAATATATTAAAATTAGCCCGCTGGTTACGCAGCCATGATAATACAATAGTCGAGTCTGACCAACAAAATACCTTACCATTAAAAATGCGAAGATTAGTCACCTTGTTTAATAGTTCCGCTAATAGTGAGGCGGCCGATAACTCAAGCTTTGTATTCGTTACGGCGGTGCCATCATGAAAGGCTAAAAAACCTTGCTTTTCTGCATCGGCTATATCCAACAACAAACGCTTGTAATTTGAACACCATTTCTGCAACTCAAAATTTCCCAGAAAAAGTAAGTCCCTGGTTTGGTATAAAATATCACGAGCTTCGTCCAAGGAATCTGCACCTGTAATCATATCATCTACATAAAAAGAATTAGTAATGGTTTTTGCCCCAATTGGATAGGCTTGCCCTTCATCAATGCAAAGTGGTTGCATTGCTCGAATTGCTAAAAACGATGCAGGTTTTGTACCATAAGTTACAGATTCAAGTTTGTAAATACGAAAGTGTTCAGTAGGACTATCCCTCCAGACTATACACTGCAGATAATTATCAGGATCAGACATTTTAACGCAACGATACATTTTGCATATGTCGCCAGTTAGAGCGATTTTAAATGATCGAAAGTTCAATATCGTATCGAATAAGGTGGGCTGTATTGTAGGCCCTGCCATCAAAATTGAATTTAGTGAGCGTCCATTGCTGGTTGGCGCAGAACCGTCAAATACAACGCGTAGCTTTGTTGTTGTGCTTTCTGCTTTATGAACGCAGTGATGTGGTAAAAAATGTGCGCGTACCTGGGCTGGTAGAAAGTCAACCGCTGACATATGTCCAAGATCGATATATTCATTAATAAAGGCAGAGTACTGTTGCTTGATTTCAGGATTACGCTGAAGCTTACGCTCAAGTGATTAAAATCTATTTACGGCCTATTGATACGATTCTCCTAATTCTTCTGCCGACATCTCTTTAGGTAAATGTACCGAATAAGCGCCAGATTCCGAGCGAGTGTAGGTTTTAAGAAAGTGATTTTCGCACCTTTCTTCTTCCACAGTCATTTGAGCCGCTGAATTTATACGTTCCTCTATTTCCCAAAAACGTTTTACGAAATTATCAAGTTCTATATTTGTTTCAACCTCACCTGAGATTCCAAAAGCTGTTAAACATGAAAGTTTTGATGACCTTGTTGTACTGCTTCCAGACACAACCCATCCTAATTTTGTTTTTTGCAATACAGGTAAATTTTCAGCCAAACGGATTTTCCCGACGCATAACAGGTCGAAAAATAAACTGGCTCCAATAAGCATAGCTATGCGCTGCGGTTCGAAAAATGGTGGATCTGCTAAATTAATGTTAGCTGGAATCTTCCAGTCAACGGATTTCAGGGAACGACTTGGTTGCACATCGGTGATGGTAGGTGCGACGACTGCTGCTAATTTGGTAGAGTAATTACTGATACGTGAATGTAGTTCAAGATCAACGATATGATCTGCAACTAATCTAATTTGGCCTATACCAGAAACGGACAACGATGATTTAAATTTTCTTAACTGAAGCTGATTAGCTAAGCGATTTGTGACAAAGTTGAGCAGGGATGCAGAGCCAATCAACGCTCTGCAAGGAACCAGTGAACCAGAACGATTTTTTACGTAAATTACTGCTGTTGCTAACATTACAAATTGTATATTAGTGTTACTAGAGTTGAACTCAGAACTCACCAATGTGGAACCGGTGTGTTGTGTTGATGGCAAACTAGAATTATTCATGTGTGATGTTTCGATGAGCAATATTTGCAGTTACCTGATCTACAGCTCTTGACCGAATGTCCAGCTCGAAGGCAATTTATGCAAAGTTGCAATTTTTCACCTCTTTAAACCGCAAGGAGGGTGAAAGTCGAAGAAAGTTTTCACACTGTACGATGGTATGCTGGATAGAGTTGCATGATTTGCATTCGCTTGACGTCGAAGCAAGCGTTACCTTGCGATTATTATTTAAATTTGATCGCTTTCCTACCTGTTTGTCAGACCTTAGTGTTAATTTGCCACTGTTTAGGCGAGATGCCTAAATTCTTAAAAAATGTGCCCCCCTAATGTAACTTTAGCGTCCTTCCAATCACTAACACCAACCCACCCACCTGTGTGGGCATGCATGCATATTCGTGTTTTGTCAGCACACATATACATGCATGGGGGTGTGCATGTGTGGGTTCACCTCCCCTTAAAACCGGAGGATAATTTTTAGGTTCAACGGTTGTCCGTCCGTCTACTTCTTCAGCGACACTCAACGCAGTTACATCGGCACGGCCACCCCAGGATTTTCCACAGCAGCAAAATATTCTTAAAGGTAAACCAATTTTTTGTAATCATATTTTATTCAAATATACGGCCACTTTATTATAACGAGTATTCTCGTTTTCTTATTTCTTTTTCTATTCAAAATCACAGTTCGACCGCGGTGCTTTAAGCCACGGCCGCTCCAGCGAAGCACCAGTGTCGCATTTGTTAATGGTCCTTCACCCCGTAGAAAGAAACCAGCCTGCCTATACAATCCACAATACAAACCTCTAGCCTACGCATAACCCAACTTACATCGATCTGAGCAGCTTTTAATGCTAGAGGATCGCCCTCTTTTCCAGTGAGTTCATCGATCGCAAGTTGTATTTTTTCAGATTCAGCTCACGTTCAATATCCACCGGCGAATCGGTGAAAAACCATATAGAGTTGCTGTTTAACCATTTTCTGAAAAAAAAGGGTTATTAAACGCTGGATAAATGACACTATTAAATTTACTACCCTACAATCGTCAGCATAGCAACCTAAACCAAGATCACAAAGCCGCATACACGATTTGATCGCAACGCAATTGTCGATTAGCCCAATTCGAACAGAGATTTGACTTGTCCAACTTTTTACCCAAGCATAATTCAGTCAATGAACACAAACTTTCCCCCGAATTCAACCCAGTATCAAATGTAAATTGAACAATTTGTAAGTACTTTAAACGTTGCCACAATTCACGCAAACCTAAGTAGCATGTCTTTGCATTCAGATTTAATTGCTAGGGCAAAGATTTATGCAACATACGCACATCTTGATGCAATGAGAAACCAATTTTCAAAATCTCCAAATTATTGAACACTCGACGTCTAAGCTGTTGCCACAAATCATCGCTTGGTTGTGAAGATAAACAGTCTGATAGGTAAACACGTTCCATAGAAGCCATTTGTAAGAGTGATGTAACATTTTCATTGCAAACAGTTGGTTTCCATTCGGAGTCGAATGCTACAATTTTGTCTGTCCACACGTTGTGTACAAGCACCTGCAAAGAAAGCGAAACAAAACCATTAGTATTTGCATAGAAATCTACGTACATATATGCATATACATACAAAATGTGTCTCAAAGCATGCGCCGCCCGCCACAGCGTGTGAGGTCTTATTTTTTTTTTTGTCTTAAGTAATTTGCGCTGCTACCGAACCGATACAGGATTTCGGGCAGCGCGAATAAACACTTACCTTCCCCAGCTAATGTCCATGCCCCGCCCAGGCGATCCTCCATATCCGCAGCTCCATGTTGCCTATGTGTTGAGTACTGGCCGTTAGTTAACGAACGAGCACTACATTGGTAACGTACGTATAAGGCGTGACAGTCAGTGACAACGCATATCGTGCATCTCTAGGTAGATGCTATCTTTGACAGGGGATTTTTGATATAAAAGAAGAGGAACAGAGACAGTCTCGATGACTGAGATTGAATTGATTTTTGTTTGTATAAATTGAAGTGAATTAATAAATTGAAGATTTTGTAGTATACACCTTAAATACAGAATATTCAATACTGGCGACGAGGATGGGATCCTTCCCATCATATTAAAATTCATTTCAACAAACAACATTCGCATAAACTTCTGTAAGAAATCGTAACACGCCATAATGCAGTTATGGCTCACACATGTACATACTAGTGCATTCAAGAATTTTGTACTGACTTCGGCAACAAAATTGTAACATTCGATAGTGCAGTTAGCACACAATTCTACAGTTAGTAGTTGGCACATGCGGTTAACCTGCAACGCCGATGTCACTTAAAAAAGAGTCCGAGTTAGCTGAGCGTTTGCCAAGCCACGACACACCATCTACTTCGAGGAAAGTAACCACAGCAACAACAACATACGCAATGACATCGTTAGGAACGTTGGAGCCATTCGACATCAACCATCCGGAGAACTGGAAAACTTATTATGCGAGATTCGAGCTGTTCCTTCAGGCCAATGACGTACAGGTGGCCGAACGACAAAAGGCAATTTTTTTGACGTTAGCCGGCGCAACGCTTTACGACCTCCTGGCGTCATTGGCATCTCCCAAAAAGGTGAGTGATCTTAAAATTTCTAAAATAGAGGTCATTCTAACTAAGCATTTTTGCTCAGCGCAGCCTTCTTGCGGAAAGTGACCTGCAACTACAAAAAGTAATCGAAAAGGCTTCAACCGCAGAAGCTGCATCTAAAAACGTGTTGGTAATTCGACAGCCGGAACATGTCAACCAAATAACTAAACGGAATCAACAGCATTCTAAGAAAAATAAAAATCAACGGAGTACTAGTACAGTAAAACCATGTAATGGATGTGGAGGCGCACATCCTCGATCACAGTGCACTCACAAAGAATCAACATGTTCAGCGTGTGGTCTCAAAGGTCATTTACAACGCGTTTGTCGCTCGACCAATCATAACCAGGCAACGGACCGCCCCACAAGCTTCTCTAAGAATCGGAACCAACAGAACAAATCGAAACCACAAGCGATAAATCAAATATCGTGCTCAACAACTGGGAAAAAATCAACAACGGTAACTATCAATGGGAAGCCGTGTGTATTTGAAGTGGACTCAGGTTCGGACTATACTATAGTGTCATCTAACACATTCGATAAGTTGTGGCCTACGGCTAAGCCAGTTCTATACGAGTGCGGTCTCAAGTTGAGGGACTTTCAGCATAATGGCGTTCCTATCAAAGGCACTGTAGATGTCGAAGTTGTATACGACAAACGTAGAATAAAACACTTACCCCTTCTAGTGGTAAACGGGAATCAAACTAATGTGTTAGGGTGTAACTGGTTTGATGTTTTGGGCATAAGTATTCAGGGGGTCCTAAATATCGATGAGTCCCGCAACCTAAAAACGGTGCTAAAGAAATTCGACCATCTTTTTTCAGCGGAACTAGGGAAATTCAAGGGGAAATCAGTTTCGTTACTTGTCAAAGATTGTGTTGAGCCAATCAGACTTCCGGTACGGCGAATTCCCATTGCTATACGTAGTCTTGTGGAAGCTGAGCTTAACAGATTGTGCTCACAAAAAATTCTCGAACCTGTTGAATATTCTGACTGGGCAACCCCTATAGTACCGGTTACCAAAAGCGATGGGTCGATCAGAATTTGTGGCGACTACAAGTCGACGTTAAATAAAGCACTCCTGCCGCACAATTTCCGAATTCCTTCCATAGGCTCGCTTCTTTCTTCAATTGAAGGAGGCAAAATTTTTGCAAAACTAGACCTAGCCCAGGCGTACCAACAGCTTGTCGTGGACGAAAAATCTGCCATGATGCAAACTATTATCACTCATAAGGGGGCATTTAAAGTAAATAGACTCCAATTTGGCGTTTCGTCAGCACCAGGAATTTTCCAAAATTTTATTGAAACACTTCTTCGCAACATACCTGGCGTCCTACCATATTTTGACGACGTAGTCATAATGGGATCAACCGAATCAGAACTGTCAGATCGTTTGGGGGAAGTTTTAAGGCGTTTTGATGAGTCGGGCTTACGTCTTCGGGGAGACAAATGTAAATTTGGCGTCCCTACTGTTAATTTTTTGGGGTACAAAATCGATAGTTTTGGCATTAGACCATGCCCAGAAAAAATTAAATCTATACAAAATGCTCCTGCACCAACAGACAAGAAGCAGCTTCAGGCATTCCTCGGTCTGTTAAACTTTTATCATACTTTTCTTCCAAATAAAGCTACGATTGCGGAACCCTTACATCGTCTTCTAGAAAAAAATAGAAGTTTCATTTGGAAGAATGAGCATCAGTTAGCCTTCAGTAAACTAAAACATTTAGTCACCTCTGATAGTGTCCTTATACATTATGATGAAAAATTACCCTTAACACTCGTTTGTGACGCCTCGCCGTATGGTGTCGGTGCCGTACTAAGCCACATTTTACCTGATGGGTTGGAGAGGCCAATAGCTTTTTATTCGAGAACATTATCGAAGCCGGAGCGGAACTACGCTCAAATCGATCGCGAAGCAACTGCTTTAGTAGCAGGCGTCAAGAAGTTCCACGACTACCTGTACGGACGAAAGTTCACCTTGGTTACTGACCATCGTCCTCTTCTAGGAATATTCAGTCCCACAAAGCAGACGCCTATCATTATATCGCCTGTAATGCTTCGTCGAAGCACGTTTCTGAATGCCTACACGTTTGACCTTGTATATAGAGAGGGAAGGAAAATGGGAAATGCGGACTGCCTAAGCCGTCTGCCCGTCCAAGATGAATGCAGCAAATCCAATCATGGGGAAGTTCTTATGATTGAAATGGCTAGCTCGCAAATTATAAATGCCAAAGACATAGCAACAGCTACGACTAAAGATGCACTACTCACGAAAGTCACCAGCTGGGCGTTAAGGGGGTGGCCGTCATCCATGCTGCGGGAAGACAAAGCTTATGCATATTATGTGCGGCGAAATGAAATCAGTACCCTCAAAGGTTGCCTTCTCTGGGGAAACAGAACGATTGTTCCTCAGACTTGTCGGAAAGCTATCTTGGAAGCGTTACATTCAGGACATCCTGGCATCGTTAAAATGAAAGCATTGGCTAGAAGCTATTTCTGGTGGCCAAAAATGGACACTGAAGTGGAAAACATGGTAAAAACCTGTGCACCGTGCCAGCAGACCCGTCATGAGAAAGCCCAGGCACAACCCCACATATGGGAAACAGCAAAGAATCCATGGTCGCGTCTACATGTAGATTTTGCGGGACCTTTCCAAGGCAAAGTATTTTTCCTGACTGTTGATTCTTATTCAAAATGGTTGGAGGTACACATTGTTAAGTCCACGTCATCACAGTATGCTATTAAATCGTTGAGATCGCTTTTCGCAACTCATGGTATACCGGATGTCATCGTGTCGGATAACGGAACAGCGTTCACGTCTTCAGAATTTGAAAAGTTCATGACCAATAACTTAATACGACATGTCAAATGTGCACCTTTCCACCCATCGTCTAACGGACAAGCAGAGAGGATGGTGCAGACCACGAAGGACTTCCTTAAGAAGCTTCCCGCAAACTCCGATTTTGATCTGCATCTGGTTCGGTTTGTATTTAATCAACACATCAGTCCACATGCAACAACTGGACGTTCTCCGGCCGAACTTTTCTTTAATCGTCAGCTCAGAACTTACTTTGATAAAGTTCACCCGCATGAGCTGTCAAACGTCGAGGACAATCCTATTGTCAAGCAATCATTCAGCGATGCCGACCTTGTCTGGATTCGTAATTATTCAACCGGTCCTAAGTGGATAAAGGGGCGCATATACGCAAGAACCGGTCCAGTCTCATACAAGGTTCGGATGGAAGATGGAAGAGTAATTAAGCGCCATTTGGACCAGATTAGAAGTAGGGCAGTCACGGAGGGGGCAGAGATGGACATTGACGAAGACGATTCCGGAAGTAGAAATAACCCAGACAGTAATTCGGGGTTAGTCTCCGTTAACGGATCTGCCAAAGACACTGTTGACCTTAGGGCTAACTCACCCACTGCGAAATCACCATCACCAACAGCACCTGGCACCTCACGACCACCACTAACCTTGTTACCGAACTCGCCGACTGGTAGTGTAGATCGATCACCTCCTATTCGACAGCAAACACCACGGCGATCAAATCGACCTAGGAAGGTTCCAGAATTCTATTCTTCCGCTGGGCGTTAAGGGGTGTTGAGTACTGGCCGTTAGTTAACGAACGAGCACTACATTGGTAACGTACGTATAAGGCGTGACAGTCAGTGACAACGCATATCGTGCATCTCTAGGTAGATGCTATCTTTGACAGGGGATTTTTGATATAAAAGAAGAGGAACAGAGACAGTCTCGATGACTGAGATTGAATTGATTTTTGTTTGTATAAATTGAAGTGAATTAATAAATTGAAGATTTTGTAGTATACACCTTAAATACAGAATATTCAATACTGGCGACGAGGATGGGATCCTTCCCATAATATTAAAATTCATTTCAACAAACAACATTCGCATAAACTTCTGTAAGAAATCGTAACACGCCATAATGCAGTTATGGCTCACACATGTACATACTAGTGCATTCAAGAATTTTGTACTGACTTCGGCAACAAAATTGTAACATTCGATAGTGCAGTTAGCACACAATTCTACAGTTAGTAGTTGGCACATGCGGTTAACCTGCAACGCCGATGTCACTTAAAAAAGAGTCCGAGTTAGCTGAGCGTTTGCCAAGCCACGACACACCATCTACTTCGAGGAAAGTAACCACAGCAACAACAACATACGCAATGACATCGTTAGGAACGTTGGAGCCATTCGACATCAACCATCCGGAGAACTGGAAAACTTATTATGCGAGATTCGAGCTGTTCCTTCAGGCCAATGACGTACAGGTGGCCGAACGACAAAAGGCAATTTTTTTGACGTTAGCCGGCGCAACGCTTTACGACCTCCTGGCGTCATTGGCATCTCCCAAAAAGGTGAGTGATCTTAAAATTTCTGAAATAGAGGTCATTCTAACTAAGCATTTTTGCCCCCGACCATCGGAAATTGCATCATTCTACAAATTTCACAAACGCGACCAAATGCCAAACGAGTCCTTTGCGGAGTACGTAGCTGTACTGAGAAGATTGGCAATTGACTGTAATTTCGGTAATGCCTTGGACCGTATGCTTCGTGACCGTTTGGTGTGCGGATTGAGGGACGAATCTCTTCAGCGCAACCTTCTTGCGGAAAGTGACCTGCAACTACAAAAAGTAATCGAAAAGGCTTCAACCGCAGAAGCTGCATCTAAAAACGTGTTGGTAATTCGACAGCCGGAACATGTCAACCAAATAACTAAACGGAATCAACAGCATTCTAAGAAAAATAAAAATCAACGGAGTACTAGTACAGTAAAACCATGTAATGGATGTGGAGGCGCACATCCTCGATCACAGTGCACTCACAAAGAATCAACATGTTCAGCGTGTGTTCTCAAAGGTCATTTACAACGCGTTTGTCGCTCGACCAATCATAACCAGGCAACGGACCGCCCCACAAGCTTCTCTAAGAATCGGAACCAACAGAACAAATCGAAACCACAAGCGATAAATCAAATATCGTGCTCAACAACTGGGAAAAAATCAACAACGGTAACTATCAATGGGAAGCCGTGTGTATTTGAAGTGGACTCAGGTTCGGACTATACTATAGTGTCATCTAACACATTCGATAAGTTGTGGCCTACGGCTAAGCCAGTTCTATACGAGTGCGGTCTCAAGTTGAGGGACTTTCAGCATAATGGCGTTCCTATCAAAGGCACTGTAGATGTCGAAGTTGTATACGACAAACGTAGAATAAAACACTTACCCCTTCTAGTGGTAAACGGGAATCAAACTAATGTGTTAGGGTGTAACTGGTTTGATGTTTTGGGCATAAGTATTCAGGGGGTCCTAAATATCGATGAGTCCCGCAACCTAAAAACGGTGCTAAAGAAATTCGACCATCTTTTTTCAGCGGAACTAGGGAAATTCAAGGGGAAATCAGTTTCGTTACTTGTCAAAGATTGTGTTGAGCCAATCAGACTTCCGGTACGGCGAATTCCCATTGCTATACGTAGTCTTGTGGAAGCTGAGCTTAACATATTGTGCTCACAAAAAATTCTCGAACCTGTTGAATATTCTGACTGGGCAACCCCTATAGTACCGGTTACCAAAAGCGATGGGTCGATCAGAATTTGTGGCGACTACAAGTCGACGTTAAATAAAGCACTCCTGCCGCACAATTTCCGAATTCCTTCCATAGGCTCGCTTCTTTCTTCAATTGAAGGAGGCAAAATTTTTGCAAAACTAGACCTAGCCCAGGCGTACCAACAGCTTGTCGTGGACGAAAAATCTGCCATGATACAAACTATTATCACTCATAAGGGGGCATTTAAAGTAAATAGACTCCAATTTGGCGTTTCGTCAGCACCAGGAATTTTCCAAAATTTTATTGAAACACTTCTTCGCAACATACCTGGCGTCCTACCATATTTTGACGACGTAGTCATAATGGGATCAACCGAATCAGAACTGTCAGATCGTTTGGGGGAAGTTTTAAGGCGTTTTGATGAGTCGGGCTTACGTCTTCGGGGAGACAAATGTAAATTTGGCGTCCCTACTGTTAATTTTTTGGGGTACAAAATCGATAGTTTTGGCATTATACCATGCCCAGAAAAAATTAAATCTATACAAAATGCTCCTGCACCAACAGACAAGAAGCAGCTTCAGGCATTCCTCGGTCTGTTAAACTTTTATCATACTTTTCTTCCAAATAAAGCTACGATTGCGGAACCCTTACATCGTCTTCTAGAAAAAAATAGAAGTTTCATTTGGAAGAATGAGCATCAGTTAGCCTTCAGTAAACTAAAACATTTAGTCACCTCTGATAGTGTCCTTATACATTATGATGAAAAATTACCCTTAACACTCGTTTGTGACGCCTCGCCGTATGGTGTCGGTGCCGTACTAAGCCACATTTTACCTGATGGGTTGGAGAGGCCAATAGCTTTTTATTCGAGAACATTATCGAAGCCGGAGCGGAACTACGCTCAAATCGATCGCGAAGCAACTGCTTTAGTAGCAGGCGTCAAGAAGTTCCACGACTACCTGTACGGACGAAAGTTCACCTTGGTTACTGACCATCGTCCTCTTCTAGGAATATTCAGTCCCACAAAGCAGACGCCTATCATTATATCGCCTGTAATGCTTCGTCGAAGCACGTTTCTGAATGCCTACACGTTTGACCTTGTATATAGAGAGGGAAGGAAAATGGGAAATGCGGACTGCCTAAGCCGTCTGCCCGTCCAAGATGAATGCAGCAAATCCAATCATGGGGAAGTTCTTATGATTGAAATGGCTAGCTCGCAAATTATAAATGCCAAAGACATAGCAACAGCTACGACTAAAGATGCACTACTCACGAAAGTCACCAGCTGGGCGTTAAGGGGGTGGCCGTCATCCATGCTGCGGGAAGACAAAGCTTATGCATATTATGTGCGGCGAAATGAAATCAGTACCCTCAAAGGTTGCCTTCTCTGGGGAAACAGAACGATTGTTCCTCAGACTTGTCGGAAAGCTATCTTGGAAGCGTTACATTCAGGACATCCTGGCATCGTTAAAATGAAAGCATTGGCTAGAAGCTATTTCTGGTGGCCAAAAATGGACACTGAAGTGGAAAACATGGTAAAAACCTGTGCACCGTGCCAGCAGACCCGTCATGAGAAAGCCCAGGCACAACCCCACATATGGGAAACAGCAAAGAATCCATGGTCGCGTCTGAAAATAGAAGAAAAAATGCGGTTCAATACATTTTAACAATAAAAATCTGCAATTTTACTTACCTTGCAGAGCTGCTGACCCACGCGTGCCGGAAACAAGAAAATTATGAATTGTTCCAATTCAATGAATTTGCGCACATATATGTGTGTGTGCAAAAAATTCAACCAGCACGCCATGCGAGTTCTCATTTATATGTACATATATATATGCACAATCTTACCACCACGCTAGTGATGCGTCGACGGGGACCGGAATCTCGATCTGCCAAAATCGGTACCGCTCACTGCGGTGTGAATAGGGTGACGAAATCTACGCTCGTACCCGTTCGGCGAAGATGCCGATTGTATTAAAATGCAAAACTAATGCGGCTGGATAAGTTTTAAAAAAAAATTTTGCAAAAAAAAAATAAACAACTTTTTGGTTTCACGCTAAGAAAAATTTTTTTGTTTTAGGAGGGGACAGGACTGTTTTGCCCACAAAACAACAAAAAATAAACCCTAACATTCACCACATTCACACTCTCTACCCAGCTCGGTACCGAAACCAAGTACCGAAAAAGCGAAAATATCGCTGTGTGCACGGCACTGACGAAACTTATGACGGCGACCATGCAAGTAAGAATAAGAAATAACTCTCTGCATGAGGGCCAGTGGCGAAACGAAATACAAGGTGATCAACGCAATCAACTTGTCGCTACCGTGCCGTGCGGGGAAAAATATCTAATTCCCATATACTAATAATATGCATTGTAATTTTAAAATTTCTCCGTAGATCAGAATAATGCCACATTATGTGGCATTTATAACCACGGAAAGAGATCGCTCGCCACCCACGTATACGGGAGTCCGTATAAACATTCATAAAAGTTTTTTTTGTTTCTTTTCTTTTTCGGTCATCTGCAGCATGACTCGCTACGCCTCCCTCCGCAAACGGGCCGAACGTCTAGCCGCCCGGTATACGAAGCCATGCCCGCTGTGTGGCGAAAGCCACCCTTTGCGTTCGTGCGCCCGATCCCAGGGGATGGCGCCCCTACAGCGCCTTAAGGAAGTTATCCGGGCGGGCTACTGCGATGGACGATCCACCACGCGCGCCTACGCCCTACAAGAGCTGGGCCCAACAAATGGAAGAGGCCGAACAAGAAGCACCGTCACTGGACGCAATTGAGGACGAAGCGCTCTCACTCCATGCGTCGGAGACCGCTTGGACGCCAGACTATAAAGAAATCGCCGAGCCGGTACCGGAACCAGGGCCGTTCCGACCGGCAGAAGGGGTATCGGACTCACTGCCGTTCCGGCCCCTTCTAGCCCATGAGCGGCGCAACATCACGAGATCACCGTACCGCCCTGACCGTACCGGAGACTGGCCCCTCGGCCGCGCCAGCCACCGCCCATCAGGGGCTTCCGCGACGGATTCAGCCGAACTCCCACCGTGTTGGGTCCACCCTTGCGCCCCATGAAGACTTGCGCCGACTGCGATTGTGAAGCTGGAGGTCGGGGGCGGACTGCTTCACATCCGGGCACTCATAGATGACTGCTCCCCCCGAACAGCCGTCGACCGCAGTCTCGCGGAAGAGTTAGGGCTGCATGCCACCCACTATGGCGGTGAGCAAGGCTGCTTTATCCGGGTCCGCGGAAAGCACGGAAACACCACGACGCTGACGGCCCACGCGTTATGCATTGCCAGATTTCAGCGGCTCAGCCCAGCCTACAGTATCGACGCGCGAGCTGCTGCCCGGGCCGTTGCTTGCCCAAAGCACAATTTTTGGTTGGGTACTGTCGGGTGTCGTTAGCATGTAAGGTTAGATTTAAGCGTAAAATAACATATTTTTGTTCTTTTTTCTTGGTTTTTATTTAATAAAGATAATATAAATAATTTCCTGGCAAGAAATATACAGCGTTTTCATTTTTTAAAGTTTCTTCCTCCTATTCCTTAGCTCTAGGTGCGAAACGATGGAGCCACCGGAGACCAAACTTCAAAAGTCGGGAGGCAGTTCGGAGGCAGACGGCTGTGACAGCGCCAGCACTCACCATCCTAGTTTTAAGTCCGTAGCTTAAGAGGATGCCTGGTGGGAAATCCTGTGGCGGGGTAAGATGTTGCGTATCGCAAGGGGCCGGCATATTTAGGCGAGATCCCTTAATTCTTAAAAAATGTGCCACCCTAATGTAACTTTAGCGCCCTTCCAATCACTAACACCAACCCACCCACCTGTGTGGGCATGCATGCATATTCGTGTTTTGTCAGCACACATATATATGCATGGGGGTGTGCATGTGTGGGTTCACCTCCCCTTAAAACCGAAGGATAATTTTTAGGTTCAACGATTGTCCTCGATTGGAAAACCGTCTACTTCTTCAGCGACACTCAACGCAGTAACATCGTCGCGGCCACCCCAGGATTTTCCACAGCAGCAAAATATTCGTAAAGGTAAACCAATTTTTTGTAATCATATTTTATCCAAATATACGGCCACTTTATTATAACGAGGATTCTCGTTTTTTTATTTCTTTTTCTATTCAAAATCACAATTCTACCGGGCCGCTCCAGCGAAGCACCACTGTCGCATTTATTCAGCCACTGACTCACTTTCGATGCTCCTAAATTGTACAATATCTCTTATATGTGCCTGAAAATTCAAACGTTTATTATCAAATCGTGCCTTTAGTAAATCGATTGCCTTTTCGTAATTTTGCTCTGCAATTTCTTAAGAACGTATTGTGTCTAAAGCAACGTCGCGAAGGCTGGAACGCAAATGTTGAAATTTTTCAACACGAGTTAAATCAACATCTTGATGCACAACTGTGTTAAACATTAAAAAGAAATCAGGGCATTCTTTATAATTACCACTCAACTTCGGAATCTGGAGTACTGGTAGTTTCTGTTGGGTGGTGTAACGATGATCGATTGTTCTCCTGCATTTATTCTACTATTTAGTCGAGTTATCAGATGCTGCTGAACGAAGCGAATGTAATTGGCGTTTCAACTTTGTTTTAGCCTCTATGTAGCTATTTGTGAAGGTCGAAAGAATGTCCTCGGAACCATCCTCATCTTCCAGTTGTGAATGTGTAACATCAAACCTTTTTTCTAGCCGGCCCACCTGCTCTATTCGCACTTCAATTGCCGGTTCATCCATACTCCGCAGAGCTTTAAAAGTTAGCTTGTCGTCAATCGCAGTAAGTTTCTGCACAAGGGAGTCTCGCTTCTTCCTTGTGGCTTCTAAATCATCCGGTTTATTTGGCGGCATGATGGATATGATCTAATATTTAAATAAAAAAGGGTTAAATAATACGAGCGTGATAGCAAATCACGTCGGGGTCACCAAATGTTTCGTGGCCGTTAAGATTTTTTAACAGCCAATTGCCAAATAAAAAAGGATGCAGTTCGCCAAACCGCTAAAGCAAAATAATCAAACCCAATACAAACCGCTGCAAAGCCTTTATAGTAAAAAGACGTGATCATTTAGCCAAATTTAAGCGCTATAGGTGATACCAATCGCTCCAAATAAAAAAAAGTCCGCTGTAAAGCCCAGAAATGTGTGTCCAAATACTAAGCGGTGCCGCTTATGCCACTTGAGCCCAAATAAAAAATTTCAAGTTTAAAGGCTGTAGCTGATACCAAATGTTTCCAAATAAAAGACAAAGATTTAAAATTTTTGGTATGCTTTATTTTTACCGAAGTTGATGTGCCGATGTCGCAGTCCAGGAAGAAAAGAAGAACGAAAATTTTGCAGACATGGCTATTTAAAACAGTCGCCCTAACTACAATATTAATTCTATATGTACGTATATGCATACACGAGTACATACAAAAAGTGTCCCAAAGCATGCGCCGGCCGCCACGGCGTGCGAGACACATTTTTTTTGTCTTAAGCAATTTGCGCTGCTACCGAACCGATACAGGATTTCGGGCAGCGAGAATAAACACTTACCTTCCCCAGCTAATGTCCATGCACCGGCCAGGCGATCCTCCATATCCGCAGCTCCATGTTGCCTATGCTAACCTGAAATTAGAAGAAAAAATTAGGTCCAATACATTTTAACAATAAAAATCTGCAATTTTACTTACTTTGCAGAGCTGCTGACCCACGCGCGCCGGAAACAAGAAAATTATGAATTGTTCCAATTCAATGAATTTTCTTTGTTTCTTTTTCACGATTTTGCAAATCGTGAGTACGCACATATATGTATGTGTCAAAAAATTCAACCATCCCAGTTCTCATTTATATGTACATATATATATGCACAACGCTAGTGATGCGTCGAAGGGGACCGAAATCTCGATCTGCCAAAATCGGTACCGCTCACTGCGGTGTAAATAGGGTGACGAAATCTACGTTCGTACCCGATCGGCGAAGATGCCGATTATATTAAAATGCAAAACTAATGCGGCTGGATAAGTTTTCAAAAAAAATTTTGCAAAAAAAAAATAAACAAATTTTTGGTTTCACGCTAAGAAAAATTTTTTTGTTTTAGGAGGGGGCAGGACTGTTTTGCCAACAAAACAACAAAAAATAAACCCTAACATTCACCACATTCACACTCTCTACCCAGCTCGGTACCGAAACCAAGTACCGAAAAAGCGAAAATATCGCTGTGTGCACGGCACTGACGCCACTTATGACGGCGACCATGCAAGTAAGAATAAGAAATAACTCTCTGAATGAGGGCCAGTGGCGAAACGAAATACAAGGTGATCAACGCAATCAACTTGTCGCTACCGTGCCGTGCGGGAAAAAATATCTAATTTCCATATAATACTAATAATATGCATTGTAATTATAAAATTTCTCCGTAGATCAGAATAATGCCACATTATGTGGCATTTATAACCACGGAAAGAGATCGCTCGCCACCCACGTATACGGGCGTCCGTATAAACATTCATAACGTTTTTTTTGTTTCTTTTCTTTTTCGGTCATCTGCAGCATGACTCGCTACGCCTCCCTCCGCAAACGGGCCGCACGTCTAGCCGCCCGATATACGAAGCCATGCCCGCTGTGTGGCGAAAGCCACCCTTTGCGTTCGTGCGCCCGATACCAGGGGTGGCGCTCCAGCAGCGCCTTAAGGAAGTTATCCGGGCGGGCTACTGCGATAACTGCCTATCGATGGTCCATTGCGCCAGGTAGTGCACTAGCGACGCCAGGTGCTGGCGATGTGGTGGAAAACACCACACCACCCTCCATCTGTCAATGGACGACCCAGAAGACGCTCCAATGGACGATCCACCACGCGCGCCTACGCCCTACAAGAGCTGGGCCCAACAAATGAAAGAGGCCGAACAAGAAGCACCGTCACTGGACGCAATTGAGGACGAAGCGCTCTCACTCCACGCGTCGGAGACCGCTTGGACGCAAGACTACGACGAAATCCCCGAGCCGGTACCGGAACCACGCGCCAGCTACCGCCCATCAAGGGCTTCCGCGACGGGTTCATCCGAGCTCCCACCGTGGTGGGTCCACTCTTGCGCCTACTGCGATTGTGAAGCTGGAGGTCGGGGGCGGACCGCTTCGCATTCCGTTGCTTGCCCAAATCACAATTTTTGGTGGGCATGAAGACAAGCGCAGATTCGGCGTGGGATTTGTGGTGGGACAGAGACTCCGTCACCGAGTACTGTCGTTCACACCCGTGAACGAGCGTCTCGCTGCAATCCGCATAAAAGTACGATTTTTCACCATATCGTTTATCTGCGCTCATGCACCGACGGAAGAGAAGGACGACGTGGAAAAGGATGCATTCTACGAGCGCCTGGAAGAAGCATACGAGCGCTGCCCCCGTCATGATATCAAAGTCGTGCTTGGCGACTTTAACGCCAGGGTGGGTAAGGAGGGTGTATTTGGCCCCACTGTCGGGAAGTTCAGTCTCCACGATCAGACTTCGCCAAATGGATTCAGGCTGATCGACTTCGCCCGTGCCCGAAACATAGTCATATCCAGCACTAGGTTTATGCACAAGAAGATCCATCAAGCTATATGGCTGTTCCCCGATCGAAAAACACGCAACCAGATCGACCACGTTGTGATAGACGGACGGCATGCTTCCAGCGCTTTAGATGTTCGCACAATACGACGACCTAACATCGACACTGATCACTACCTAGTAGCAGCCAAGATTCGTACCCGCCTTTGTACGACAAAACAGGCGCAACAAAAACGCAGGGAAAGCTGGACGTGGAAAAGCTGCAATCTCAACAGACCGCCAATTATTTCGCAGATCGCCTCTCACACCTGCTCTCCGAGAGCACAATTCAACCTAGTGGAATGCATGAGCAGTGGGATCGTATCTCAGGAGCACTGCGTACCGCAGCCGAAGAAGTAATTGGATTCCGGCGAACGCGAAGAAACAACTGGTATGATGATGAAGAGTGCCGCGCTGCAACGAAAAGAAAGGACGAAGCCTACAAAGCAACGCTGAGATCGAATGCAACGAGGAGTGTGTGTGAACACTACCGCGAGTTGAAGAGGGAAGCGAGGCGGCTTTTCCGGGCGAAAAAAAGAGAGGCAGAAAAGCGTGAAATAAAGGAGCTTGAGATGCTGGCCAACGGGAATAATGCCCGAAAATTCTATCAAAAAATTCGGCGAATCACAGAAGGTTTCAAACCCGGGGCAAACTCCTGTAAGAATGAGAACGGGCGACCTGGTGACCGATGTTCAGAGAACACTCAGAATATGGAGGGATCACTTCTCTGCCCTTTTAAATGGAGAAACTGATCAAGAAACCAGAGAAGATGCCGAACCCGAGCCCACAATCGAAGATGATGGAATTGACGTTCCACAACCCGACTATAATGAGGTGCGAAAAGCAATATCCCGATTGAAAAATAATAAAGCAGCTGGCGCTGATGGTTTGCCTGCTGAGCTATTCAAACACGGAGGCGAGGAGCTGGTAAGGCGCATGCATCAGCTTCTATGCAGAATATGGTTGGATGAATGCAAGCCTGAACTTTGGTATCTAAGTGTTCTCTGCCCAATCCACAAGAAGGGCGATCCTGCAAACTGCGCTAACTATCGCGGAATCAGCCTTTTGAATATCGCATATAAGGTCCTATCAAGCGTATTGTGCGAAAGACTGAAGCCTGATGTGAACCGACTGATTGGACCTTATCAGTGTGGCTTCAGACCTGGTAAATCTACCATCGACCAGATTTTTACAATACGCCAAATCTTGAAAAAAACCCGTTAGAAAAGAATCGACATACATCATCTCTTTGTTGATTTTAAAGCCGCTTTCGATAGCACGAAAAGGAGCTGCCTATATGCCGCTATGTCTGAATTTGGTTTCCCCGCAAAACTTATACGGCTATGCAAAATGACCTTGAGAAACACCGCCAGCTCGGTCAGAATTGGAAAATACCTCTCCGAGCCGTTCGAAACTAAACGAGGTTTCAGACAGGGTGACCCCCTATCGTGCGATTTCTTTAATTTAATGCTGGAGAAAATAATACAAGCTGCAGTACTTAACCGCGCTGGAACAATATTTTATAAAAGCGTGCAACTGTTGGCATATGCTGACGATATTGATATCATTGGCCTTAACAACCGCGCCGTAACTTCTGCTTACTCCAAATTAGAAAAACAAGCGGAGAAAATGGGATTGGTGGTGAACGAGGGCAAAACGAAGTACCTTCTGTCATCATGCAATGAGTCAGCGCATTCGCGCCTTGGCAACCAAGCCACTGTTGGCAGCGATAATTTCGAAATAGTAAAGGACTTCGTTTACCTGGGAACCAGCATTAACACCAACAATAATGTTAGCCTAGAAATCCGACGAAGAATTACTCTTGCAAACAAATGCTACTTCGGACTGAGTAGGCAATTGAAAAGTAAAGTCCTCTCTCGACGAACGAAAATAACACTCTACAAGTCACTCATCGCACGCGTCCTGCTATATGGTGCAGAAGCGTGGACACTAACAACATCTGATGAGGCGGCTCTGGGAGTATTCGAGAGAAAGGTTCTTCGAAAGATTTGTGGCCCTCTACGCGTTGGCGACGGGGAGTACCGAAGAAGATTTAATGATGAGCTGTATGAACTTTACGCAGACGCCGACATAGTTCAGCGAATTAAAACACAGCGGCTTCGCTGGCTAGGCCACGTAGTGCGAATGAGCGAAGATGCTCCAGCCCAGAAGGTATTCTTATCGGCACCCGCCGGTGGAAGCCACTCCGATGGAAGGACCAAGTGGAGACCGATTTGCGATCCCGCGGTGTTTCCAATTGGCGCCAGTTGGCGCAACGAAGAAACGACTGTCGAGCTATGTTGGACGGTCAAAATCGCCCAGGCGGTTAGATGACCATTTAAAGAAGAAGAAGACAAAGCGCCATTTCGATGGATTTAGTGAAACAGGTCAATATGGTAAAGTGTTAAAATAAAAAGTTTGAAGAGTATTCAAATGTGTTTGAGAGTCTAGGGCTACTTAAAGATAAATGTCATTTAAAAATTAATACGGAGGTAGAACCAGTAACAGATCCTCCTAGAAAAATTCCATTTACACTGTATGAGCCTTTACAAAATTAACTAAATAGAATGGTGAAATTAAAAGTTATTACACCTGTTAAAGAACCAACCGAGTGGGTGAGCTCAATTGTTTTAGTCACAAAACCTAATGGCAATTTACGCTTATTATTATCCTCTTCAATCCCGCACCGAAAATACGCTCTAAAAACAATTTTTTATGACTTATTTTTAATAACTGGTGTCTTAAGAGTTTATTTCAAAGAAAAATTTTTAAAATTTTTTTTTGAATACTAAAAAACAGTTTTTCGAAATTTAAAATTTTTAATATAACTGCAAATTAAAAAAAAAATTCTTATGTAATTCAAAGAAAAAGCTAATTCAATGTTTTTTTTATAAAAAATAATTAAATATATATTAAAAAAAGTAAAAGTGTTTAAGTGTACACAAAAAAGTACTGACTCACTTGTGACAAAATATGATCCAATCTTGCATATTTCAGTCCATTTGAAAATATCGTATGAAATGAACGCGACAGAAGAAGTAAAGAGAGAAACTAAAAATGTAGAAAAGCGAGCGAATATGTTCTCAAAAAATTGTTATATGGTTTGAGAAAAATAATAAAACATTGGCAGTTATTTCGCAAAGAAAACTTTTGTCCACATATGTGGACATTATACCCGAAGATAGATCCGCGAAACTTGAATAAAGCTATTTTGCGACCACGTTTTGCGTTTTCGAATATTGATGAATGTAAATCCAAACTAAGCGGGTCTAAAGTTTTTAGTACACTGGGTGCGAATTCAGGATTTTGGATGATGAAATTGGATGAAGATTCCTCCAAGCTATGTACATTTAATACAAGGTGGCGCAAAAGTAATCCTCCCATCAGAAAATGCTATAAATTTTGCGATTGGCCCCTAAAGTCAGTTCTGTTTTGACATTTGTGTAGTAAACATATGCGAAATACACGTTAATAAACAATGTTACGCTACACTGCTCCAGAACGCGGAATATTGCTGACTATTTATTTGACCAATAATCGGTCGGGGCCAAACGGTTACTGTGAATGGTGAGCGCTACAGAGCAATGATAAACGAGTTCTTTTTGCCGCAACTTGATGAATTGGGATTGGAAAACATGTGGTTCCAACAAGACGGTGCAACAGCACACACTGCACGTGCCACAACCGATATGCTGAACATCGGAAGCTTACTCTTGCGCCACCTTGTACAACATTCGGAAGGTATCGGTTTTTACGCTTACCTTTTGGTATCAGTGCAGCCCCAGAAATATTCCATGCCGAAATGGTAAAATTATTTTGTGACATTGAAGGGTTAATAATTTACATGGATGACTTTTTGATACATGCATCTAACATCGCTGAACATGACAGAATATTGAAGAAAGTACTGGAAAGAGCTCAAAACGTATGTTTAAAGTTTAATAAAAACAAATCACATTTTTATAGACGTGAAATTAAGTTCATAAGTCATATTTTTAATGAGCAGGGAATTAAACCAGACCCAGACAAAATTAAAGCCATAACAGAGTTACCAGCACCATGTTCAGTGCCCGAACTACAGAGATTCATGGGAATGATTAACTATCTAGGAGCTTTTATAAAAAATATGTCACCGAAAAATAAAAACTTACGCGAATTACTGAAAAAAGATATTTAGTGGCATTGGAATGATGCTCATGAAAGGAAATTCATTAATCTAAAAAATGAAATTACAAGGGCACCGGTGCTGGCATATTTTGATACTAGCAAACAGCTGAGATTGTCTGTAGACGCCTCTAAATTTGCAGTCGGTGCTGCTATTTTTCATTGAGAAAACCCGATCGCGTTCGCCTCAGCCTCTTTGACTAACTCTCAGATTAATTATGCACAAATAGAAAAGGAACTTTTCGCTATTCTTTTCGTCTGCGAAAAGTTCCACTAATACGTTTATGGATTGAAAGTTATTGTAGAAACTGACCATAAACCTTTAGTATCGCTGTTCAATAAACCTCTTTTTAAAATTCCACCACGACTACAACGTTTTATGATGCGCTTACAACGTTATAACTTACAAGTTGTATATAAGCCTGGGAAATATTTATTTCTAGCTGATACACTTTCTAGAGCGCCATTGAAAGAAAAAACCAACCTGGATGTTGATAAAGAATTAGATTTACAGTGCAATTTGTTAATTTCTCATATAGGACTTTCAGAAGAATATCTAAAAGAAATAAAAAGTGCCACGCAAGTGGATGAAGTCTTGCAAAAAGTAAAAAGGTATGTTAAGGACGGATGGCCAACAAATAAAAAAACGGTTGAGCAGGCAGCCATGCCTTACTTTGGTTGCAAAGATGACCTTTCAATCGTAGATAATTTAGTATTAAAAAACAATCGCATTGTTATCCCTAAGCTACTTCGCCATCTTGCAGACTTAACACGTGTCTGTCGTCATTTCTTATTATAACAGTTTCGCTGCTGTGTTTTTCGCTGGTCGTCGATTTTAATATATTTCCTAGGAGGAAGTGCGTAAGTAAATATTCTGAATACATTTTTTTTGTTCCGTGCGAGTTTCGCTGTGTGTAGCCGAGACAAGCCCACTGTCATTTTCCCTGAGCCAAACCGTAGCATAGCAAAGTATGCAGACCCGTCTCGGAAGCACGCACTTCACCTCTTTTTCCGGTAGTGTATGGCAGCATTCGGGAGGAATTTATTACAGAAATAAATGGGGCCCGACAAGGTGTATTCGATGCAAAACTAGAACGCGACAAATTGTTTGTTAGTTACAGTTAGTAACCATTCTGAGTACTTAGTAAATAGTCTGGCTGCTGATTTTTTTTTTTACCCCGATAACTTTCTTTAATATTAAATGTGACATATGTAATCTTAGCATAGATCTCAGATGAACGTATCTATAACGGATTCCGACCGCTAAGATACATTTTTCCTTTTTTTTGTTGTTGTTTAATGTCGTCTGTGGAGACGACGGATTTGCAGGCAATAAAGATTATTTTTTTATAACTGACTTCTGATCTGAATTCCCAAATCCACAATTAAAGCAACAATATTTTTCTCCTTGTCAAGTCTTTACTTCTGGAATGTTGATCTTCTGGACTGTTTCGGAAATTTACAGAAGTGAAAGACTAGACATATACCTCATTTCTTAGCCACCTTAGTTACTGAGAATAAGGAGCTAAGCAGCCCCAAATGGTTAAGCCTATATCATTAACCTTCCCCACAGAGTAGTCCTCCTATTATTATTTTATTAGTTAATTAATATAGAAGTACGATCGTCGTTGGTCGGTTTTGTTCCACGCGAATTTTTGGGTAGTTACCCATACATCACGTTTTACGGTTTTTTTTATTGAGATGCCTCTGTCAAGTAGTCCCGATAATGGTTCCGGCGGCGTAGAAGGTGACAAGGTTAATAATAATGTGTATGTCATTAACACTGAAGCCTTACTAAATAGTCAGGAGAGGGGAGAAATTGCATTAACACCAGGTTAGGTAGCAATGACACTTGTCCAATTCATAGAAATCCCTGCTATGCAAAATATTTTAAGACCTTAGTCATGGAAGAGGTAAGTACCGCAGCGGGTGCAATTCCTCTTGGCCCACCAGTGACGCGGTACTATGCGCATCATAATCGACAGGCACAGCAATTAGTTGATGAATCAATGCATAACTTTTGTGAAGAATTTATATTCAAAACATGTGACATGCAAAGCTTACTTATAAAGGGTGTTTTTTTTAGGGGTATAGAGCTTCGAATTGAAATAAAACACAAGAAAATCGTTTTAAGGTCCATCAATTTGGCTTTATTGGAAGGATAATTTTATGCCATTAATGTTTAAATATGATTTCGGGCATGTGGCCGCCGTGGCTGGCTCAAATAAAGCCAATTCTACAGGTCCAATTTTCAACCACTTTTTCGAGCATATGGGGCCGTATGTCGGCAATAACGCCACGAATGTTGGCTTCCAATTCCCCTAACGTTTCTGGTTTGTTGGTGTAGACGAGCGACTTCACATATCCCCAAAGAAAATAATCCAATGGTGTCAAATCACACGACCTTGGTGGCCAATTGACAGGTCCATTCCGCGAAATTATGCGCTCATCGAATGTTTCCTTCAATAAATCGATTGTGACGTGCGCTGTGTGGCATGTGTTGGAACCACAACTCATCCACATTCATGCCATCCAATTCGGGAACAAAATAGTCGGTTATCATGGCTCTATACCGGTCTCCATTAACGGTAGCTGCCTCTCCAGCATTATTGCGGAAGAAGTATGGCCCAATGACTCCACCAGCCCATAGAGCACACCAAACAGTTAGTTTTTGTGGATGTAATGGCGTTTCAAGGGTCTCATGTGGATTCTCTTCACTGCAAATGCGGCAATTTTGCTTGTTGACGTAGCCATTCAACCAAAAATGAGCCTCATCACTGAACAAAATTTTGCGATGAAAATCAGCATCGAAATCAATCTCATTTTCGGCCCATACACCAAAATCACGACGCATTGCATGGTCTCGCGGCTTTAATTCTTGCACAAGCTGGATCTTGTAAGGTCGCAAGCCAAGATCTTTGCGCAAAATCTTCCATAAAGTTGATGGACAAAGCTCCAATTGCTGTGCACGGTGGCGAATCGATTCATTCGGGTCCTCTTCAACACTTTGCTCTACAGCGGCAATTGTTTCTTCGGTGCGCACTGTTCGACGTCTCTGCGGATGCGTATTATCACATAGAGTAAACGTAGTGCGAAAACGATCCATGGTTAACCGAATTAATTGCTCTGATGGACGATTATGTCAACCATAAAATGGACGGAGCTCACGGTAAACTTCGCGAACTGAACCATTATTTTCGAAATAAATTTTCACGATTTGCAAGCGTTGTTCTTTTGTCAACCTGTTCATGATGAAATGGCGAACCAAACTGAACATAAATGACATTAGAGTTGCCAGATTTATCTCTATTCGAAAAACAAACCTGTAAAAAAAACACCCTGTAGATATAAATAATGGACCATCTCCAGTTTTTTTTTGGCGTGAAGAACCCTCGGCAAGAGAGACCCCCGGAGGCTTAAGGTGCAAGAAGATTGTCTATTGTTAAAAATATCAATGCGAGTCTGTATTGCTTACATATATACTTTACGTATATTTATATGAATACTTTGAACTTAATTTGTTATGTGATCCTGGTATTCATTGAATTCTAAGTTTTGATATTGTGAAAGCTTAATGGTTAGCAATGTGTGCCAAAATATCTCTGATGAAGAAGCTTAGCAGCTTCCGAAATGGATCTACTATAAGAAAAGCTATGGCAGTTGTCTCTAAACATTTTTCCTACTCTATTCAATCAAAACAAATTTTAATAATTAATTAAAAATGATTATTAAAAAATAAAAACAATTACAATATTTATAAAAATTCAAAAAGTGAAAAATTATTATTCTTGGCCTTGAGCTCGTTTCATGAATATATTGTGAAAAATATTTTATCATTCGTTTGTGAGAAATAAATCGTTTCAACATCTATAGGTAACGAAAAGTTGTCAAATCTAGTCCGAAACTGGCAGGTTCGTCTTAGCGGGTCGATTTAGCACGTCAACTGCCCTTCATCTGAATGGAAGTTTTGCGTTAATCTGCCAACATCTACCATCTTTGATTTTTGTTAGGCTATGCTACGCTAATTTAAGGATCTTTCGACGAACGCCGAAATACGCGATGATATTAGAAGGAGAAAGTAAATATCTACTAAAACATTTGGTGATTTTCTAGAAAGCGTTATGTCAAATGTCCGACAGATTGAGAATTCAGATGAACGAGACGGAGCTAGTCGAGATATTAATACGCAACTTGAAGTCCGACTTGCGCCACGAAATTTTACACCTGGAAATAGACGATATTGCTAGTTTGAGTAAAGCAGCGCAAAAACATGAAAAAATGTTCAACGATATCCATGGTGGCTGAGCACGGACAAGGCAGGACGTTAGCAAATTAATGAATTGATCAGCTGGAATGTGGCCAGTATCAATGAAAAAGAAGAACTTGGCAATATTGAAACCATTGGGGTCAGTAAACTGAAGTGCTGGAATTTGCCAAGAGGCAGGGCATCGTTATCATGACTGTTTTAAACCTAGGAAACTTTTCTGCTACGGATGCGAGATGAAAATAATTACAAACCTACATGTCCGAAATGCTCAGTGACTTCGAAAAACTAGAAGAAGGATGTCCTTCGACATATCATTTTGGAAGCGTAAAAACGCGTTGAATAGCTCCGTTATTTCCTCCTTAGGATACAACAATACTGGATAAAACATTCTTAGTGCTAGTAGATAAGAAATAAGAGTTGCATGGAATCCGACTTAGCAAAATTAATTATAGAATGTCCCAAAAGAGAGTATCAAAAGAGTTTAGGCTCTGTACAAACAGCAGAGGGAAAAATCAGAGCGTGGCGGGAACTATAGAGTTTTACATAGACTTAAACAATCGTAGAGAAACAAGTTTCTCTTAGTACCGTTTGCTGCCACCAACGTAATTTGCAGAATGGACTTTTGGCTGAAATACTCGTATCCTATCCCGAATGTAAATGGATTGATATCCCGGCTACCGCATGAATATTGCATACGGATTTTAAGGACGGCTTCTGGCAAATCACTTTGTCAAAAACCACATTCACCTCTCCCAATCATTCACTGTACCAATTTAAACACATGCCATTTGGTCTTTGCAGCGCCTGTTTGATGGGCATGGTTATCTCAAGTCTCACGTTTTTGTATACTTGGATGATTTGTTACTTGTCTCCAGGGCCGCGGAGAGGGGGGCGGGGGGGCAGTCAGGGCAATTTCCCTCGGGCCCGAAAGGTTTTTGGGGGCCCGGCAAGGCAAAGCAGTATTGACAGTACTCTAATCAGGATTTAAAGAGAAAGAAACGCGAACTGTCCTCGGGGCCCGGATCGGCTCTCTGCGGCCCTGCTTGTCTCTCAAACGTTCTAAGAACATATATCGCACCTGTTGAAAATGGTAGCGCTCACTTACGAAAAGCTAGGTTAAAGATTAGTATTAGGAATAGCAGCTTTGGCTTAAATAAAGTTAAATATTTATAATTTATAGTTGGGAATGGCTCACTAGCGTAGATGACGATAAATAAAGTGAAGGCTATTTCTGGTTATCCGTACAGAAATGAAGAAGTTGACGGTTAAGTTGTCAATTTTCCTTTATTAATAATTTTCGGCTATTTGTACAAAAATATTCTTATGATACGCTTACACACTATACGTACACATGGCTGTGAAGTCAGTATGTACAAACATACATACATATATATCTGTACGACTTAGCATAATAGAAAGTGCAGTATAATTGAAATACTCAGTGTCAGCATATTATTTGGCCGCGATTTGTTTACATTAGCAGCCAAATAAGTTCGATGTAGATACAAATATATTTATGTATGTAGATATGTTACCGAATAAAATGAATTTACTTTCAGCACATGTTGTTTTTCTGATATACTACACCTACTTTCCTAAAAAAGAATACTTATGTATTTGTATGAGCATTCCCCTGTAAAAAACGTTGGAGCATCAGAGTACTCCAACACTTATCCTCATTCATATAAAAAAGGTGGTCCAATTTACATGGCAATGCCCGGTGATTGGATCACCTAATCCTATTCGGAGTACCATTTACTTTGCTTCTGAATAGTCTATAGAGCACCTACGGTGGAGTACTTTGAAAATGCTGCCAAAAGATTACTCTATAGAGAATTCTAGACGAAAGCGAGAAGGGACTATGCGTTCTTTTGTGGACCACCTACTCCCGCTCTCGCTTTGCTGTTGAATACTCTATAGAGTAATCCCATGGGAGTATTTTGAGAGTACTCTCACGTAGGTGGTCTATAGAGTGTTTAAAAGCAAAGAAACGGAGTACTCCGAGATGGATTACGTGATCCAATCACCGGACATTGCCATGTAAATTGGACCACCTTTTTTATATGGATGAAGATATGTCTTGGAGTCCTCTGATACTCCTTTAGGAGTATTCTATGGAGTATGAAACGGAGTATTTCCGTTTTATGCAGCGTCTATTTTTTTTAATTATTATGACATACTTAAATTGGATTTTATTTATTTACATTGCAAATCATTTTTTTTCTTTTGTACACAATAAAGGGTAAGTATTTAATTTGTAAGTTTATTGATTTAATGGTATTTATGTACTAAAAATTGAAGTGGTCGTATTATATCAATTTAAATCTATTTTAATGCACTATTATTTTCTTATTTTTAAAGCATAGTTATTATTGTTATCTATATTTTTTACCTTATAGGGCACTTCATATTTATTAGAGTTGGGCCATTTCGTTCAATTTAATGATTGAACGAACTAGTTCTTTATTCAAAAGTGAACTACGTCGTTCACCCCGTTTAGTCGTTCAGCCTTTCAAGACTAAGTTTTCGTTTTAATCAGTTTGAATATTCATGGCACAGGAAACAAAACAAAAAGCGTGAACACAAAATGGTTTGAAACTCGGGTAGGAGTTAACCGTTCGGTAAGTAAAATCTCTGTGCCTATAAGGGAAAACTACCAAACTAATTTTTCGAATTTTTCAGTAGAGCGCTTTGAAAGCTCAAATTGTAGTGTAAATGTATGGAAATGGGATATAGTTTTTTGTACACAATTTTTGAGCATAAACCGTTAAAATTTGTGTGACTATAGATCTTCGCACGGAGAACACAATGGTGGTACTACCTCATTTTCTATTAAACTTGTGTTTGGCTTTTTCCGCTTATTGCCACAGATTTATTGTGGCAATAAGATCCAATGTCGGTTAACTTAAGATGTGTTTCCAAACCAATATTAAGCTGGGTTGACATAGCATATTTTAGTTTTCCTTTCCACAGAAGCATTTGAACTACACACTTATGTTAGCGTCATACACAAGGATGGCGCAAGTGAACGAGGTTGAAAACATTCGAACGACACATTTCTAAAATGTATTATCTAACTTATTATCTGCTTTATCTTTGACTAACACTGAATCTCCTATGCTTATTTCCCTATAATATATATTTTTATCAGAATACATTTTTTGTTTTCCTTCGACTGTCGTACTAACCTATTAACTGTTCAAAAACGCTATTTTTATATTCGGTTCCCATATCTGTTATGATTATTTTCATACTTCCATATACAAGGTGGCGCAAAAGTAAGCTGTGGCACGTGCAGTGTGTGCTGTTGCACCGTCTTGTTGGAACCACATGTTTTACAATCCCAGTTCATCAAGTTGCGGCAAAAAGAACTCGTTGATCATTGCTCTGTGCGCTCACCATTCACAGTAACCGTTTGGCCCCGACCGATTATTGGTCAAATAAATAGTCAGCAATATTCCGCGTTCTGGACCAGTGTAGCGTAACATTGTTTATTAACGTGTATTTCGCATGTGTTTACTACACAAATGTCAAAACAGAACTGACTTTAGGGGCCAATCGCAAAATTTATAGCATTTTCTGATAGGAGGATAACTTTTGCGCTACCCTGTATTAGAACAAAGTTTTCACATATGGATTTAGCTATTGTTATTGCATGCTTGCTCTGAATTGGTATTACAGTCACGGTTGCCATTTTGGCCGAAACGTACCATTTTTGGTACGCATTTTTTCGCCGGCTACGTTGGTACGCAACTTCCAAATTTGCTACGTTTTTGCCATTTCTACTTCAACGCAACTCCGATGACACTGCTAAAATAATCAAACCTGCATTTGAATGACTACAAAAAACTATTTAGTCATAATGTTGTGTCTCTTTCACCCTCCTGCTTTACCGGCAGTAGAAGTGAAGTGGTACCACTTGTATGAACTTATACGTAGGAGTATTTCTCTGTCATATGTCACTTTGATATTTTTAGAAAAAGTTGTAAAGATGTAACACTATTCGTTTGTGATAAAAAATAGCATCAGCAGGTAGTGCTAATTATATTAAAATTATTATCATATTTGTCGTCGTTCTGAAGGGGAAAAATAAATATGGATAGGTAAGTTTTATAATCGGTGGAATATGCGCAAGCAAATGAATGGAATTTTGGACATTTTAATTTATTTATTTACTTTTACTCATTATAGGGTATATTTAGAAGAATAGTTTTTTTATGTTTATACATACACATATGTATAGGGGGTTTTCTGTATAAATTTATGTCAGCAATGAAATTTAAATGAAATTGTTTTAATAAATTTTAGATGGTTTGCCTAGCAATGTATTTTGGTACGTTTTTTTGCGTTTGATACGAATTTTGGTATGCAAAATTTTAGGCGAACGGCAACCGTGATTACAATCAGATATTTCGTTAAATCGCATATTATAGTAACAGCATACTAATTTCCATTTAGTGATTTGGGGAATGGTCCAATTGTGTCAATTTGAACTGTATCAAAAGCTTTCGTGGTCGTTTTTTGTTATTATCATTGGTTTTTAAATTCAAGTTTGTTTTATTTTTATTAGTAATACGACTGATTCCACTACTAACGGGGTAATTTTGAAAAATCTTTTTGCTTTTTTGTTGTCTTTCCCATGCATAACCTCTGGAGTTAATGTAATAGTTAAGTTTTTGAGAACTTTAAACCCTATTTCTTTAAATTTATCTAAACGAGAATAATTACACAATTTGTCTCGTAAGGACTACTGTATTCTTACAAGTCCTAAATTGCCGGCTTCTTTCATAAGCCTGGTGAAGAGTTGCCCTAAGTCAATCTTCCTCTCAACAACTAGGTTGCTAGTATCTATTTCGTTACAAACTTTCCTTCCTTTTTAAATACATTTTCGGAGGATCAAGAACGACCTGGCCTAGTCTTTTTACTTCATATTTATTAAACGCTTCATATATTTTAGGGTTCTCATTGTGACATTTATTTTCTTAATTTTTAATATTACTACTGGATTTTTGCTTTGTTTCTGATCTTCTCGTAACTTTCAATACTTTACATGCCTCAACTGACATCTCTTTCAGGTCTGTAATGTCAATGCGCGATAAAGCATCCTCTACATAATTTTCTTTTCCACTGCACTGCAAAGTCATATTCTTTCAAATCTTATCTAATTCTGGTTAGTTTTGAGGTAGGGTTTTTCATCCAGAAAAGGTATGTTAAGGGTCGATGGTCCGTTTTAACTAGGAATTTTGTGCCATAAACGTATGGTCTAAAATAAGTAATCGCTCAATGTATTGCTTTATTTATTTCACAAGATCTTGAAGTGTAGGATATTGATAACTGTTTTCCTTCGAACTACTGACTTAGTACTGCCCCGCAGGCATAGCCGCTTGCATCTGTTGTTATGCAAAATTCTTTACTAAAGTCGAGATATTATAGGATATAAGGACTAATCACGGCATTTTTTAAATAGTTAAATGATTTTTCACATTCTTCTGTTCAATTAAAAACCACATATTTTTTGAAAAGTCTTGTTAGCATTCTGTAGTATTCGGAAAAATTTGGTATAGATTGCAGAATGCGAAGAATCTTTTTCCTTCCTCGGCATTTTTTGGAGTTGGATAATTTTGAAATATTTCGAGCTTACTTGGATCTGGCAAAATATGATTGTACACTTATGCCCAAGATAAGGAATCTCTTGACTGAAAAATAGACATGTGGTGGAATTTTAAATTGAATTCTGTACAGGTTGCAAATACGTTTCGTCAATTTTGTATCATATGTTTTTCGGAACACCCTAATACACTAAATCATCCATATATAAAAATGCTTGTGATGGTTGTAGACTTCCAAATACCAAAGTCATCATTATTTGATTTGAATTAGGTGCTATTTTGAAGACACAAGTTAATCTTTCAAAACGGTCTGTGCAATTATCTGCTGTAAACGAAGTTATGTCCTTTGATTCTGGGCCTAAATATATGCGATGAAACCCGATCATTATGTCTAAACATGAAAAATATTTTGCCCTTCCTAATTGATCTAAAATATCCTATATTCTAGGTAACGGTAATTTGTCTGCTGTTAATTTTTTGTTTATTTGTGTTTAGGCGAGATGCCTAAAGTCTTAAAAATTGTGCCACCCTAATGTAACTTTAGCGCCCTTCCAATCACTCACACCAACCCACCCACCTATGTGGGCATGCATGCATATTCGTGTTTTGTCAGCACACATGTACATGCATGGGGGTGTGCATGTGTGGGTTCACCTCCCCTTAAAACCGGAGGATAATTTTCAGGTTCAACGGTTGTCCTCGATTGCAAAACCGTCTACTTTTCCAGAGACAGTCGACACGACCACATCACGGCCACCCCAGGATTTTTCGACCGCATCAATTATTCGTCAAGGTAAACTAATAGTTTATAATTATATTTTATATAAATATACGGCCACTTTTTTATAACGAGAATTCTCGTTTCTTGTTTATTTTCTATTTTCGAGCACAAATTCGACCGCCGTGCTTTTGAGCCACCGCCGCTCCAAGTTAGCACCTCGCTCGAATTTACATGGTCCATCTCCCCGTCTAGAGGAACCAGCATACAGTCCACAACAACAAAAATTGGAGATTTAATACTAAACAACCATAATTGGGTCAATACCAGAAGCTGCCATAAGAAACCTCAATATTTCACGCACTGCCGCAATATCATCGCAAACAACAACAAACAACTCTGCCACATACCACAACCAACAACACAAACTATATACAACAAATTCATTTCGGCCAATCACCACACCAAAGCACGTAAGTTGTATATTTCTTGCCACTTAGTTTTTTTTGTGTTGCATACAATTGTATAAAAGTGCCGCCCGCGAGTGTAATCAAACGTAAGTGCGATTAGTGAATATTTAACAATAGTGATTTTTTTTGTTCAGTTAAGTGCTTTATTTTTCTTTAAATTTTAAATTAAATTAAACGCTTAAGAATCCTTGTGACTATCCGGATTATCCCCCCACCAGTGGTAAGGTTTTTTGGACACAGCGCAAGGAAAGAGGTAACATAACCTCATTTTCACAACTAGTTCACTTAGCCTTTCGAACTTCAGTTTGTTTTTGTTTTTCCACTTGTTTTTTTTTCGTAATATATAGAACAGAATTTTAGTCGAAGGCTAGTTTATTATTTTCTTATAAAATTCACTATTTTTATAGCACTTTTCTTTTGTTTTGAATATTAAATGAAGAAATGTATTTAATATTCACTTTCGCTCGTTTGATACACCGCGCACTTTATCTGTGTTTGTTGTGTATTTCTTTGTTGCGGCAACACATACACACATTTATATATACATATTCCCCTTATACGTGTGGGTGGCGAGTAAGTCACAAAGATTTTGTTTAAATTTTTTGCGTCTGTAGCAAACAAATATTCGTCAGACAAATCGGCCAAGTCTGCAATATAATTCAAAAATTAACAATAAATAAAAATAATTGAATTAAAATATACATTAATTGAGTTTATTACAATTTTATTGAGGCTGTTTTGATTTTCCTGGGTAAAATACTGCCTTTACCTTTTCTATTCAGCATCTTTCTTGTACGGTTGAGCATTTCTTCGTACCTTCAGCTTTATTTTTTCGGTTTTGTTTTGATTCTACAGATCCTCTACGTCCAAAATATGGAAAGTTTCATTAGGCTGGCTGATTCGATTTTTGAATTCGAATCAGACTACAATGAATTAGAGGATTCAGTCCACAGAAAGTACACTCTTGGGCTTCAACAAGAGGACTTGAAAGCGATGTGGAGGAAAACCAGAACGGCTTATGACGACTTACTTAATTCAGATAAGTTAGAGGCCACTGGTATAGTTTCTGTCAAACAGAAATATAAGAGAGCATATGCAGTATATTTACGCTGCATGTCAGACATGGCTACACGCCAAGCGACGTACAACAAACCAGAAAATAAATCTGAAGAAAAGCCCGAATTTGAACACAGTATCCGCCTGCCTCCATGTGATACTGAAGTTTTCAAGGGCGATTATCTGTCATGACCAACATTTCGTGACATGTTCACGGCTATATACATCTTAAATAAACGCCTAACACCAGTGGAGAAATTCCATCTGAACAATAAGACACAAGGTGAGGCAAAAGATATCGTGAAAAAATGTCCACTCACGAATGAGGGATTTGATACGGCCTGGAGAAATTTATGCGAGAGATACCGAAACAAACGTATCCTAGTAAACTCGCAACTCCAAATTTTATTTAACTTGAAAAAGGTAGAGAGTGAATGTGGTAGCGCGATTAAAACCCTTCAGCACGAAATAAATAATTGCCTCTCGTCCCTGCGAAGTCATAAAATTGACACTTCGAACTGGGATGCAATTATAACGTATTTGTGTTCGACGAAATTGCCGGAGAGTACACTTGGTCTATGGGAGCAAAGCATAGACCACAAAGTGGAAATATCCAAGTGGGAGGATATGGACAAATTTTTGTCCAACCGCTTCCAGACACTCGAAACAGTGTCTGGGTTCATAGGGAGTTCTTCGAAAGTGCAAAAGTCGCAAAGTACGCGGATTGCCAACGAAACCCCTGCAAAAAGACTTGGTAAATACCAAGCAAACGTGACTAAACTACTGTGCACAAAGAGCAAATCGAATGCCCACAGATTGCAAAACTGTCCCCGTTTTCTCAAATTAACTCCGGTGGCGAGAATTAACTTTGTCAAATCCACCAAGGGCTGTTTGAACTGCCTATCCCCAGGACATACTGTGTCGAAGTGCACCAGTTCTTATGACTGCAACAAGTGCCACTCTCGACATAATACGCTCCTGCATGCGGAGTCTCTTCAGACGCAGGCAACCACCAGCCCTAATCAGTATAATGCTGCCTCAACTTCAAAACAGGCACAAGAGAGACGGGAAGCTGAAAAATCTGTTTCGGCCATAAACAGAAACGTTAAATCCTGCCATGTGCATTCAAGCGCAGGTGTGCTGCTAGGGACAGCTCGAGTAACCATTCATCATAATGGTACAGACTTCCCAGCAAGAGCACTGATTGATTCTGGTTCTGAGTGCTCGTTTATGACAGAACGACTCAAACGCAGAATCAATTTACCGGCAAAAAGGATGCATGCTCAAGTTTCGGGCATCACTAATGCCGTGTCCGCTCAAGTCAAGGAGGCCTCCAATATTGAACTCCGTTCACCAGTGGACCCTTGCTTCAGCTTAACAACATCAGTTCTAATTCTAGCCAAACTAACTGGGAATCTGCCATCCTGCCATATCGATGCTACGACTATGCAGGCTTTCCCACACTTAGTCTTGGCAGATAAGCGATTCTACATCAACGAGGAAGTTGATATTATACTTGGCGGAGACGTATATCCGCAAATTATATTGAGTGGGCTGAAAAAGAATGTACTTAGTACACTTCTCGCCCAAGAAACGGTGTTCGGTTGGGTATTAACCGGGCGCATAGAAGCACCGAATCCAACCAGAAATATAGTGTCCTTCTACAGCGAAGTTGCTTTGGACAAAAAGCTTACAGCATTCTGGGAGTTGGAAAATCTTCCAAGAAATAAAAGACCAAATGCAGATGACAAGTACTGTGAAGATTTATATAGGGAAACTACGAGTCGTAGAGAGGATGGGAGATATGTCGTCTCTCTTCCATTCAGACAGGACTACCCAGATCAGATAAACATAGGAGGGTCTCTTAGGCGGGCGTGTTCACAATTTTTTAGAAACGAAACGCGTTTAGCAAAGAACCCAGAATTAGGCATCGAATATATGAGGGTCCTGTCTGAATACGAGACATTAGGGCATATGCGAAAAGGTAATGCCATTGTACCAGCCGATTCGGCGGACAATTACTTTTTGCCCCATCACGCCGTAGTAAAGGCGGAGAGTACCACCACAAAGGTACGCGTCGTTTTTAATGCATCAAGCCCGACGGCAAATGGTACAAGTTTAAATGATATTTTCCTGCCAGGCCCAGTACTACAATCAGATCTTCCAGTACTTATACTGCGATGGAGACTGTATCGCTTCGTTTTCAATAGTGACATCGAAAAGATGTATAGGCAAAATTGGATGAACGATGATCACATAAAATTCCAACGGATTATTTATCGAACATCGCCTCAAGAACCAATAAGCCTTTACGAGTTGAAAACGGTCACTTTCGAGGTTAATTGTTCGCCTTATCTGGCAACTAGAACCCTTTTGCAACTAGCAGATGAAGTAGAGAGTTCTCACCCTACAGCATCTGGCATACTTAGGGAAGGCATGTACGTAGACGACGTACTAGCGGGGGGACACACACTCGCATCGGCCATTAATGCGAGGAATGAGATTCACCAAGTCTTACTCTCCGCGGGCTTCCCACTACGAAAATGGACTTCGAATGCTGAGGAAATTCTCAACGACATCCCAATATCGGATCGGCTGACAGAGGACTTTCTGGCATTCGAAGATACCAGCACCGTTAAGGCATTGGGCATAAGATGGAATGCCCATTCAGACCTGTTTTACTTTAAAGCAGGGTCACTAGAAGAAAGTGAAAAGTTAACAAAGCGAGCGATTCTATCCGCCATCGCCAGACTCTTCGACCCTTTAGGATGGCTTGCACCAATGGTCATCGTGGCCAAAATTTTGATGCAGAACATCTGGTTAGAGGGCACCGATTGGGATGAACCAGTTTCGTCCAATACATTGGAACGATGGCAAAACTTCAGACATCAATACCACGAAATCGACAACATAAAGATACCACGATGGGTAAACTTTTCACCAGAAGATGATGTCGAAATACATGGATTCTGCGAAGCTTTGGAAAAGGCATACGCTGCAGCTGTCTACATGCGAGTCAAAAGCAGTGATGATATCTTCGTGAATCTACTCCTTGCCAAAACCAGAGTAGCAACAGTGAAGACCATCTCACTTCCGCGTTTGGAACTTTGCGGAGCAGTACTGTATGCGGAGATGATGGAATCAATATTCCGAAATATCAAACTGGGACCAGTGAAACAGTATCCATGGACGGATTCCACCATCGTTTTCATTTCATTTCATTTATTTGCAGTCAATGGAATAAATCCTTACAGACTAAAAAATATTAAATAGTACTTAAATTAGGTGTAGAGCTTAACGTATGAAACTTATGTACATATAAGGACCGGAGAACTTAAAATGCAGAGTTTAAAATAATTAAAAATTCAGACCTTGGTAGTGAAAAATCCAAGGAAACCATGAAGCTCAGTGAGTTAAACTCCCGAATAGCACGGGCAATAGGAGCGTTACATGCATAGTTAGTTCTAAGATTATCTCCATAAAAGGGGTAGAAATTCCTGAGAGAACGTTGAGGAACATTAAATCGAAACCGCTCCAGCAAGTATGGGCAGTCAATAGACCCATTAATAATGTTATAAGCAAAACTTAAACAGATAATTGATCTATGATTCACCAAGGACTTAAGATTTAATAGCATCAGACGTGCAGAATAGGAAGGCATAGGTTCAGAAAAGTTCAGTGGTCGAAGAGCATATTTAAGAAAGATCTTCTGTATACGCTCGATTCTATTTACTGCTGTCAATTGACTTGGCCTCCAAATAAAAACTCCATATTCCAGATGCGACCGAACAAAGGACGTGAATAATAGCTTGAACGTATAGGGGTCTGAGAATTTGATGGTATTACGCCTAACAAAGCCAAGCATCGAATACGATTTAACAGTAACATAGTTTACATGGTTGCTAAAAGAAAATTTACTATCAAAGATAATACCGAGATCTTTAATCTCACTAACGGACTGAAGCTCACAATTTGAAATTTTGTAAGTCGTATGTATTATATTAGTGGCTTTCGCATAAGTTATGTGGAAGCATTTGGCCGGATTCAAGGAAAGATGATATTTTTCGCACCATCGATAGAGTTTGTCAATGTCGTTTTGCAGTCTTGAGGCATCTTCTGGCCCCCTAATTGATGAGAATAGCTTTAAGTCATCAGCGTAAAGCAAGCAGTTGGCAAACGAGAAGCAACTACTAATGTCATTGATAAACAAAATAAAAAATAACGGTCCTAATATACTACCTTGGGGTACACCGGAAGTTGCAACAAAGGGCCTGGAGGATACACCATCAATATTAACTACACATTGCCTATTAAATAAATAAGAGGCAATCCAACGCAGAAATGAGGAATGAAAGCCCAGAAAAGCCAGCTTTTCAATTAAAACTCTGTGTGAAACTCTGTCAAAAGCTTTAGAGAAATCTGTGTAGATGCAATCCACTTGAATATGTGCAGAAAATGACTCAACACAGTATTCACTAAAGACCGCCAGGTTAGAAACTGTTGATCTGCCGGCAACAAATCCATGTTGATAGGGAGAAATTAATGATTTAACAGCAAAATTTAGCTTTGCATTGACAGCATGCTCAAAAATCTTGGATATAGTAGACAGTTTGGATATAGGCCTGTAGTTGCGGACATCATTCTTGTTTCCACTTTTAAAGACAGGGGTAATAGAAGTGATCTTCCAATCACTAATGAACGTCCCTGAAGACAAGGATTTATTGAAGATCAATCTTAATGGAATTATTAGAGCCGGACAGCCCTTTAGCACTACTGGACACAAACCATCAACATCAGACCGATAGGAAGATTTCAACTTGAGGATGGCATTACTAATATCTTCTGAAGAGAGACAAAGCGATCCAAAGTTGACAGCACAGTCCTGACTCCTAGGAAATTCAAATGTTTGATTACTATTGTCTTCAGCGTCGAAATTCGACTTGAAGAACTCCGCAAATAAGTTGGCTGTTTCAGTTGGAGAATTCGCAGAATTGTCGTCAAGAAAAGCACCAGTTGGTACACTGGCACAGCATTTTTTTGACTTAATATAATTCCAGAATGATTTCGGGTTCGATTTAATGTTTGACTCAATGTTACGAATGTAATTGGTATAAAGATACTTATCCAAATTATTGAAACTTCTAAGATAAAGCTTGTATTTAATAAAGAACAAATGATTCTTTGTGTTTTTGAATTTTTTGAAGTATTTGTTTCTCAGATTCTTCAGTTTCTTTAGGTCCCTTGAGTACCATGGTAATTTGTAGGGCCTTTTTCTTCGAACCGGAATCCAATCCAAGCAGTGATTGTACAAAATAGTTTTAAAAGTGCAGAAACTACTAGCGGTATCAAGCCCATCAAATAGCTCCTCCCAGTTAATTTGAAATAAACAGTCATTAAAGAGTGTAAAATCAAATGAATTGAAATTAAAAGAAACACTGCTATCAAAATTCTCCGTGGCAAAACAATAGAAATTAATTGTAATAATCAGAGGCAGATGATGCCTGTCACTAGGCGTAATAGGATTCATGCACTCCTTTACTTCGCAATTAATATTGTCACTTATAAATACAAGATCTAAAAGTCTATTTAGAGAATTAGAATTATTGTTAATTTGAGATAAATTCAGGCTCAGCATATTATCAATAAGGTACAATTCATGATTTGCCGAAAGATTAGAAGGCGTAAGGCCATTATTAGATAAGCTGGGCGACCAGTAGACATTACAAAGGTTAAAATCACCCAGCACACAAACATGGTTATCACTAAAATCACTTAAAGTTAGGGAAACAATATTATCCGCATGAGCCTTGTATAACTCGAGTGAGCTTAAAGGCGGTATATAAGATGCCATAACATACAGAGAACCTTGGGAGGCGGTACCACTAATACGGTAGCAGATCTGGTCCAGCAAGGAATCATCATTACTTAATTGCACTTAAGAAGCACGAAATTCACGTCTGACGGCAATTAAAACACCACCACCTCGATTGCAACCAGTTTTTTCTACATCACGATCCTTGCGAAATACGTTAAAAAGCTTTGAGTCAAAAAACTCAGAATCAAAAAACTTTACATTCAGCCAAGTTTCAACGAATACGAAGATGTCATAATCTAACTGCGCGCTAAATTTGTATACCAAGTCTGCTTTGGTCCGCATGCCAGACAAGTTTTGAAAATAAATGTTTAATCCACTGCTACTTTTAATAAGGCGGTTGTCACGCCTTACTACCTCCGTAGTGGTTTCCGTTGAGCCCTTCGAAAAAACTTAAAAGGCTTAACCATGACGTTTGCTGGCCAAAGATCCGAGCATAGCAACTTCTCGTACGACGACTCAGGAACACCCAATTTGAAACTGACTCTAGTCAGATCAGATAGTGAAATATCTTTTTTCACCAGTTTAACATATGAGAGCAGTTTTGCTTCTATCTTAGCTTGCTTAGCAACATAATCCTTAATATTATCCTCAAACACAGATGGCGAAAAAGAGGATATATGAAGCCATTTATAACGATCGGCAACATCAAGCTCAGTGCAATCATTTGTGCCAATAATTCGAGCCGGTTTGCCATTATTATTATTATTAATGTTATTGTTAATATTTTTGCGGCCTTTACGCACCACCTCTGTCCACTGTCCATTATCAATTTCAGTAGTTTCGCCAACTTTAACAATAGATTCACTAGACAAATTATTGTTGTTGTTATTGTGATCATTGTCATTTCCATTTTCATTTTCAACAGTAGGCTGACGAGAAGAAGTAGGCAGAGAACCATTAGCAGTAACTTCGCTGAGAGAATGAGCAGCCGCAGTGCTAACGCCTGCTGACGGCGACGTCACAGCGCACAACGTCGTTGAGTTAGGGATTGGAGTACTAGCAGCATCTGTTTTGTGAGTACCAACAGCACCTGCAGGCGAAGGGGTGTGAGTGAGAGTACGTTTGACTGTTGTCGTAGAATTTTGAGATGAGCTCTTAGCTTTGCTATTAATTTTTGATGCGGTTTTGTTGCTGACAAAACTAGCAGAAGCAGAGGCAAATAAGTCACGCAGGCCGTTAACCTCAGTTGTAAGAGCGTCAATCTTTTTATCTTTCTCAGCTAGAACGGACTGCATGGAGAGTAGGATTGAGTGCATATTATCAAATTTCGACACTAACTTGTTGTTGTCCTCTTTAAGGGCAATAAGCAAATTATGCATTTTGGCATTTTCAACATGAATAGAGACAAACGCACTGGATAATGATTTTAGCGCGAGATTATTGTTGTCATCATTCTTCGGAGCAGGAAAACTCGAAGCATTAGTGGTGCTGTCTGTAGATTCGTTAGAGATCGAATTCGTCATCTCCTCGATTACGAGTTGAGGGGGAGTCGAACGGAGAGAATTGCGACGCTGAGCAGCGCAAGAGGTGCAAAAAAAACTTTGCTGAGAATTTTTTAGAAATTCGACATCTTCAGGTCGGATACCAACACAATGTATGTGAAAAAAGCCGCCGCACTTTGCGCACTCCACCCTCGGCTGGCCTCGTTCCACACGAATTCCACACACACACGGCATGATATAACTATTAGTAATATATATTCTTTAAATTACTTTATAGAGATTATTAAAGATATTTATTAGAGTCACTATCTCAATTTAGAAATTTAGAAATTATCACTGCACTTTGCTAAAAGCAAGTATGAAAAAAAGTCAAAATCACACATAGCTATAGCACTTAAAACGAATGAAAATTTATGAGAGCAGAAAAACACGTCTGATCACCACTGTACCCTTTGAACATGATAAGGAAACCACCCTGTTCCTGGTCAACATTCGTCGCACACAGGATTACAAAAATCATCGACCTAGTCGGCAGCAAGGACTGGCTTCATGTCAACTCGGAAACGAATCCAGCAGACTTAGGAAGCAGAGGACTACCGGCATCGGATTTGGTCAACAATTCTTTGTGGTGGCAGGGACCTTCTTGGCTGCAAGAAGACAATTCCCAATGGCCAGTACAAGAAAAGGAGTATAATACATCCGTGGAGGAAAAGAGAGCGCAGGCCTACGCAATATCAACGCAAAAAGAGATCGAGATTCTTGACCGGTTTTCGAATTTACCGAGGGCTTTGAGGGTACTATCATATATTATGAGATTCTTTCGAAGAACAAAAGCTTCCTTTCAAGAAAAATCGTGCCTAATCTCATCCGATGAGATCAAGATCACGACGCAACTCTTGATTAAACTCTATCAGAAGCAACATTATAATGAGGAATATGTAAACTTGAAGAAGGGACAGGTAATCGATAGGAAAAGCGAGATATTGCCACTCAACCCATTCATCGACAAAGATGATATTATTAGGGCGGCTGGTCGTCTTGGAGCGTCTCAAGACCTCGCTTTTACGAGCGCCACCCAATCATACTGCCATACAATTGTAGGTTGACGCGTCTGACTGTACAAATGATACATCAAATCTCCCTCCATGGGGAAAACCAGCTAATGCTCCGTCTCATCCGCACCCAATATTGGATTCCGAATGTTAAGAACATGATTAGGGCCACCATCCATAACTGTAAGGTCTGCACCATTTATAAAAAAAGAGCGCAAACCCAACTTATGGGTACCCTTCCTTGCGAACGCACTACGTTCACCCGCGCGTTTACCAATACCGGGGTGGACTTTGCCGGGTCTTTCGACATTAAAAGTTACCGCGGTAGAGGATGTCGATTATCAAAGGGCTACGTTTGCCTCTTTGTTTGTTTCACGACTAAAGGGATCCATCTGGAAGCGACGAGTGATCTTAGCACCCCATCCTTTCTAGCAGCGTTTTCACGTTTTATCGCTAGACGAGGATGTCCGAGAAACATTTACTCCGACAATGGTACTAACTTTGTCGGCGCTTCACGATCTTTGAGATCTGATTTTAAAGCATTTATCTCGGAAGCCCGAGACACGACTATTTCCAAATATAGCCATCAAGCCATGACATGGCATTTCATTCCGGCCGGGGCTCCACATATGGGGGGACTCTGGGAGGCGGGAGTGAAGAGCTTCAAAAGCCACTTCAAGAAGTTAGCCTCGCCTCATAAATTCACGCATGAGGAATTCCATACGCTATTGTGCCGGATTGAGGCATGCCTCAACTTCCGGCCACTTAGTCCAGCCTCAAATGAGCCCGCGGACCTGGAACCCTTGACCCCTGGGCACTTCCTGACTGGAAGTCATCTCCTGGCTCCGCCAGAACCCGAGGTGAATAAGAGCCCTGCCTCCATTATCAATAGGTGGCAGAAGCTCAAGGCTCTTCATCAAACCTTCTGCAGGCGATGGAAAGTGGAATACTTATCCGAACTTCAAAAACGAGTGAAGTGGAAGCATCCGAAACAAAATATTAAGGTGGGGGATCTCGTTGTCATCAAAGAAGACAACTTGTCTCCCAATGAATGGAGGCTCGGCCGAGTTACCCACGTACACCCCGGCGAAGATAACCGAGTGCGTGTAGTGGACCTCATGACCGAGAAGGGGCAGATCAGAAGACCATTGGTCAAGCTGATTCTGCTCCCTATGGAGGGAATGGCTGGCGAGAGGCCCGGGGCCTCATCTTAACCATCCCCTTCCATCACCTCCCTGCCGTTTTAACCGCCCCTATCCCAAAATTTTCCACCCTTCACTCGCTACCCTTAACGAGGACACCAGAAAGCCTACCGCAGAAGGGCGATCCATTCTGCCACAGAAAACGCGATTGCACTCGATATCGAGGCCAAAGACAACCTAACGCAGAAAGGTGGACCAATCTGCCACTGAAAAGCTATCCATCTGCCACGACAAGTTGGTAGCAGATGGTCCCACCCTCGTATAGACATGTTCATTTTTTCAAAAGTATACATATGAAAAAATATATTTTTTTTTTCACACCCAACAAGCAAAGTAAACTTAGAAATAAATCTTTAAAATTTTCTAATTAAAACGACACGTTATTAAAAGGCTTATTAATTTAAACCTACAAGAAAGCCTTTAAAGAACGCTTTCTAAAAGTTTGTTCAACTTTATTCAAACTATATTTTGTATATTAGTTGGATATTGCAATAAAATCAACCAACTATAATTAGTTTTCAGAAGTGATTGAGATGCATCCATGATTTTTTACCATCATTCTCTTATATACAATCTTGTTTGAAAAGAATTGGAAATAATTTAAGTCGAAAAGAGAAAAAACTGATAAATAGTTTTTTCTTAATTTTTATAAGCATTTGCATTTCACTCTAAAATTGAAATAATTAGTAAAAGTTTTTCTTGAAAGTTTCTTGAAGTTTATCAAGGTTTATTTGAGATTTTCAAAGAAATTAAAACTACAAAAGCCTACATATCGCTTATTGCAGCAAATTTATTTTGAAAAATATTTACAGAAATGATTATTGGGTGCTCATATCTATGTAATAATATAAGAGACTTACCCTCTTCCTACGGTGCGCATCGCCTATAGCGCTAATCCCATATGGTCTAGTAGAGTTCATAACCACCCCCTATATCGCAATTGTTACTAAGTACCTGAAATTAGGACAACATTAGTACACATATTTCAAGGGGATAGATATCAATAATCGCAACAACAATGTTAATATTCGTCTTCAGCCGAGAAAATAGTTCGGTAAGCCAGGATATGGCGAACGTGAAGTGAATTTTGGTAATTGTTACCCTGAAGAGACAACTACTAAAACACGTCCGAAATTATCGGGAAAGGTATCACAAGACGCGTTTTGACCCCGGTAACAATAATCCGGAAGCGGACTTTCACGTTTTTGTCTCAGTGAAGAGATATTTGAAATCAAAGTTGGAAATTTTCTGATTTCATGTGGTTGTTGTAATCACAGACCAGGGTGTACCCTTTTATGACACAACCGCCCCCCCCCCCCCTCCACCCCTTACCCTTCCAGGATATGAGTTTTTAGTGTCTTCAGTACACGCACCATCAGCGAACCTAACAAGTCCGAGTCTTTCGGATGAAATTCTGTTGTACTTATATGTAGCAGATCGGTTTTGGGATCGTATGTTGGTAAACGATGTCGGGGGCATGGCACGCAGTGAAATAATTACGGCACTGAGTATAAAAGGTTTAGAATTTTCGGTATGAAGAGTAGCAACAGAGTTGTGCTAAAATGTCCCGACAAGAGCAAATGTCATGCCCGCAAAGTAGCAATACGTATCGCCGACAAATACTTGCGAAGGATATTTATTGTACTTCCATAGTGCTAGTGAAACTGCCAAAATGGCAACATTAGATAAATTGAAAACTTGGGGCAATCGATCTGATGTCCGAGCTCCAATTCTATGAAATTAAAACATAAAACCGATGCACTGATAATAGCCGACTGGCCAACTTCTCAACCATTTATGCCAGCCCAACATATTTATTGCATTCGTACAAAAGCCCCAGCATACCCATATAAATGTAATAAAAAAAATGCAAATTTTAAAGGAATATCCCCATAAGGGTCTTACAAATTTGGATGTGTATAACCAACTCTATCATAATTTACCTTAAACTGGTACAGGTGCTGGGAATGCTTCATCAGAACAGAAGTGTAATGATCCTGAAAACACTACGCGTGCATTATTGCGCGCTTGCAACGCTGCGATTAATTATGTACCACGTCCCACTGCATGCGGATATTCTTTAATAGGTTGAAACAAAACAAAACCGCGCTCCAAATAAATAATCCAATTCGAAACCACATTCCGATGCGAATTCACGTGAAGCATCTCCAGCTTGTTCACTGGCAGCTATTAACACATTGCCGCCATCATCAACAAATTCAGTAAACTTTTCGACACACTAATCGCTACCAAATTCCTCTACACTTGGTGCAAATCTTACGACATTCTTGTGTTGCAGCAAAGATGAAAGTTTTGCAAAATGCACGTTTTTTGGTTGACCTATAGCGAGACACTGATTCCTGACCTGAAAAGAAAGAAAACGATTAATATTTGCATACAAACTATATGTACATATATGTTCACACATTTTTTTGGTTCCTAAGTAATTTGCGCTGCTACCGAATCGATACAGAATTTCGGGCAGCGCTAATATATACTTACCAAACCACGTCCATTGTCCATGCGCCGGCCAGGCTATCCTCCAATGTGCGTCGCATCACCATTTATCCTTTATGAATCTGAAAAGAAAAGAAAAAATTATGTTAAATACATTTTAAAATTTAAATTTACATTTTTTACTTACCTCTGCTGCTGACCCACGCGTGCCGGAAACAAGAAAATCATGAATTGTTCCAATTCAATAAATTTTCTTTGTTTCTTTTTCACGATTTTGCAACTCGTGAGTACGCGCGTATATGTATGTGTGCAAAAATACAAACCATCACGCCATGCGAGCTCTCATTTACTCGCAAAACATTTGCTAGCATATGTATACATGTATAATTTACCACCATGCTAGTGATGCTATATTTTAGTCAGCGGGTACCGAAATCCCGATCTGGCAAAATCGGTACCATTCACTGCGGGATCAATAGGGTAACGAAATCTACGTTCGTACCTGATCGGCGAAGATCCCGCTTCTAGTAAAATAGGAAATAACCTATAAATAATGAATTTTCACACAAAAATTTGGAAAATTGGTTTTTTCGAACTACGAAAAAATTTTTTTTTGTTTGTTTTTGTTATCCATTTCTTCTCGGGGGTTTGCTTTTGTTTTGCTGTTTTCGGAGGGGGCAGGACTGTTTTGCCCACAAAACAACAAAAAATAAACCCTAACAGTCACCACACTCACACTCTCTACCCAGTTCGGTACCGAAACCAAGTACCGAAAAAAGCGAAAATGTCACTGTGTGCACGGCACTAACGCCACTTATGACGGCGACCATGCAAGTAAGAATAAATCTCAGAATAAATCTTGAGGGCCAGTGGCGAATCGGAATACAAGGCGATCAACGTAATCAACTTGTCGCTACCGTGCCGTGTGGGAAAAAATAACCAATTCCCATGTACGAATAATATGCATTGTAATTATAAAATTTCACCGTAGATTAGAATAATGCCACATTATATGGCATTTATAAACTCCGAACGAGGTCGCTCGCCACCCACGTATACGGCCGTCGCCGAGCCGAGATAGGAACCACGGCCGTTCCGACCGGTACAGGGAGTATCGGACCCACTGCCGTTCCAACCCCTGTTAGCCCACGAGCGGCGCACCCACGCACGATACATCGCGCGCCCACCGAAATAGCGGCAAACGTCGATTGGCCACTCAGCCGCGCCAACGACGTCTCCCAAATACCGACGAGCGTAGACTGGCCCCCCAGCCGCGCCAGCTACGAATCAATGTGCGATTCGACGGTAGACTGGCACTTCAGCCGCGCCAGCTACCACAGACTTCCAGCTTTTCTCGTTACAAAAAAACTAAATAATATATATAATTTCCTGGCAAGAAATGTACAGCGTTTCATTTTTTAAAGTTTCTCCCTCCTACTCCTTAGCTCTAGGTACGGAACGACGGAGCCACCAGAGACAACATTTCAAACTTCGGGAAGCAGTTCGGAGGTATACGGCTGTGACAGCGCCAGCCGGCCCTCACCATCCTAGTTTAAGTCCTTAGCTTAAGAGGATGCGTGGTGGGAAATCCTGTGGCGGGGTAAGATGTTGCGTATAGCAAGGGGGCCGGCATGTTTAGGCGAGATGCCTAAAGTCTTAAAAAATGTGCCACCCTAATGTAACTTTAGCGCCCTTCCAATCACTCACACCAACCCACCCACCTGTGTGGGCATGCATGCTTATTCGTGTTTTGTCAGCACACATATACATGCATGGGGGTGTGCATGTGTGGGTTCACCTCCCCTTAAAACCGGAGGATAATTTTCAGGTTCAACGGTTGTCCTCGATTGCAAAACCGTCTACTTTTCCAGAGACCGTCGACACGACCACATCACGGCCACCCCAGGATTTTTCGACCGCATCAATTATTCGTCAAGGTAAACTAATTGTTTATAATTATATTTTATATAAATATACGGCCACTTTTTTATAACGAGAATTCTCGTTTCTTGTTTATTTTCTATTTTCGAGCACAAATTCGACCGCCGTGCTTTTGAGCCACCGCCGCTCCAAGTTAGCACCTCGCTCGAATTTACAACTTGTCTGTAGTCAATAACTAATCTTTATCTTGTATCTGCTTTGCCTGTTTATTTATATAATTTTTGTGCACTTTTTATATTAATTTGTCGAATTACCTCGGATCTAGGAGGTATTGTAATGCTATTAATGGTTGGTTTATTTTGGTTCTTTTATAATTTATGGCTGTGTAAACAAAAAATGTATGGTTTTTTACCACATTTCGTCCAATTGCCAAGCCCCCTTTATATATTTCTTCACATTATAGTGACATAAACCTTCCTCTTCAACCAATCTATCTATTAAAAAAACCGCATCAAAATCCGTTGGTTAGTTTTCAAGATTTAAGCATTTAAGACATCCCTATGACTTTGTTTTATAATACGTATGTAGTGAAGTGGTACATACTATACGAGTGTTATCTGGGTCGCAGTATAAACCTGTCTTCGTCTTTTTGATTATTCAAAATGCAATTATATTTTTTAATGAAATCAAGTGCTAAAATACCGTCGTATGGGATTGGGATATTGTCATCCACTGCCGAATTAAGAGACTATTAAATCTGTTTTTACTGTTCCAAGAGTGCTTGCTACACCTTGACCAATGCCTTTTAAATCTATTGTTTGTGAACTATTAATTGTGACATTATTGTGAATTTGACACTTTTCAATAAAGAAATATCCGTTCCTGTATCTATCACCATAGTTGAAATTGAGCTATTCAGAGTTGTTCTGGAAGATATGTAGCTGGATAGATGTAAGTTAAATGTTCATACTTTTTTCTTTTTCAATATTTACTGTTAAAGTGGAGCTTGCTGGTTCTCCTGCTGGTTATAATTACGAACATTGCTGGTATTATTGCAATTAGTTTCTAGCGATTGATTCCCGAAATTTCTCATTGTCCCTGAAAATTATTACTTTGTCTATTGTTATACCGCGTGGGGTACATGCGTCTTTGATTACCTCTATAGAGGTTATTTTGATAACCGCTTCTAAACTTACCACGGTAATGATCTTGTTGACGCATGCGAACAATGAATTGGGGTTAACTAACACTTCGGTATAAATGTTTGCGAATTTAGAAATAGCTTTGTTCATTGAAGTGAACGTTCCACCTTTTCACGTTTTTACCTTTTCATTAGAGCAGTTTTACACACAGCTTTTACAACTGCTTGTGTAGCATATTTGGTTGCTAAATCTTTTCCTCAACCATCTGGTATGTATGCTCCTTTCTCCGATTTTTTAAGCTTTTCTATTTCTGTTCAAAAGTTTTGCCGAAAAAACTTTAACTAATTCACCTTTGATTGAGTTCTTACATTTTTCTCTAATCTGTATGATTGAACTTTCACAATTTATGTAGTTTCTAGCTGTGCCTTTTAGTTTAGTTTTTACCATTGAGACTGCCAAGGCCTTGTGACTGCCCCGATTTGTTTAAGAATGTCAAGTGCATCAAAAAACCTGTGTACATTTTTTGGCTTACTCGTACCATCAAATTCAGGTAAACTTGATGACGCCGTCTAATGAGTTCTACTGCTGTTTAAGATATTTTGGAGCTATTGGTTTCCGTTGAGCTAGGTTTTTCTTCAGCCTCTGTTTAGAAGTGTGATAATAGCAAATTTATGTCAAAGCTTATTTCTTGTACAAATGAAGTGAAGTGAGAAATGTAGGTACCTGTTCTTCAATGTTACATCTTGCCACTAATTCGTTTTAACTTTTGAGTATACTCGTATTAGGTATGCTTGCTTTTGGTGATCACTTGTAAGCTTGCTATGTATCTTTTTTATTACGTTACTAATTTCATTCAATGATTCTATAATATTATCCAAATGTTTTAATATGGTTGTCTTTCTTATTAATGCATTTATAATACTTTTCTGCAAATAATTTCGTATCTTGTAAAGCCTTTTGGATTTCGTCCGAATTCTGCATTCAAGGAAGGTAAGTAAAGTTAAATTTTATCTAGACCGTCAGCACGACTCTAGTATATTTTCTTCAAAATTCTGTAATGTTCTGAATACATTTTTAAAAATAAACTTAAACAAGTGCAGATTGTCATAATCAGAAGTTATTGACGTCACCCAACCGGACAAGTAATTAAAATATTGATATGTTCATTATGCTTTACAATTGTTGAATATCCTATCTTATTTATCCCTGCTCTTTATATAGCTAAGGACCAGTTAACTGGTTTCACGATGTTGGCGGTACATAGAGATGTGCCCATTACAACACAGGAAGTAATTGAAAAAATGTGTGCTAAGCAAAGAAAATTAAAACTCGCTTTTTAAGTATTAATATTTTGTTGACTTGTACATAAATATAGGTAAGCGTAGATATAAAAACCTGTAGTAAGCTGATATATAACACAACGAAAATTACACACAAAAAAACTGGATTACACACTAATTCATTGAAACAATACAGTAACTTAATTTTTAAAATTTTAATAAATCATGAATAACCCATGAAATAAGGAGTAGGCAAGAAATATATAAAGGTAAGAACAAGAATGTACATACGAACAAATGAAGCCCCTAGCCATTGTGTGTCTCAAATGTCAGTTATCGATGAAAATTTATTTCAACCTGGCCCCTCCCCCCTTCCAAAAATCTTGTATATGCCACTGCCTTAATGGCATTGACAACGTTAGAGTTTGGCTTTTCAATTTTGGATGTTTGTCCACCCATATTGTTTCTAATGTAAAATTATCAACCTACTGTTAGAATTTTAAGATCATTCTTTTGTTTCTTCTATTCTTGTTGCAGGTTTTATTACGTTTTCCAGTGTTGGTTTCCTATTCATTCCTATTGATTTTCAAAATAATATTTTTCAATTCCTTTTAAAATTTTTATTTTTCTTCAATGCTAGTTCTAAAAACAATTTTTTCAAATATTTTCGTAATTTCTTTTCGTTTATTATATTTTTTGCCGCCCCCTTTTCCTTAAAATTTTTATTTGGTTCGGCACTTTTGATTCCTCCACATTACAATTCTTTCTCTGCCTACGCCGATATTCTTCTATAGTTATCGGCAAGGGGCCCTGTTTATTGGTTTCTGGAGGATGGGATTTTTCTTCTATAAAGGGTTTTCCCATTTGTTAAAGATTTCATTCAGTTCCTTCTGAGAGATCATGGGAACAATTTACTTGTTATTATAATTATTATTTATAGGCAGCCGTTGGGTTGCCAGAAGTTTTATTCATACTTAAGCTAAAATTACTCCTAGCTTTGGACAAAGGCAGACTGTCGCTACAGGAAGCAGTTTGCCCTTTAAGTTTTTAAGGCAGCATAATTTACCTGGGGCGACCTGGTGGCCGATGTTCAAAGAGCACTCAGAATATGGAGGGATCACTTCTCTACCCTTTTAAACGGAGAACTTGAGCAAGAAACCAGAGAAGATGCCGAACCCGAGCCCACAATCGAGATGATGGAATTGACATTCCACAACCCGACTATAATGAGGTGCGAATCGCAATATCCCGACTGAAAAACAATAAAGCATCTGGCGCAGATAAGGCGCATGTATCAGCTTCTATGCAGAATATGGTTAGATGAATGCATGCCTGAAGATGGGAATCTAAGTGTTCTCTGCCCAATCCACAAGAAGGGCGATCCTGCAAACTGCGCCAACTATCGCGGAATCAGCCTTTTGAATATCGCATATAAGGTCCTATCAAGCGTATTGTGCGAAAGACTGAAGCTTGATGTGAACCGACTGATTGGACCTTATCAGTGTGGCTTCAGACCTGGCAAATCTACCATCGACCAGATTTTTACAATACGCCAAATCTTGAAAAAAACCCGTTAGAAAAGAATCGACATACATCATCTCTTTGTTGATTTTAAAGCCGCTTTCGATAGCACGAAAAGGAGCTGCCTATATGCCGCTATGTCTGAATTTGGTTTCCCCGCAAAACTTATACGGCTTTGCGAAATGACCTTGAGCAACACCGCCAGCTCGGTCAGAATTGGGAAGTACCTCTCCGAGCCGTTCGAAACTAAACGAGGTTTCAGACAGGGTGACCCCCTATCGTGTGATTTCTTTAATTTAATGCTGGAGAAAATAATACAAGCTGTAGAACTTAACCGCGCTGGAACAATATTTTATAAAAGCGTGCAACTGTTGGCATATGCTGACGATATTGATATCATTGGCCTTAACAGCCGCGCCGTAACTTCTGTTTACTCCAAATTAGAAAAAGAAGCGGAAAAAATGGGTTTGGTGGTGAACGAGGGCAAAAGGAAGTACCTTCTGGCATCATGCAAAGAGTCAGCGCATTCGCGCCTTGGCAACTAAGCCACTGTTGGCAGCAATAATTTCGAAATAGTAAAGGACTTCGTTTACCTGGGAACCAGCATTAACACCAACAATAATGTTAGCCTAGAAATCCGACGAAGAATTACTCTTGCAAACAAATGCTACTTCGGACTGAGTAGGCAATTGAAAAGTAAAGTCCTCTCCCGACGAACGAGAATAACACTCTACAAGTCACTCATCGCACCCGTCCTGCTATATGGTGCAGAAGCGTGGACACTAACAACATCTGATGAGGCGACTCTGGGAGTATTCGAGAGAAAGGTTCTTCGAAAGATTTGTGGACCTCTACGCGTTGGCCACGGCGAGTACCGAGGAAGATTTAATGATGAGCTGTATGAACTTTACGCTACGCAGACGCCGACATAGTTCAGCGAATTCAAACACAGCGGCTTCGCTGGCAAGGCCACGTAGTGTCAATGAGCGAAGATCCGCCAGCCCAGAAGGTATTCTTATCGGCACCCGCCGGTGGAATCAAAGGAAGAGGGAGACCACCCCTCCGATGGAAGGACCAATTGGAGACCGATTTGCGAGCCCGCGGTGTTTCCAATTGGCGCCAGTTGGCGCAACGAAGAAACGACTGGCGAGCTATGTTGGACGGCCAAAATCGCCCGGTCGGTTAGATGACCATTTAAAGAAGAAGAATTTGGAAAAACGTTCCAACTATAAACTTGCTCTGAAAGGTGTTAAAGCCGGCGATGGAAGATATAGGGAGCAGTCACAGCGGCACTTACCACACGAAGAACATCTAGTTATGAAAAGCGACGACTGCATCAAAGACCCTAATTTTAATAATATTGAAATCTAGTAACGATTAATAAAAACACTATACTTAGCCCGTGTGCCAATTCCGATTAAGCGATTGTACTAAGTCCATTTAAAATGAAAACACTTTGCAGTTTATGCTGACTTTAAACCTTTATTTACGATTTACCGACGGCAATGTCGCGACGATGTGCATATGAGTGGTAAATTTTACTGATTTGACTTTTATATTTTAACTAGCATTTACCCGCGGCTCCGCACGCATCAAAGAAATAAGCATAATAACTAAGCTTCTTTTCAAAACATTTTTATTTATCAAACAGATAAGTTTTAAAGTTCACATGTTCCTTAAAATAATGATATACAAAAAACCATCAATAATATTTAAAATTTCTTAGCAGCACTTGTAAACAATTAAATTCACACAGAGCACCAACTTCTAATACAGGACTCTAAACAAAAGCCAAAGCTATTAATTATTTTGCAGATCAAATTGAAGAAGAGATACATACAGAACAAACCGTAAAGCTTCATAAATTGTATTATTATATAAACACTCATAAAAGTTAAATTTTTACGAAACAGCGAAGCAACCAAAATATGCAGAATTGCTGAACTTACTCAAAGGATATTTTCCGCAGAAACGATATCAATATCTTTAAAATGCACAACTATTTTGCTCAAACGTTACAAAAAATTCATTCAAAATATTTGATTTTATGTTTGACAGGTGACGATTTACTCATATTTATTAACGACAACAATAGCCCGACCCACATTCAAAACGATGACTGCGAACGACAACGGCGAAAAACCGAAGCTTGACGATAATTGCCGTCAAGCAACGACGACATGATAATAATGAAAGCGGCAACGACAGTTCTGCATTAGCTCAAACAACAGCAAAAAAATTTTTAAAAAAGTATTGCATGTGTAAAAAAAACATAAAACTAATCAATTTCAACACATATTGAAAGCAATTTGCATATATTTTCGATTTAATTCACAAAAAGAAAAAAGGACGCCACGACCGTCGCTGTCAAATTAGAAATAGATCTAATCTGGCGACAGCGGCATTCATGAAAAATTCCTCCACATAAGAACATGTGTAAAAATAATTTGACAGATGCCGCACCGTTCTTGTCGTCTTGAATCTGTTTTCCCTAAGTGACAGAAAAAGTACCGCAAATAAAATTGGTATTGTATGTATAGCAAGGCGAACTCATTACATGAACGTTATTTTCTTTTGATCTGACATTTCTGAACATGCTAAATTCGCCTTGCTCTCACCTTATATGAATTCGCCTTGATGTATGGTAACTGAACTTATTAAAATCATAGCAATTAGTTTTTAAAATAATTTTTGTAGATATGGCGATGAATTTTTTAGTCACGTTTTGACCAATAACTCAGTTATCGATTAACTTATATAACGAAACATAGCAGTATCGGTTATTTTATTGAAATATCGAGAAGTCCATATGAATCTTTGGCCTTTCCGTTTCGTGTCATATCCATATTTAATGGTTTCAGGGCTTTTAATTTTGACCGATAGCTCAGTTATCGATTAATTTATCGAAATATTGCAATGTCCAAACGAAACCTGTGGCCTTTCCCTTTCGTTTGATACCCATATTGTATGCAAATTTAGGCGTTTTGGAGCAATCACATGCTGACCGATAACTCAGTTATCGATAAATTGATCGAAATATTGCAGAGTCCAAAAGAATACTGTGGCCTTCCCCCTTTCGTTTAATATCCATATTGTATACAAATTAAAGGGGTTTTGGAGCAACCATATTCTGACCGGAAACTCAGTTATCGATTAATTGATCGAAAAATTGCAGAGTCCAAAAGAATCCTGTGACCTTCCCCTTTTGTTCGATATCCATATTGTATGCAAATTCAGGGGGTTTTGGGCGACCCCATTCTGACCGATAACTCAGTTATCGAAATATTGCAAGGTCCAGGGCAACCACATTCTGATCGATAACTCAGTTATCGATTAATTTATCGAAATACTGCAAAGTCCAAAATAATACTGTGGCCTTCCACTTTCGTTCAATACTCATATTGTATGCACATTTTAAGGTTTTAGGCCACCAAATTGCATAACTTCATTGGGTAAAATAAATTTTTGGGTTAGTTGGGTCACATTAGTGCCCATAACTCCATAACCATGTGAGGTATTGAGCTTTCATGTAACTTGTTACCTATCCGAGACATCGGGAAATAAGTGTGCAAAATTTCGTACAGATCGGTGTTGTAGTTTGGGCGTGAAAAAGGTTCAAACACACTCACTCACTCACAAACTTACGCATTTATAATATAAGTAAGATTACTAACAAGGGTGTCATTTACTTATAAACTAAAGTACATAGGTAAATAGTTAGACAAAGAAATGAGAAGACAATGAAATAAGAAAATAAGCAGACTATAATAATTGAATGTATATCGGTAGAATCGTCCGATGCTGCTGGCCTTGAACTTCCTTGCATTCGCTTTGTATGTGCATATGGATAGGCAGACAAATGTATGTAAATATGTATGTACGCTTGTTCTTAGGCAAATGCATGCTGGTGAGAGCTACACCGCTTAGTTGGCCATGCATTTTCTATGTATTAAATATGATGTTATATTTGAGGAGTTCAATAACTCCTACCGTATGACTTTATTGCAGAGGTTCCCAACCATTTATTATGACGGAACAATGAGGTCTGCGGTTCCCAAATATACCGCCACCCCTGAACAACGCGTTAAGAAAGGCAATGCCGTAACCTTTGATATAGGGCGTTTGTATTCTCCTTTGCTGGTTTTGATGGTGACCACACGTACTAAATCATCATCTCCTTTGTGCACTTCGACGATGCGCCCTAAAATCAATTTTGATGGTGGAAGATTAGGTTCTTTCAATACGACCAGTTTGCCGATTTCAAGATTAGTAGTGGACTGTTGCCATTTATTTCTTTGTTGTAAAGAGGTTAAGTACTCAGTATGCCAGCGTTTCCAAAAGCCTTGATGACGCCAATGTAGGTTAATATTTGTAGGTACCGAAGATGGCTCAGGTATACATGTATACGGTTCGCCAATTAAAAAATGTGCCGGAGTAAGAGGATCGAGATCAGTATCAGAAATGCTGCACAGAGGTCGTGAGTTTAAAATAGCTTCCATTTGACAAAGTACGGTCCTGTAGTCTTCGAACGTGAGTAGGCTGTCTCCGATCACTCTTCTCAAATGTAGTTTTATAGAGCGTACTCCAGTTTCCCATAACCCTCCAAAATGTGGTGCTGAGGGTGGGATAAAATGCCAATTAACGCCTTTATTTGCTAAGGATTGAGCCACCTCTGCCCGATCTTCATGAAATATTGAGAGCCGTTGAAGTTCGTTTAGAGCTCGTTTCGCCCCATGGAAGGTGGTACCATTATCGGAATAGAGGTCACTGGGCTTTTCTCGGCGTGCAATAAATCTGCGAAAAGAAGCTAAAAAGGTATCGGTTGTTAAGTCACTCACCAACTCTATGTGTAATGCTTTAGTAGACAAGCAGACGAATATGGCAAACCAAGCTTTACCAATTTTTGGATTTCTAGTTTTTGAATATTTAATGTGTACAGGGCCAGCGTAATCAAGTCCGCAATGCAGAAAACACCTACTTGGCTGAACCCTTGCTGACGGCAGATTACCCATAAGGTGAGTGCTGGTTGCTCTTCTTTGTAAGAAACATGTTTTGCAATCAAATACGACCTTCCTTACTAAATTTCTGCAGCCCAAAATCCAAAATTCTTGACGAACAAGAGCGAACGTTGCTTCGGCACCTGCGTGCATGTTGATTTCGTGTGTATGTCTTACGATGAGTGGCGAAATATTAGCGTTTTAGACAGTAAAATTGGAAACTTTATATTATAGTTGATATCTGCGTTTTTGATACGACCACCAACCCGAAGTACACGTGATTGGTCTAGGAATGGCGAATAACGAATAAGTGTTGATTTGAAATGTAGGTGTTGAGAATGTTGTAGTTGATCGATGTCTTTGAAAAATGCGTGCGCTTGCCCGCTTTTTATTAATTGTGTTCTAGCTTGTTTAAGCTCGTATGTAGATAGGTAGGGGTCACTGTAGCTCTCGCGAAGACGGCGTGCCTTGCTAATGAACCTTAAGCAATAAGCGACTATACGTATCAATCGCCACCACGATGAAATTTTTGAACTTAGCAACAACAGCGGATTATCAATTTCGTTGGTATATAATACTATCGCCGTCTTACGATTTTCTTCTGCGACTACTGACTGATCCGATGGAGATGTATTAAATGTATCATTAGCGAGCCACGATGATTCAGGGAGTGCTAACCAGCTGGGCCCTGACCACCAAAGCGCATGCTCAGTTAGCTCTGTAGGTAGCTGGGTTGTCTTCGGACCGAACATGTCGCCATTGACTTCGAGGAATTACGTTTAGTATTTCTGCAGTTCTGTTTCTAACAAGCGTAGCCCACTTCCTCGGAGGAGCGGACAGCAAATGAAGAACTATCTCCGAATCCGTCCAACAAACAATATTTGAAATTGTCAAAGTCAGTGCCTCTTTGACGAGAGTGATCAACTTCGTTAGTAATAATGCGGCGTTTAGTTCAAGCCTCGGAACTGAGATTGGTTTCAGCGGCGCCACACGAGTTTTGAATGCTATTGATTTTTTGGCATAAGAGCACTCAATATGCACGCGACAGTATACGACAGCCGCGCAAGCAACTGCTGACGCATCTGAAAACCCGATTAGTTCCACAGGTTTTGAAATGTATTGGTATTTTTAATTGTTTTAAATGATGGAGCTCCCCCATGTAGTTGCACCACCGTTTGCATAAGGCCTCCGGTAGTGGGTCATCCCAACCAAGGCCGTAACACCAGGACTCCTGGAACAATATTTTAAATAAAACCACAATAGGTGCAACCATACCTAACGGATCGTAGACTTTCGAAGTTTCTGACAACACCATTCGCTTCGTAGGTCTCGGCTCAATTACAGGATCACCAATATTCAACAGTAGCTGATCACTAGACGGATTGCAGTGTAGCCCCAGAATTTTGACTGATGTGTCAGATGTTTGAGAATGTATGGCAATCGGATTAAATTCGCAGATCGCCTTTGGTAAAGTTTCTAGCGGAGGCCAACAATTTGAGCTCCACTTTCTAAGGTTGAAGTTAGCTTTGGACAAGAGTTCTATAAGTTCATCTTTCAGAGCAATCAGATCTTCTATGGTGTCGCATCCGGTGGATATGTCATCTACGTATGCGCCGTTTTCAAGAACACGTGGCGCATTGGGATATTCAGCCTTGTAGTCCTCAGCAATTTGTTTCAACACGCGCACAGGAAGAAATGGAGACGGCGCAAGCCCATAAGTAACAGTTAGCAATCGATAATGTTGAAGTTTAGCTGTTTGTTCATGTCGCGATATTTGACCACATATGTCCCATTCTTAGCTCGTTGCACTGTTGAAGTAAAATACTTTTCTGCCGGATCGTGCTCTTTAAGTTTATTCTTTGATGTTTGTAAGGTATCCATTTCCAAAAGCGATCGAACAAGGTAATCCACATCTTCCAATGCATGACTTACTGACACTTGCATTGGGCATTCAGTCTCGGATACGCATGAACCAGTTATTACCCAACCGAAGGCACTATTCAACGCAGTCAAAGCTTGATTTTTTAGTTGAATCTTTTCACCAGTCAGAATTTTCCAAAGTTGATCGGAACCAAGAATCATGTCGATCGGACGAGGAATTCCGAAAGTTGGATCTTCTAACGATAATTGATTTATTTGCTTATAGGTTTGCTTGCATAAATTAATCGATTGTGGTGGTAGTGTTGAAGTCAGTTTCTGAAGAATAAGCGCCTCAACCTCAAAATTATTTTCATTATTTGCAGACTGTAGTGTAAGAACTACACGACCGCGAGTATTGCCAACGCTTTTCGACGATATCCCTATAATTGGAACACGAATAAAGCTGTTGACCCAGTGTCAATCAGCATTCGACAATTTACCACAGTGCCCCACTTATCACCCACCCTAGCAAGTACGGTAGGTAAAATTGTTTGTGGCGAGATTTTCACTTCTTCAACAGAATGATTACTCACAATGGGTTGAACTCCACTATTTTTGCTTATTGTTGCATTACCCACATTGATATCACTTTGTCTTTCGAGATCTTTAGGCTTTGCGTTATTTTCAAAATGTAAAAAGGTATGATGAGCGGAATTGCACACCCGACATTTTACCTGGCTCAGACACTTATTAAACTGGTGGGAGCTACCTAGGCAATTGAAGCATAATTTTTTGTTTTTCACAACCAATCTTCTAGCATTTACATCAAGCGCTTTAAATTTAGGGCAATGAGTAAGCGTATGTAAATCTGAGCATTGCATTACACACTGATTATTGTGCTTCCCTTTTGATGAATTAGCGAAATGTACCACGGCAGCCCGCCGACCTGTTGAATGGGTATTAGATTGGCATGCTTCCAAGGAATCACATCGGCGAACTAAAAATTGAAGCAACTCCTCAAACGTACGCTCTGTGATTGCATCGCTGGATTCTGCCCGATGCTTCTTCGTTTCGTCGTCCACCTTTCCCAAAAGTATGTGTATAAGCCATGGATCTCGCTGATTGGAGTTGAGAGCATTAATTCCTCGAATGACTTCGTCTGCTCCGTCGGTGTTTTTCCGCAAAGAATTCGCATTTGTCGTGTGGCAAGTAGGTAGAGATAAAAAAGATTGAATAAATGATCGTACGATAAGCGGTTTACGATCATACTGCTGTGTTAGACGATCCCCCGCCTGTAAATAATATGCATCTGTTAGCACCAAATGCTTGACCAACTGCAAGGCTTCTCCAGCTAGGTAGGACTTCAAATAATGAGAATTTTGCGTCGATGTTAGATTATTCCTTTGATCGATAGCACCCGTAAATAAATCCCTGAACGAGGGCCAATCTTGATAGCTACCGGAAAAAGTCGGTACTTGGATCTTTGGAAGATGAATATTTGAAATATTTTGCGTTTCGTTTAAGCGTTCAAGAAACGCAGTTTGTTGACCAGCCAACTTGTTGACCGAATCCTCATTCACCGCGCCTGGCATGTCTCGAGTGTTGGCTTTCAGTGCGGTCGACAGCAATGCATGAGCCTTAAAATATTTCTCCTCGTAGGCCAGTATATCGTCTACTGGATCTACAAACCCTTTTTGATCCTCATAATCATATAACTGCTTACTTAAGTCTGTCAGTTCCGCGAAGTTTTGCTCCAGCTTTTGCAATTGATTTGCCAAGAGCTAAACATTTACCGACTCTTCAATGTTATGGGAGGCATCATACGCACGGGATATGTATCCCTTAGCCCAGCCACGCTTTCTTATTAAAATGTTCATTTTTGTTTAGTTCTAAGATTTTAAGTATTTGGTTTTCGCAAATTAAATACTAAATTTTTTGTTTGCTTTCGATTTAAAAGATCAAGTTTTTTCCCAATAATTCACAATTTAAAGTATTTAGTTTTTAATTTCCAAAATGAGCCACGTATTAAGTTTTGTTTCGATTCACAGCTTTCAAACGCTTTCTTTTTGTATTTATTTTTTCAAATGAAATATTTAAGTTTTTGCCAATATAGGTAATACACGGTTTTTGTATTTTTGTTTTTATGATTTAGTCGTTTTTTCTCCAACCGAACTATTCAACTGTTTTCTTCTTTCGATTTAAAGATAACAAAAATCACCACTTTCACAGTTTAGTTTTAGATGATTTTCCCAAATGAAATTTTTAGCTTTTTTTCTTTCAAAATGAGATACTTGGTTTTTTCTCAAACAAAATATGTTATTAGGTTGAAGTTTTTGTTTTTGCAATTTTTTATTGTTCGCACTTGACTGATTCCCACGCGAATCGGTTTTCTCAAATTTTGTATTAGAGACCGGAACCCGCTTGATCCGGCTCGTAAGGACCAAATTTTTAATGGTAACGAACAATAAAAACACTATACTTAGCCCGTGTGCTAATTTCGATCAAGCGATTGTAATAGTTAAGTCCATTTAAAATGAAAACACTTAGGGCCGGTTTCACCAACGCGACTAAGACTAAAACTAAGTCGTGACTTAGGTTAGCACAGATTCGAGACTAACTTACTTTTGGGTTTCACCAACTGAGCGACTTAAATAATTTTGAACACAACAACCCGAACAGCTGTTTTATGCATAGTAGTATTTTTTAATACCAGACAACTCTGCGCATCCCAATACCCCAGTGCGAAATGGGCATGTATGGCCATACACGAAGGAATGTATTGATCTTGCAGCCATTTCTCTTTAGTTGGAAGGTACTAAATTTAGCGCTTAATTAAAAACGATAGTTTTGTAATGGTTGCATGCTAGAAAGCAAGCGTTCACATGCATCTACGCATACGCCGTCAAAGCTATGCTTGGCGAATTTTCCGGCTGGGACATTGTACAAAACAAATTGGGAGCATTGCTGACATTTAGGTTTTGAACGACAGCAACACTGACTTAGTCGAGAATAAGTCAGCTGGCAGGCTGACTAAGTTGTGACTTAGTTAAGTTAGATGGTGAAACTGAAAAAGTGAAAAACTCGACTTAACTTAGTTAAGTCGAGCTGGTGAAACCGGCCCTTAGCAGTTTATGCTGACTTTAAACTTTTATTTACGATTTACCGACAAGGGTGTCATTTAGTTATAAACTAAAGTACATAGGTAAATAGTTAGACCAAGAAATGAGAAGACAATGAAATAAGAAAATAAGCGGACTGTAATATTTGAATGTATAGCGGTAGAATCGTCCGATGCTGCTGGCCTTGAACTTGCTTGCATTCGCTTTGTATGTGCATATGGATAGGCAGACAAATGTATGTAAATATGTATGTACGCTTGTTCTTAGGCAAATGCATGCTGGTGAGAGCTCCACCGCTAAGTTGGCCATGCATTTACTATATATTAAATATGACGTTATATTTGAGGAGTTCAATAACTCCTACCGTATTGCAGAGGTTCCCAACCATTTATTATGATGGAACAATGTGGTCTTCGGTTGCCAAACAAAATCAAATAGATAAACAAATAAAAGAAAACAACGAAATAATAAATACCTCGAGTGCAGTCGCTAGTTCCCGACTCACATCGGGCGGTATCTATCCTGGAGGGGCATTTGTGACGAGCACCCTAATGACAGCAGTATAAATTAATTATCGACATACCACGGAGTAATCACATGTACAAAGTCATAGTCGAGGGTTACATAGAACCAGGTACGATGTAACAGCAAACCTTTGTATGTTCAAATAGGTCGTACATAGCTAGCGCAGGAGTTGTAGCACATATGCCACGGTATGAAACGAACCTCATTTGCGAGAGCAAAAGTATAACAGTCAAAGCTTAGCATAATTGAAGACCGAGGTCCCAGTGGGAAAAAGTAATGTAAAGTAATCGAAAAATTAATTATTAAATGGTCGATTTACACATTCAAAAATAAATGTTTTCCCCACGGCGATGTCATAGAAAACTATGGCATTAAATTTTGCATTTACAAAGAAACGAATGAAGTGCGCATTACTTTTATTTCACTCTTATATTGATTTTTGAATGTATACTATCTTATGCAAATAATTGTGCATAAACAAAAGATAAATTTTTACATTGATTACACGAATACTCATTTTTGAATATATGAAAATAAGATTAACATTGTAAGTGGTATTTATTTTCTTTCTATTTAATTTTCTTTGTTTTCTTGTATTCCGATGTAGTTGAATAATGTCAGCACTTTTGGTGTAATGAGCTTCGGTAAACCATTTTTCAACCCATTTTCTCATAAAATGGAGCTAATAGTAGATTTCTGAAAGTAAGGAAATAACATATATTTAGTAATTTGCTTCATTGTAATACAATTAAGTTAGGTATCTTACATAGGTGTCACTATTTTCTGCCATGTTGCTTTCAATTTCGTACAATTTCAATTTTAAGTTTAGAAATTTCGGAGTAAAAATCGTGTAAATAAGAATTTACTTCATTTGGTTTCTTTTTTCCTATGTATACACCTACCAATATTACTTTAACTAGTGGAGCGTTCACAATATTTGCTAATATTGGCCACAAGGCTAAGTTCGAACTTTTGTAGAAAGGAAGTCCGTCGATTCCGCTATCTAAAACGATGGTGCTTAAGTCTTGTAAGAGATGTTCCGCTTTATTTATTTGGTTTTGAAGGCCGGTATGAGTATCGACCTGGAGAAACAGTTCCTATATTCTTTTTTGAAACACTCAAAGATTTAGACGATCCAGGTACATTAATCGCAAAGAATTTCTAGCATTCCATCAACCGCCGCTCTAGAAAAACTACAGTCCATTTTTCCCTTTTTTCAGCGAAGGAAATTTGCTGACTACACTCCGGTATCTCATCGAATAAACCTACTGCCATCTCATCCCTGACACTTTTATAGTCTGCTGGAGCACTAGCGCTCCCTTCTGCTTCCGGCAATTCGCAAACCCTATCACGTTCTGTTTTCAAAACATATTTATTTTAATTAATACGCACTTAGCGGATAGTGTTAATCACTTTAATACAGTTTTTGTGGCGCATAATTTATTACAAATTTAAGAAAACTGGAGCTGCATACACAAAATGACAAAATACAAAATGAAATGCTAAAAAACATGTGTATTTACTATTACAGATAGTAACATATCGATTACTTTTGAGGTGTTCCGTTTGAGGTTATGCATTAAATTGTCGTGTATCTTTTAATGCAGAATTAAATGCGTTTTTAAAAATTGCATGTTAGATTACCACGTAATGAATAAAATAGTGTATAAACTTAGTTATTTTTTAAAAATATTAAAATGTAATCAGTAAATGCATTTATAAATGCTTAAAATGGAATTTATAATACATGCTCTTGGTATTCATTCGAGAATTAACTTGGTTGAATGCATCATATAATGATATACCGGAATAATTCATTACCACTTTTCACACTGGGGTAAAGCACTCACCAACACAAATACTGCGGGATACACTTGCATAATTGCATCAGCTAACATAAAATACCAACACATAAGAATCTCGCACATGCACAGAACCACTAAGTTCGTGTGCTCTGTCATATGTGCCCAGCTACAACTAGTCAAACCTGTACAGCCAACTAGAAACCAAATGAAATTATTTTTTCGATGCTATAACGGCAATAGATGTACACCTTTTGAGAATAAGCTTCAGAAACAGACAAGTCTCCAACTAGTTCGAAATCAACGCAAAACGGTCAGCTCAATCGATAAAGACCCAGATAAGCAAAATAAGGTAGTGGTGTGATAGTTAAGTGCTCGATCTTTTGGAAAGAGGTGCAGCGTTTGAACCTGAGGAGGAAAAAGTACGAATAGGGAAAAGTCATCGTTTTGTTGAATTGGGTTTCAATGCGTTAACATTCTGAACAACAGTGGATTGGTAATTGGTGCTAGTTTTATCCTTTTTGGCCTAGTACACCCTCTGTTAACCAAGTGAAATGGTATGCGAGGATAATTGGTGAGTAGAAGGCTGGGTTTTGGTACGGTACTCTTATATGGCGTTATCGACTACATCACTTCTAATCACCGGGCATGCGTAATGAAGCCATTGGTTAATCAGCCTACCTAAATACGCAGGTTTATGATGAATAACTAAATAACAGGGAAATAAGGCGACGATCCCGTTTCGCCTATGTCTAAGGCATGAATATAGGCAGATTCGCTATAGAAGCATAAGCTCAAAAGGCAGTTTTTATGGTGATGAAAAGTAGATGGATATCACTGCCGTTGACAAAAAAACTCTGAACCGTTAACTGCCCAAGTCAGGGGAGGAAAAGGAAATTGTTAAAGAAAAAGAAAATTTTAAAAGTGTTGAAAGAAATAAAAATGTGAAGGAAAAGAAATTTTGCAAGAACAGAAACCTTTGAACGAAATGAAAATGTGAAGAAAAAGAAATTTTTAAAGAAATTAAAGCTCGAAAAAAGAGAATTGTAAAAGAACAGAAAGTTTTCAAAGCAATGAAAATGTTTAAAAAAAAAGAAATTTTGAAAGTTATGACAATTGAAAAAAAAAATAAAAATTCAAAGAACCGAAAGTTTTGTAGGAAATTAAAATATGAAGAAAAATGAAATTTTCGAAAACAAGAGAATTTTGAAACAGGAAGTTTTCAAAGAAATAAAATAGTGAAAGAAAAGAAAGAGAAGAAAACTTTGAAAGAAAGTAAAATTTAAAAACAAGAAGAAAGGAATTTTTAAAGAAGAGAAACACTATGGTCGCGACGTTTTGTTTTTTTTGTTACAATGTATTCTTTTTATCGTTATCATCTTCTTATTTATTGCTCGAAACCCAAGTGTTACCGATACCTAAGTATCTAAAATTCAAAGTTGATATGGTATTGAAACTTAAGTAGGGAGATTTAAACTGTAAAATTTTAAAATGCATAGATCGAACTAGAGCATAGGCAGCTGGTAGGGTTTTTGTAAGTATGTTAGATTTAAAATTTAAAACATTTAAAGTTCATAGTTTGAAATTATCGATAGGTAACTTGAAACGTTTGTGCAAATTTCGGTAAGATGATAAATGATACCGGTGTTGGCGTCACTGGCGCTGATATCTTTATTTATGATTCCGTAACGCCATGACGCCAGTAGCACCAGAAACACTAAACTACTACAAAACACCGCTGTACTGGAGTGGTGCCACTGTCGGTATTGAGTTGAATGTGTTTCTGGCGCTGCCGTCGCCTTTGAGTTTATGTTTTAGTCCATGATCCAAATAACAAGATCTCGCATTCAAAATGTAAATATCTGGCTGTGACGTCACGCTTTTGAAAACATGTCTGCTTGGTTTTAAATGCCCGAAATGTAATAAGTAAGGGAATAAAAAGGAAAACAAAAAACAAATTTTTGCGTTTTGGTAAACGTTCTGGCTACAAAACAGCACCCACTTTTCCCGTATGTTCGCATCTCTCGGGAGACCAAACCAATGGAGGAATTTGTCCTTTTCATAACCATTTTTACAGCCACTCACAAAACACTTAATTTTTTTAAATAAAACTTGAAAATCGATACGAAACGAATTAATGTTTACGAAATTTAAATTCAAATCGCAAAAAACGTCAATGAAGGTGTGAAGAAAAAAGTCAGTTAAACTAACTGAAAACTTCAAAATCGTGACGTCATTTCTTAAAAATTTTTTCTCAAATAAAATTACAAATGCACGGTTGCCGGAATGCGTGATCTTTAGTAATTGGATAATGGGTTTACTCTATTCTCGATGCACTGAAGTGGCGCTACTGGCACGATTGAGAGGTATACCCAAAGACGCTTTTCGGTTTCACGTACGGAAATGCATAAGCATATTATGTTTAACAAATAATCCTTCATTTTTTGTTTGTTTGTTAAATTTAATTTGTTTTTAAATATGTATATGAAAACTTCTTATCATGATTTTTTTGAAATTTATTATATTTTCAAACCAATATTTTTCTGTGTATGATCTCTATCTAGGAGTGAAAAAATCAAATTTTTGCAAAAAAAAAACTCCAGAAAATGTTTCCAGTTTATCTAACCAAAATACTTAAAAAAATACCTAAATAGCTTCATGAATTTTTGAAGAAATTAGATTTTTTCTCAATAATTTTTGACTTAAGGTAAACATATACGTAGCTCATCTATATATATAAAAGAAAGTGACGTTAGTTCCAACGCTCATAACTCAAGAACGCCGATGGTGGGTGGTCTAAACCGGGCCCCGGGATGGTTCCGTGTACGCTGGTGATGGGCAGGTGTCCGTCGATGTCGTGGTACTTGAACTGGCTGGGGCCTTGGGCGAGCCTGTTGACGTGCGACAGTAACTGTGGGCATGCACTACCTGCTGACGTTGATGCGGCTGCATGCCTTTAAAAATTGCGCATAGGCGTAGGGCATGCGGGCGATAGCAGAGAGGGCAACACACTCCATGCGCTACCACGGAGTCCCTTGGAGGTGCTTCCGGCATGACCAATGCATCGGCCCTGGTGGCCTGTGGCCTGTGACGCGGTATAGTAGGTGCTGATGCTACCCGGGAACGGTTGCGCGGTGTTGCAGTAGGTGCTGCTTCGTGTTCGTGGCACGGTAACCGCAGAGCAAACTTCATCAACTTCCATGTTCATTACGATCTTTGTGGGGAAAGAGTAGACTTTAGTATCTCATAAATACATGTGGATGCTTGATTAAAGCATTTTATTAACATATGTTCTTCAAATGCGATGTAATTATTGTATCATTTATGCGGGATTTTATTTGCGTTATAATTTCCCTTTTTGTTCGAGGAAACGACAGCAATATCGCTTGGCTAAATAAATAGCTCCATATTTGATTGTATATTGATTTTAAAAATTCCCGCCATCGGTATGAGCCGTTTTAGACTCGGATGGTAGAAAACAAAGCTTGAAGAGCGGTCGAGTTAGTTTTCCGTTTTGTGTACGTAGGTCAACTACTCGGATGTGACCGTCGAAACTGTAATGTACCTGTACCGCAGTTCGCTAGGAGGGAGAAATTCGTCGTGAATTAAGACGCATTCTCCAATTTTTGGTGCTTCTTGAGTGTTTTGCACCGATACCGTTTGTGAAGGTCTTTAAGATGTTATTCCTTTCATCGGCGACTAAATTCATGATGGAGAGTTTTGAATCATCGATTTATGAGGGAGAGTGAGTCCGCGTTTGGTTCTGGTATAGCCAGAAGTGCAGCTCCTCTAAGAAAATGCCCAGGGGTGAAGGCTGTATAGTCGGAGGGATCTTGCGAGAGTGCTGATAGCGGCCGTGAGTTTGACACGGCTCCAACTTGAATGAGTAGCGTGGTAAACTCTTCAAATGTAAATTTATTATTGCCAGCGGTTTTCTTGAAATATGATTGAAAGCTTTTCACTGCTAATTCAAATAGTCCACCCATGTGTGGGGCACTAGCGGAGATAAATTGCGAATTAATGCCTTGTGTTGCATATTTTTCAATGATGTGAGGCGAGACTTCCTCAGCAAACTGTAAGAACTCCTTCTCGGTGCTCCGTTTGGCATCGTGAAAGGCATAGAAAATTGCAGCGTTCGGGTGATAGAGCTGCCATGATCTGCGTGCGCACCTTTTGCTTGTGTAGCATACAGACTTTACACATAAAAATGCCTTTTTTGATCAGAGAAATATAAAACTCTTGTCGGATCACTTGTTGCATTAGCCTGTGCTCGGCGTGCAGCATTAAGAGGTGGAGGTAATTAACAAATATCAAGGCAAATGCGGATTTTTCCGGTGTGATTATAGGCTGCCGTTCATTGTAGCTCAGACTGGAGTTCAAAGGGTTAAGTACTAAGAGTGTGCTCTTTTTGTCAATAGGCTTTGACGCCATTAAAAGTGTTCGTTCACTACTATAATAGCGAGGTTGCGTGGACTCGATTAGGGCTACTTTCGTCCGCTGCAAGTTTTGATGCGTTAGCGCATAGCTTGCGGTATTGGGTATTCCTTTCACTTTATTCTTTAATCGATTTACAAGTTGAAACATATACGCTATTACCCTTAAGGCTGGGGGAACGACGAAAATCGCTCGAGGATGTCTTTGTCTTCCAGACTTGTATGAAAGCCTTCGATTCTTGGACTTTGTGGGGCTATGATATTGCTTGCAGGCAACTTTGGCTATGCGTCTGGTGATTCTACCTGCCAGTTGGGGCCATTCCACCAAAGTGTGGTGGTTGAAAGGTGCAAGGGTTTGCAGTCTTTTGTGCGAAGATCCGCAGGGCTATCAGCACTGGTAACGCGTCGCCAAGTTGCTGGCCCAACTGAGTCAATGATTTGAGCTGTGCCCTTTCAAACGTAGCCAAGCTAGTAAAATTTCTGAATCGGACCATAGGTATAATTTTCGATTGCTCAGGTTTAAATGTGTTTGTACGGTCGAGGCTAGTTTTGCGAGCAGGAGTGCGCCGCATAGCTCGAGCGGTAGGAGGCTTACGGTCTTGAGAGGTGCGATATTGCCTTTTGCCACTAATAGGCGACTTGTAATTTTGCCATTGTGCTGTGTTCGCACATAAATAGCTGCGCAGTATGCTTTTTAAGAAGCATCACAGAAGCCTTGGAGTTCGACTTGATGTTCGAGAAATTCACCCACCGGTGTCTGCAGCTCGGAGATCATGTGCAAGTTGTTTGTAAATTGGGACCATTTTATTGAGCGGAGTGGTATTTGTATTTTGTATTTTGTATTTGCATATTCTTCTTCATTTCTTATTACATATGTACATACAATTTTCATAGTATTACAGTGTAAAAAATAAAAATTCATATAAGAAAATAGTTTATGACATTTAATGCTAATAATAAAACAGCGGAAATGTCATTTCCTTTGAATAGAATTATAAATGCTTGTGGGGCGAATAAAACAAGATATAGTTGCTTACAATCCATAGTTTAGGTAAAACAAAAAAGAGTAGAACTATTTAAAATAAAAACAGAGATAAAAGATAACAAAGTATTTTCATAAGAATCGAAACCTTCGGTAATTCAAACTAGGCAAAAAATTTTTATACCCTCGTGATTGAAACCAAGTAGCCACCGTTTTACTTTCCCAATAAATACACGTAGTCTTCTTCTGAGTTGTATAAGTTACGGTAACAAGCAGAATATGCCATTAAAATAACACCCATCCTAATACTTGATCGTTTGCTGCCTATTCATTATTGAGTTTGTTCAAAATTTGCACTCAAACTCTCCTCTTACGCTCAAGTGATATTATTGTGCTGAAGATATGTCGTTGGGAAATGCTTAAACAATATTAGCGGTAGCAACAGTCAACCGAATGCACGCGTAGTGATAGCGATTGAATTTATTAAGACAAAAGGCATGACTCCCACTTCGAAACAGGTTTTGCAGCGACAAAGCGGCAACAAACATCAAATAGCATATATTGGCACATGCTTAGCAACAATATTAATTTCTGACTGCAGGGAAATCCACAACGTATCCCAAAAAAAAAAAGCAGCAGCCTAGCCCAACGGAGGTTTGATAAAGCGACGTCAAAGAATGATGGGGTAGAAAGAAAATTGTATCAGAGCGAGTAGCATCGCAGTTTGTGAAAAATTAATAAAGGTATAAAAAAACAACCTGTTTCTTATAATTGGCGCCCAACCCGAGGGACCTTTAAATATCTTCAAACAGGGACCATCAAATCCAAGGAAAACGAAGAGCCCATTGATCCTGAGGAAAAATATACATCCTAAATTTAACATAAAAGGAAAACTAATTACTATTGTAAGTAATAATTCAATAGCCTTAAAAGTGTTAACGTGGACACAGTATTCCAAATAAAACGTGTAAATTTTTGATAGAAAATTTTTTTTTATTCCAAACGATTTCTGTGTTTTCGACTAGAAAAGAAAACTAAAACACGTGGAAATATAATTGGTTTTGATTACTTAATATTTATTTTTGCCCTAGGAAACAGTGCTATAGATTTTGTTACTTAGCATAAAGATAAATACATACTTTGCAAAACAAATTCACTATAATCAATTAGTGGTGTAATAAATATTACAAATCGAATTTATTTCTAAAACTTGTTAATTTGGCTTTATTCTTGAATACAACTTTGCTAGCACCAGGCAATTTCTGTGGGAAAAAACGCGTATACATTTTTTCAAACCAGATTAAAGGTTTATATCCCATATCCTTTTCTCCAGTGTTCAAACGATATATATTTGCAAAAATCGTAAAAAAAAAAATGAGCGTTACTAGGAAGCAAGTGCTTGAAATAGTCAGAGTAGCTACTGAAAACACTAAAGAGGATTTAGCCGAGCAACTCAACCAACTAACCTTAGCAGTAAATCGTTTATCCCCACCTTCCGTTCAGTCTTATAAGCCGGTTTCTATCAACCCGTTAGTTTCCGATAATGCTAGCTTGGACTTAATCAAGTCCCTTCCTGAGTTTAAGGGCGATCCCTCAACATATCCCGCATGGCGAACGGCTGCACACTTCGCAATGAAGTATTACCAGGAGGGATCGGAAAAGTACTATATTGTAATGGAAATTTTCCGAAATAGAATTACCGAATCGGCTAATGCCACCCTGTCCTCGTTCAATACAGTGCTTAACTTTAATGCCATTATCGCAAGATTAGTTCAGTCGTATTCAGATAATAGGCCCTTGTACGTTTTGGAGAATGAGTTAAGTGTGCTAAGACAAGACAATTTATCAATCTCGGAATATTACGACAAGGTCGATAAACAGCTAACTCTGATCATTAATAAACTAATCTAAATGAAAGGTCAAGGGAAAACGCTTTGCGCGTTTTTATGTCTGGGCTTCGTCGCCCTTTGTGCGATATATTATTTTCCGCAAGGCCAAACGATCTGCCATCTGCACTCGCAGTAGCCCAAGAGCTGGAAGTTAATCATAGACGTCATGACTTTGCTCGAGCTTTCGCTGTAGGTAGTTCCATGAAAACAAGGCCGCAGTACCAATTGGTAAAAACACCTACTCCACCAATTACAAGAAATTTTCAAAGTGGTAGTAGCTTACCAATACCTATGGAAATAGACCAAAACACCTCGTATTACCGCAGACGCCCCTCACCCCAAAGCCCTCTCACCCCTCATTATAAACAAAATAAAAGTAGTCTCCGAACCCAACAATTAGCAAGAAATCCTCAGCTGCATCAGTCTCTCCCGTTTCAATCCGTTACACCTAAGCGGTCACACGAGCAATCTTTCTCTAATCAAACCCCCCTAAACAAAATACAAAAAGTAAATTTTATGACCGAAAAAGAAAGTTCGAAAGAAGAACAATTCGAAAGATATAGTGACGACTATTTTTTGGATGGAAGTCAAAACAATTATGATATCGATAATGATTACCAAGATTATAGTACCAATAATGAACAATCTGAGGAAATTAATTTTTTATACTAAAATCGCTCCTACCGTTTATAACCAAAACCTCCACAAACGGTAAGGAGCTAAGAATTTTAATCGATACGGGCACTTCCAAAAATTATATAAAAAATTTTTCCTTTCTACGTGGCATTAAAGATATCGAAAAACCTTTCAACCTAAAATCCATAAATGGGACGAATTTGATAAATAAAAAGTGCCTGATGAATGTCCTTGACCATACCTCTACGTTTTACTTACTTCATAATTTAAATACGTTTGACGGTATCATTGGATACGATTTTCTGAAAGAAATCGATGCTAATATCGATATAGAAAAAGGTTTCTTGTTTTACCGTGGTGGCAAAGTGAAACTAAAACACCTCTCATGTAATCAAAGTAATCTAATTACAACTGAAGACCATTCTGTCCCACTTAAAGTAAGATCCCAATTTCATAATATGATTAGCAGGCATACAAATGCATTCGCAGACCCCAATGTAGCGTTGCCATTCAACACTAACGTCAAGGCTAAGATTCGTACCCAAACAAATGACCCAATTTATAGCAAAAGCTATCCCTATCCCATTTCCGTTGCACCGTTTATTAACAGCGAAATAAGAAAGCTTCTGAACGATTTTATAATAAGAGAATCAAATTCTCCATATAACTCCCCGGTTCATGTGGTGTCTAAAAAGGGATTGGATGAAAGTGGGAATCCAAAGATGCGCCTGGTAATCGATTACCGAAAACTTAACGAAAAGACCATTTCAGACCGGTACCCAATACCCCATACAACAGAAATTCTAGCTAACTTAGGAAACTCAAAGTATTTTACAACGCTAGATTTGAAATCAGGGTTCCATCAGATTGAGATGTGTGAAGAGGACAGAAATAAAACGGCCTTCAGCATCAACAATGGAAAGTACGAATTTTGTAGGCTTCCTTTCGGCTTAAAAAATGCTCCAAGCATTTTTCAAGGAGCGATCGACGATGTCCTACGAGAAGACATCGGAAAATGTTGCCACGTATACATCAATGACATCATTATCTATTCAGCGGATGAGGAATCGCATTTGGAGCACATCGAAAAATTTTTATGGAAACTAGAAAAATCAGGCATGAGGGTGTCAACAGAAAAATCTAAGTTTTTCAGAACCGAAGTGGAGTTTCTAGGCTTTGTAGTCTCACAAAACGGCATTAAAAACTACGTGGTCATTGTAAAGCCATTGACCAAATACCTTCGCGGTGAGAATGGACATGTGGGAGCAAAAAAATATCGAAATCGTACTTGATTCTGAAGCATTGCGCGCTTTCGAAAATGTAAAACGAATCTTAGCTTCTGAAGACGTTCTTCTGCAATACCCGAACTACCATCGCCCCTTTGATCTTACGACGGACGCCTCGTCAAGCGCCTTGGGTGCAGTGCTGTCCCAAAATGGTCGCCCGATTACTATGATTTCCAGAACTCTTTCTAGTACAGAGCAGAATTATGCCACGAACGAACGTGAGCTTCTCGCTATCGTCTGGGCATTAAAAACGCTGCCACATTACCTCTATGGAATGAAAAACATTAATATTTTTACGGACCATCAGCCCCTCATTTTCTCGATATCAGAAAAGACTCCGAATAGTAAGATGAAAAGGTGGCGCGCATTCGTAGAAGAATTTTCGCCAAACTTTCACTATAACTACACTGATGCACTTTCTAGGCAGCTCCTAAATAATCTAGAAGAGCCGGTAAGAGATGAAACCATTCATAGCGAAGAGTCGTCGAGCAGCACTATAAAAACCGTGAAAACTCCAATTAATCAGTTTAGAAATCAGCTGATTCTATCTTTTTCAAGCGCCTGCAGTAAAAACACTAAAGTTCTATTTCAGAAGCTCATTCGACACACAATATTTTTCCATACTATAGAAAAATTGATTTTCGATTTAAAATCTGCAGTTAACTATAACGTAACGAATGGAATCCACTGCGATCTCCCTACCTTAGCGCGAATTCAAGGCCATGTGCTGTCCAATTTCCCAGGTGTAAAATTCGTTCACACCGAAACGCTAGTAATCGATCTAACAAACAAAGATGACCAACTCGAAACGGTCACTACGGAGCATAATAGAGCTCACTTTGAAATATTACATTTTGTTTGAAATAAATTTGTGAACTAGTTATAAGCTACTACAAACTGCAAGAAAATCATTCAAAAATTTATCACCTCGCATCGATTCGCCAGAAGCAATCTTATTCCATATTGAAACAAGGCCGTTTCAAATTTGAAGAAGGGAGTAGTTACGGTAACAAGCAGAATATGCCATTAAAATAACACCCATCCTAATACTTGATCGTTTGCTGCCTATTCATTATTGAGTTTGTTCAAAATTTGCACTCAAACTCTCCTCTTACGCTCAAGTGATATTATTGTGCTGAAGATATGTCGTTGGGAAATGCTTAAACAATATTAGCGGTAGCAACAGTCAACCGAACGACCGCTAAAGGTGTAAAAGCAACAACATACAATGCTTGGACCGCCAATGCACGCGTAGTGATAGCGATTGAATTTATTAAGACAAAAGGCATGACTCCCACTTCGAAACAGGTTTTGCAGCGACAAAGCGGCAACAAACATCAAATAGCATATACTGGCATATGCTTAGCAACAATATTAATTTCTGACTGCAGGGAAATCCACAACGTATCCCAAAAAAAAAGCAGCAGCCTAGCCCAACGGAGGTTTGATAAAGCGACGTCAAAGAATGATGGGGTAGAAAGAAAATTGTATCAGAGCGAGTAGCGTCGCAGTTTGTGAAAAATTAATAAAGGTATAAAAAAAACAACCTGTTTCTTATAATTTATATCAGCAGGTAGTTTATAAAACAGTTTACATGAAACGATAGTGAAGAATTTGCGGAAAAGTGTGGTGCGGAAATTAGGAATTTTTATATGGGATTAGCGGACCCGGCAGACGTTGTCCTGCCAAAAATTAATCTGCATTCCTATCCCTGTCATTATGCCTATAACTACAATATCCACATATGTACGGCTTGTATGACTTATTTAATTTATATGTAGCTTAGCTTATTGCGTAGCACAATTCGCTCCAACTTCATACCCACTCATTGTGTATTTTCAATACATAAATGTGGTTATTTTAACTTTGCTGAGTGTGGTGAATTTCTTTAGATTTTTGGTTTGATCATAATTTTTTTACCATTTATTAAGATATCAATAATGAATGTTTGAAACTGTCGTCTTTCTTGGATGTTCACTAAAGCATTAAACCGGTCTCCACGGCAGATCCCATTAAATCGCCGATTATTCTTAATTTTTTTATTCCACCTCAACTGAGCTGGTTAGAACGTCACAATCTATAAATTCTGCGAATTTCCAGCGTAAGTGGTTACTTTTACAATTATGTAACCAGTTGTCGCAAAACGACCGTTTAAACCATTAAACTATAGTCGTTGGCGGAAGTAATCACAATTAGTAAAGCCGGCAAGAACAACAATGAATGATCGAGATAATTAGTGTATTGGTGGATGTGATAAAAATTACGTGAGCTGGTGAAAGCGATATACCCTATGGATTTTTCGAATTATCGCCATTGTTGAAATATGTTCAACTTTGATCGCCAATATCTTGAAAACTAATAAATATTCTGCGAATTCTGAATCTGGGGACCGACACGCGTCTTTTATACCCCCTCCAACATTTTCGGAAATGTTTTAGGAGTTGACCTAAACGAAACAATTACCGTCAGTTATTATATTCAAATTTACCAAAAGTGCAAACTGAATTAAAAACCAGAAAATCAAGTTGACATAACTAAATTGAACTTTTATTATAATTCGTGATAGATTTTAACTAACTATGTACACTATACAATATATACTAATATATAAATGATTGCAGCAGGTACAGCACATGGTGATGGTTAATTTATTTCGTTGACATCAACGTTTTTTGCAGCCAATATAACTCTTTCGCTCAACCATTCATGATTTCTGTAATTTTGAACAATGTTTGGGAAAACCTTTTCGATGAGTTCAGTCTTAGTTTCAGTAAAATGACAAAAGTTAGTAGGAAATGTAATGTATCCAGACGATGGCTCAACAGGTATTTTACCATTACCGATATTAAGTAATTGTTTAAAAAACAATTCTGAAGATTGGTTGTTCTGCAATTCGACACACATGTTTACATTTAACTTGGGCATTTTTATGTCCTTCCATAAAATTGATGATTTTAAGCATGCGTTAAGTTCGTCGGCTGGTGTTGATCGTGGTATTACTGGTTACGTTTGGCGAAAGTCGCCTGCTAATAAAATCAATGCACCACAAAGCCTGTTTTGATTGTTTCGGAGATCCTGCAATGTGCGGTCTAATGCTTCCAAAGATTTTTTGTGTGCCATCGTGCACTCATCCCAAACTATTAATTTGCTCTGCTGCAGTACTTTAGCCATCGCCGAATTCCTCGAAATATTGCAGGTTCCTGTTTCGTTGACTTGCATGTTCAACGGCAAGTTGAGTGCGGAATGAGCTGTTCTGCCACCTTCCAGCAACGTAGCTGCAATACCTGATGAAGCCAGTACAAATGCGATACCATTTTGCGATCGAATCGTTGCCAAAATCAATGATATCAGAAACGGTTTTCCAGTCCCACCAGCAGCATCCAAGAAAAGCAATCCTCCAGTTCCATCGTTCACCACTTTCATTATCGTATCGTAGGCATATTTTTGTTGTTCATTTAATAGGGGAACGTTCTTAACAATGGTTGCATATGAATACCTCGTAATCATATTCCGTTTCTCGTCTCAGCTCTTGATTAAAAAGGTGGCGTATTGGCCGATTGGGCGAAGTCATACCTAATTGTGATAATTCTTTGTTGGTAAGCATCAAGCACATATCTTCAATTACTATTGATTCTTCATTGTAAATTTCATCGTCAATTTGCAAATTTGAGTTTGATGTTCTAGCACGCTTCTGATGTAATATATCTTCAGCCATGTGATATTTATATTTGTTCCATAGATCAATCGGCGTTGATGGAAAGCATGTAGACAAAAGTATGGAAAACAGTGTCCGTATTTGTTTAGCGTTTGACGAAATCACAGCCTCTTAGAGAGTATAGTCCCAATGAGCGTCATTCTCAAGCAATCCTAAATGTTGACATGCTTCTCTGTATGTACCGCACAATACACCATCAACAGTCCGCAGATGTTGAAATGATGTTGGACCACGAACGTTAATTAACAGTAAAGGCAAATAAAACCATTCTTGTTGGTTGGGATGGACTGTGTAAATGCGTCCTAGTGCATCGGTATGAAATACTTGTGGGTAGTTTGGAACTGCCCAACCTTGTTTTCGTCGCTTAAACTTTTTTAACGATTGATTCCAGGCATAATATTGTGGAATTTCGGAATAAAGCAGTGTTCTGGCAAATTCATCATTCCGGCGCATTTCAAAGGAGCTGGTCAATGTTGTCGATGGCAGCCTCTCAACTCGTTCTAAAACGTTTTCCGTTGTAAAACATACCCTTTGTCCGTTTTCCAAATGCACGGCCAAGTGAACTACAGTGGGGTATCTTTCATGTATTGCAAATGAAAAAATACGCCACATTGCCTCATTACTACTAACATAGCGTCCCATTTGAAAATTAGTGATCTCGTCGTTTGAGTTTTCCGTAGAAACTCCGAACACAGCCATGTCACTACCTTTGTTAACGTACTTGCATATATGTTTAATCGACTTAACCGAATGGCAATATTCAACATTTATATGCGCAGTGAATGTTTTTGAAAGTAAAAGCGAAAATGGAACAACCCAACTATTAGCAGTTTCAATGTCTTGCCGATTAACCTTCATTATTATTGACTTTCCGTTATTATCAGTGGATCGCCGCCGATAAAGTGGATAACCATCATTTTCACTAATGGTTTCTGCCACCAATTGCCTTGGAAAGGGTTTGGAACATTTTCCATCCACCATACGAGTACATGGAGAATTTGGATTTAAACATCCACAGGGACCTTGAATCATATTTTTAGCAACTATCTCATGGAGCAGTGGATCCACATCTTTATCAGGAATTTCCGCAGAAATCACATCGCCGATGTTATTGGGCCTTATTCTCTCTACCTAGGATGTGTGCATGTGGCAGTCCACGTTTTTGCCCCTCTACCGAATACAGCCTTAACTGTGAAATTCATAAGCGATTTTAGCTTTCTCTTGAACACTCTTACGTTAATGTCGTGACGATCAATGGGTGATTGGCCAAGAAATAATTGTTGTTGAATTTCCGTCCACCGCGGGTTGCAAGTGAAAGTAATGAACAAATCTGGTGTGCCATAATGACATACGTACGACATAGCATCCTGAGCATATTCGTGCATATGTCGCGGACTTCCGACATATGTTGCTGGGAGAATTATAGTCCTACCTACGTTATGTGCATTGCCATCAGCGTTGATAGCGTCCCGAAGATGAATATATTCTTCAGAACGTATTTTTCCCTGGTTCAACCTAAAATATGTCAACGGCTCAGTTTCAACCTTTACGTACATACCCACAGTATATTGGTGGAAGAGGCGACGACATTTTAAGATGTCGTTGTCCTCATCTTGCCTAACCATCAGTCTGTATGCATAATAGTTCACTGTACTAACTTTTTAATCATTTTCATTGAAAAATGATATCCATCTTCTCCCTGCCAAAATAATAGAGGATATTGTAACGCATCATATGATCTATGCGTTTCAGATACCAGCTGTAGTTGGTTGCCACGCCGATGTAAAACAATATCTCTACTTTTAAAGTTTTCACCAACGACGACAATAGCGACTTCATCAATTGTTGGTGCATTGAAGCGTCTCGCGTGTTGTCCTGCATGCGCCTTATCAGGTTTTATGACAATTTTGTGATCATCAGAAGGTACGCGCTCCAATACGGTAGTAAAAAATGCAATCAATTCGTTATGTTGATTCAACATTGTTTGGACAATCGATCTTTTCAATGAATTGTGCGCACAACGCTGATCGACCTGCCTTGCTGAATCGCCCATAAAATAAATTTGTAAAAATTTATAATCACTATCCGATATTGGCAATAAGGAACCTGCTAAATGATATATTTGACCCTGTATCTTAAAAGTGGGCATAAAGTTGTCTTGCACAACTTTCGTGGCACCAATGGACGTCATTTGAAAGCAATTATTGTATTGATGTATGTTATTCAAAAAATGCTTAGAATCAGGCCTATTTCCGGAAACCAATGAATGTAGTGTGTTTAGGCCACCGGCCTAGATATCACGGGCGCCCCTCGTATTTGTGCAGCTTTACGTATCTGCCCGTGCGGTTAGATTTATCTCTTTTACCGATAACAGCTCTTACCCCTCCGAACCTAACGAAAGTAAGCATTCGACGGCGGTACAGAACAAAATTAAAAGAAAGGGCTCGGACACTTGATTATCGAGCGTACAAGAGTCACCAGCAGCCATCCCAGGTAATTACCAGTTTCCATCACTTTTCGTATCGTTTTATATTCACAAACCTATTGTATATTCAATTCACTTCTACTTTAATAAAAACCACATATCCGTTGTAATTATTTACATTGAACTCCGGTGTTTATTTATTTATTAACTCGTTGCCTTTTTCTTTCCTATCCCTATTACGTGCGAGCGCCCCGTCATTGGAACGACTCCGCCATAAACATTGGTCCTATCGCGCCAGGAAAACAACAATACGAGTATTTAAAAAAGATATTTGCAAATTCCCAGCCAATTAATAAAACTATTGCAAACCAGCGCCAAAAAATAATTAAATAATTATTCGCAGAATTAAACGCAGTAGCGAAAAAAATAAATAAACATTTAACTAGCGAAGGCTAAACCAGCGAGTGACGGCAAAAACACACATAGACACATACAGTCACATCATCACCTACAGTCAAATCATCACCATACAGATCACATCATCAATACAATCACATCATCACATACAGTCCATTAAGAACGCATCCATACAGATCACATCATCAATACAATCACATCATCACATACAGCCCATTAAGATCGGTTCCATACAGATCGCATCACACCGTACATATCACATCATCACATTAATATCACATCCACTGTCACAGCACATTGCAGCAGTCATCACTTGCAGCTTTCATCGCTTATTTCACAAGGTACGTTGGTTTTGGTTCATGCACCACTTTTTTTTTTTTTACATGCGTTAAGAACGTGTCGAGTGAATTTGTAATTGTTTCGAATTGACTATCGGTTAAGTCCCTCACCAGTAGTAAGACTTATCCGACACAGCTCAAGGCAGGCAGTCAGTGAATTTTTTTAATTTTTTTGTCTACACATCACCGCACTGTATATCTCTTATTTGCCACATACTGTGGAAATTCTTTGAGTCACTACATCGCTTGATTCTCACTTGGTTGATGCTTTTTATAGAGCCAACACAAAATTCACTGCGAACAATACAAAAGCGTTGCGCATTTACGACAGTATCACTACATTGGGTGGCTTGTGGTAATCAAATTGATTACGTCTTTATTTATTATCACTACATTGGGTGGCTTGTTTTTTGATATTAAATTAAATTTCAATAAACAATTTTATACATTTCCACATACGAGTACATCTGGAAAACCGCAATTGCTTTTGTATAACACTTCAATATTATTTTGGTTTGTCAATTCAGGGAATTTCATTCACTGTGGTTTATTTTCCCCAAGGCACACTAAACCTGTACCGAGATTTCTATCTGTGCGACTTTCAAATTACACTTCTTCACTTTTACATTTTTTAGACACACTAAATGTGCACCCAGATTTCTATCGGTGTCACCCTTAACTTCGCTTACGTTCCGAGCACAAAATTCCTGAGTCGTTACTTCTGTTCTCGTTCCTTTAAAGAGACAAAATATTCAAATTAATTAAAAAAATGGAGACCTACATCTGACTATCCGAGTGCATAGTTGAGTTTCAGCAAGACTTTAGCTCGACACCTGTCGGAGAATTAGACAAACACACCCTTGCAATACAGCAAGAGGAGTTAAAACCGTTGTGGAAGAAGACTAAAACGACATATGAGAGTCTACTCAGCTCGTCAGAAAAACAAGACCTGTTTCGCATGCTACGCGAAATGCATGGTCACAATTAATGCTGAGGTCGAAAAATTATCCATACCTGCCACACCTGCCCCTAAAGTCTCTGAATCTTTCATCAGAGAGAATAATATTCGCCGCCCTCCGTTTGACACCAAGGTGTTCGAAGGTGACTACCTTTCTTGGCCAACCTTTAGGGACTTGTTCACGGCCATATATATACAAGGTGGCGCAAAAGTAAGCTTCCGATGTTCAGCATATCGGTTGTGGCACGTGCAGTGTGTGCTGTTGCACCGTGTTGTTGGAACCACATGTTTTCCAATCCCAATTCAACAAGTTGCGGCAAAAAGAACTCGTTGATCATTGCTCTGTAGCGCTCACCATTCACAGTAACCGTTTGGCCTCGACCGATTATTGGTCAAATAAATAGTCAGCAATATTCCGCGTTCTGGAGCAGTGTAGCGTAACATTGTTTATTAACGTGTATTTCGTATGTCTTTACTACACAAATGTCAAAACAGAACTGACTTTAGGGGCCAATCGCAAAATTTATAGCATTTTCTGATAGGAGGATTACTTTTGCGCCACCCTGTATTAAACAAACGCCTTACCCCGGTTAAAAAGTTATATCACCTCAACCAGAAAACTGAAGGGGAGGCAAAAGAAACTGTGCGCAGGTGTCCATTGGCAAATGAAGGCTTTTCAATAGCCTGGAAAAATCTGAGTGACAGGTACGAAAATAAGTGTATCCTGGTCAATACTCAATTAAAAACATTGTTTAGTTTAACTGCTGTTGAAAGTGAATGCAGTACAGCAATTAAAAAATTGCAACGCGACATTAATAATTGCATTTCGTCGCTCCAATGTCATCAAATTGACATTTCCAATTGGGATGCGATAATAACCTACTTATGCTCCACCAAACTTCCGGAATGCACTCTGGCTCTATGGGAACAAACCATAGAGAACAAAACCGATATTCCAAAATGGGAGGACATGGATAAATTTCTATCCAATAGGTTCCAAACATTGGAAACCGTTTCTGACCTCAGGGGTAGCAAATCATCCAAGGCACCCAAGAGTCAAAATACTGCACGGGAAACGCCTGCGAAACTTGGAGTATACCAAGCCAGCGTCCCTAAAACTACGTGTAAGGTGTGTAACAGTAGGGAGCACAAATAACGAAATTGTCAAAAATTCCGCGGACTAACCACTACAGACCGAATAGCCTACATCAAAAACAACAATTGTTGCTTGAACTGCCTGTCGGACACACAGTGACACGATGCACAAGTTCATTTAACTGCAGCTCGTGTCACGCAAGGCACAACACCTTACTCCACTTGGCAACAGCTCAACGAACCAAGGTTAGGTTAGGTTAGGTTAAGGTGGCTGCCTCTCTGCATCGCCGAGAGGCGCACTTAGCCATAAAGGATACCACTGAATGGGTTGCGACCCTTCCTCCTTTGTTAAACATTTTTAAAGTCGAACCACCCTGTCCGCTTAATAAAGCGCAGAATGTCTCCGATTTCGGCAGAGCCCAGCTCCGTTAAACTAGCGAATAGGCACTTGTTTAGGCACTCCAAACGGGTCCTGGCAAGTGCAGGGCAGCTGCACTATCTATTTCCTCCTCGTCCCTACAGCTGCGACAGAAGTCATTTGCAGGGGCCCCCATGCGCTCAGCATGTATTCCCATTAGACAATGTCCGGTGAGTACCCCGATCAAGGGGGCTAGGAAGGATCGTTTTAGATTAAGTATGGACTCGGTCCATTTCCTACATATGCAGGGCCACGTTTGCCTGGACACCTCACATGTCGTCTCCCTAGTCCATCTAGAATTAGTTTTTTCTTCGAATTCGCGTAGGAGCCAGAGCTTAGTCGTGGCAGGAGGGGTGGAGATACTCCTTGTTTGGTTCACCTCTGATTGCTCTGTGGCCTTCCTTGCCAGCTCGTCAGCAGTACAGTTTCCAGGTATGTCCCTGTGCAGGGACCCATATCACTGCTGTGAGGCACTTTGAGGCCAGTTCATTCAGCGATCGCCTGCAGTCGAGTGCTACCTTCGAAGCAGTGTTGCTACTCTGAAGGGCTTTGATCGCTGCCTGGCTGTCGCTGTAAATAGACACTGATGTGCAGTTTTTCGAGAGCAGCCAGCGCGCAGCCTCCTTTATGGCTGTAAGTTCAGCCTGGAATACGCTGCAGTGGCTAGGTAGTCTGACGCCTAGGAAGAGTGAAAGTTCCTCCGAGTAGACGCCGCAACCCACCTTGCCGTTGAGCTTAGAGCCGTCTGTAAAATTGGAGGTTTATTGTGGGTGTAGAATGTGCACGTCCTCCCATTCGTGCCTCGTAGGGATTCTGGTGGAGAACCTGTTGTTTGGCTCATATCCGGTAGGCGTAGTGTAGTCTACCACCTTCAGATTTTTGGATATGGTCTCCAGAATGCTTGTGTGTCCGAATCTGGTGTCGCTCCAGTGTTGAACGGCATTCAGTCGCACTGCGCTATAGCTAGCTTGGAGTTTACCGTACAAGTCAACTGGAAGTAGGTTGAGCAGGATCTCCAAAGCTTTTGTGGGCGTTGATGGAAGTGCACCCGTGATAAGTACCGCCGCCGATCGCTGTACTCTGCCCATCCTGTCTATGTTGCTGCTACGCTCGAGTGCTGGCCACCACACGGCAACGCCATAGAAGAGGATGGTTCTAACTACCGCGATGTACAGCCAGTGCATGATACGGGGGTTCAGTCCCCATCTCTTCCCCACGGCTGCTTTGGATGCATATAGGGCATCCTGGATCTGTCCTCAACATGTTTGGTCCAGTTGAGTTTACTATCCAGGATTACGCCGAGGTACTTGACCTCTGGAGAGAGTTTGAGCCTGACCCTATTCAGGCGTGGTGGTACAAAAACTGGTATTTTGTACTTCCTGGTGAAAAGGATAATTTCCGTCTTAGACGGATGTACACTAAGGCCACTTTCAAAGGCCCAGTCCTCCACGAGGTTCAAGGCGGTTTGAAGCAGTTCGCTTAGGGTCTGAAGATGCTTTCCAGTCGCCGTAAGAGCGATGTCATCTGCATAGGCAATGATTTGGCAGCCGGTGCTTTCCAGCTTTAGAAGCAGGGTGTTGACTGTTAGGTTCCACAAGAGAGGAGATAAAACTCTTCCTTGAGGAGTGCCCCTGGATGCGTATCGCACTATTGAGGCCTCTCCGAGATAAGCTTGGATAGTTCTCCCTGACAGGAGCTGACTGACGAATTCCACCAGCGGGGGCACCACTCCCAATCTTAGAAGGGGCTCGATGACCGCTTGAGGATTAACGTTATTGAAGGCCCTTCAATGTCGAGAAAGATACCCAAAGTGTAGTCCTTGAGGGCAAGTCCTTTTTCTATCTTTGCAGTGATAGCATGGAGTGCAGTTTCCACTGACTTGTCCTTGGAGTATGCATGTTGAGCCTCTCTAGGCTTTGCGAGCGCAGATTATACCTAATGTGCGCATCCAATATTCTTTCCAAGACCTTGAGAAGAAAAGATGTGAGGCTTATAGGCCTGAAGTCTTTTGGATTCGAGTGTGAAGCTCTTCCTCCTTTGGGTATGAAGATTATCTTCGCTTCGGTCCATCTCTGTGGGACGTAGCATAGCCTTAGACATGCTGTGTAGATTTTAGACAGCATAGGGCAGAGGATGTCTCCCGCCATTTGAAGTTCGGCGGGGAAGATGTTATCAGGCCCCGGAGATTTAAATGGGTCGAAGGTTCTGATAGCCCATTCGACTTTTTGAGGAGTAACTACCTTCTCCATAGAGTGGTAATTTCTTTCAATGTAGTCGACTGTTGGTGGCTCCGTGGAACAGCCCGGAAAGTGCGTGTCCATTAGAAGCTCGACCATTTCGCCGCTAGATGATGTCCAAACTCCGTCAGGTTTCTGAATGAAGCTCGGAACAGTTGGACTTTTTGATAGAACTTTACGCAGTCTATTAGCCTCCGAGTTGGTTTCAATGTTGTTGCAAAAGTCTCTCCATGAATCCCTCTGGGCTTTGTTGACTGCTTTTTTGAAAATTTTTAGGGCTTCTTTATATTCGTGCCAAGAGCCAGTCCGTTTAGCTTGATTAAAAAGTCTCCTACTGCTTTTCCTGAGCCGGGAAATTTCGGAGTTCCACCATGGTGGTCTCTTCTTATTCCTCGGTCTGGTGACAGGACAGGAGGCTTTAAAAGCAGCATTACAGGACTCTGTGATCAGGTCTACTGCTTCATCAATTTTAGACGATGAGTCAAGCTCACCGATCGAAGCTGACTCGATTTCAGAATCATTGTGCGCTTCATCAGATCTTAGCGGTAGGCCTAGCCTACTGTGAGAAGCGTGCTCATAGAACGACCGTGATAGAACGTTTTTGAACACATTCCAGTCCGTTCTCTTTTTATTTCTGTAGGCTGCGAGAGTAGGTGGTCTCATGTGGAGAAGCATATGTATCTGTGGTCAGAGAAGGAGTTGTCCCTTGATACATGCCAATCTTCGATTTATCCCAGTAACGGGTCAGAGACTAGCGTGATATCAAGAACTTCCTTCCTATTTGCGGTAACAAACGTTGGTTCATTACCAGAGTTACTTATATGTAGGTTTTGGGATAGAATAAAGTCTAAAAGGCACTCACCTCTAGGGTTAGTGTCTGTAGAACCCCACACTACGTTGTGCGAATTGGCGTCGGCTCCTATTACGATCGGCAGCTTCCGTCGGTTTGCCTCATTCACTGCGTTGATAGAGCAGGTGGTTGGAAATTGGTGGGCATCATGCGCCATGTAGGCTGCAATCAGCCAAACCTGTCTGCCTTCCAGTTCAAGGCTGATGGTCACCGTATCTGCGTCACTGAAATTTGGTAATAGAAAGTAAGAGAGAGTCTTTTTAATAAGAATACACGCTCTAGTCCTACCTGTAACTGGGGTCTTGACAGCCTGGTAGGCATCAGAGGTTAGTCCGCAAACCTTGTTTCGAACGAGCCAGGGTTCTTGGATTAGCACGAGCTCCTCGGCTTTATCGCCGAGGCGCAAGAGAAGGGCAGCCGAGGCTACCTTGGAGTGATGCAGGTTAATTTGCAGGACCCTAATCATCAGAAACTTCACAGGTCGGTGTCTGAGCCCTCGTCCATTGCTACTGCCTCTTCGTGTTTGGGAGCGGCTATGACTGTAGTGTCAATTGCCGCTTCCTCCACGTCAGAGTCCAGTAGCTGGCTCTCAGACTGGTGCACCCACCGACCAAAGGTCGACCCAACGTAGCCAGATACCGAGACCGTATCGCTCTCGGAGTCGTATCCGACCAGTGAGTGCGCCTCCCAGCAGGTTCACTTAAGGTGCTGCCTGTGGGACCATCACCGCCTGAAGCGGTTTGTGAGACTGTGGAGGCAGCATCCGTTTCGCTCACGGCGTTGCCGGTTGATTCGTCCTCCAAGCTGGCTTTCTCGGTGGGCCCAGGTCCACTCAAGGTATTTCCTGGTTCCTCCGTTCCAGGTTCATCAGTGGCGATCTTACCCTTCTTCGCAATCGCAGGGTGATGGAGTAAAAGCAGTAGCTGACGACTCCACCACAGCCTTCCAGAGCAGGGAGAGATTCCTCGCTAATGACCAAGGTCACATAGCGTTGTTTCTCCCTGACCTCACTAACCCTCACTACCCTCCATCCACTAGTGGGCAGGCCTGCGTTTCCGTTCTGAATGTTTTTCAGAATGGTCTCTGGCGACGACGGTTCGGCTGCTGGTATCCAGGCGCAGGCCCGTAGCCTGCAAGGAATCTCGTTCCTGTGCACCGCTACTAAGTCTGCCCCAGACCACAGCTCGCCTAACGCGGAAATAGCTTCCTTATACAGCATAGCCGAGCGCTCGTCGGCGCAGGAGACCATCTTTATTCGCCGCTGATGCCAGCCGGCATCACGGATGACCGGTGCAGGGCCCGGGTGTTTCTTGAGGACTTCGTCGTATACCCTGCACAAACCTATTAGCACCGACTTCCAGTTGTCGGGTGTGATGTTGCCGTCTGGGTGTCCCTTGTCGAGTACCGCGAGAGTGAGGTGCTCTTTGGCCGCCTCACTGAACGGCTTGGATAGGGTCGCCGCAGAGGTTCTCGTGGCCGCCGCCAGAGGTCTATGTCTCTTGGATTCACTCGCGGTGATTTCCTGAGAACGTTGTCTCTTAGAGGCTAGTGCTTTTGGCCCGGCCCTAAGATGCTCCATTTTCTCGCTCTTCCCTACTTCTCGCTCCTGTCTCGCGGCGAGAAGTTTGGTTGCCCAGGCCTACCCGACCCCGTCGATGCGGTTCTCGGGTGGTTAATCCTGGTGGGATTAGGTTTAGGGACTGCTTTAGCGCCTTGTCCAGAGGCGGCATTTTTACCCGTGCAGGGATCCGAGGCGGAGTTTGGTTTAAACATAGCATCTGTTTCGTTGGTCGCCTACTCAGACGAGTCCTTTCGGCGACCATAAAATATAAAAAGGGGAAGGGAATGGTCGACTACGGCAGCGCCCCATACCGTAGCAAGTCCACCGTTACTCCCGGAGGTGGACCGGTATCCGGGAGGCTCCGTTAGAATACATTCGGAAGCCCCTGACTGCAAACCACCCAATAGGCACGGTCACGCTTAACACCTTGGGTTAGGGGGGAGGGTAAGATCAACACCCTCCGGGTCTAGATCCGTAGTGTTTTGTACGAAAAACAGGGTCACCTCGTGAAGGATACGATCAGTGCACCACCGCTATGGTAACCGTCTTGACAGAAGAAGTACCGATACCGGGACCGCGTCTGTCAACGCCGGCAGCCACCGCAGGAGCGCTTAACCGTGCACTACGGTCTAGGTGTGAGAGAGGCTAGGAACTTGAAAGTCCAAGTTCTGTGGTTCGCTTGTTCACACCCTGCTAACAGCTTAACCCCATCAACGAACCAAAGGTGGCGTCAAAAAGGGTCAGATGATAGGCCCTCGACATCACAGCAACAAAGAGACAGTCTGGAATCTGAAAAGAGGAAAGATGTTAATAACGTATCTTCTTGTCACGCTACCAGGGGGTATTATTAGGAACAGCACGTGTGAACATGCACTATAATGGAGTAGAGTTTTCTGCTAGAGCCCTGATTGACTCGGGTTCAGAATGTTCATTCATGACAGAAAGATTAAAGGGACGAATAAACAATACTCTGTCAGCGCAAGTGAAAGAGTCATTCTCCATTCAGCTAGGTTCCTTAATCAACCTTAGTAAGAATCGACACAGTGGTATTGGTCCTACCCCAATTAACAGGGGATCTTCCTACTTGCCAAGTGAGCGCAATGACTCGGCAAGCATTCCCTGATCTAATCTTGGCGGATAAGAGGTTCTTCGACCAGTCGACCTCATCCTAGGAGGCGACATTTATCCACAAATCATATTAAACACGCTTCTCGCCCAAGAAACCGTATTCGGTTGGATCTTAACTGGTCGTGCAGACGCACCTAAGCCAACGAATACTCGGGTATCATTTTTCAATGAAATAAGCCTGGACAAGCAGTTAACCGCTTTCTGGGAGTTGGAGGATGTCCCGAAGAATAGGGCACTTAATGAAGAGAATGCCTATTGCGAAGCACTTTTCAAAGCCACAACGGAAAGGAACTCCGATGGGAAATATGTTGTCGCCCTTCCATTTAAACATGATTTTCCTAATACCATCGGCTTAGGGCCTTCTCTAAACGGCGCTTGCTCTCAATTTTATCGAAATGAGACGCGCTTCGCTAAGATACCGGCCCTACAAACAGAATATAATAGAGTATTAGCGGAATATGAGACGTTAGGACATATGTCAAAAGTTCCCACTGTCATACCACCCCATTCTACAGATTGCTATTTCTTACCACATTATGCGGTTATAAAAGAAGAAAGCACGACCACGAAGGTCCGGGTGGTATTCAACGCTTCGTGTCCTACTGCTAATGGCACAAGCTTAAATGACGTACTTCATACAGGCCCAGTCCTTCAGGCCGATTTGACTATCCTACTCCTTCGGTGGAGATTTTTCGAGTATGTCTTTAATAGCGATATTGAGAAAATGTACCGCCAGATATGGGTAAAACCTAAACAGAAAAAGTTCCAAAGGATAGTTTTTCGACCCAACCCAGGTGACCCCATACGCGTCTACGAATTAAAGACCGTTACCTTTGGAGTTCATCACGCCCCGTATCTGGCCATAAGAACACTGCATCAACTAGCGGACGACGTGGAGAGCTCTGCCCCTACAGCAGCGAATATTCTTCGCACAAGTATGTACGTTGATGACGTTCTTGCGGGCGGGCATAGCATCAATACAACCATCAAAGCTAGCGATGAAATAACGCAGGTATTACAGTCGGCAGGGTTCTCTCTACGCAAATGGACGTCGAACTGCAGCAAAATACTGCATGGAATACCCAAACTTCATCGGCTAAACGAGGACTTTTTGGAGTTCGAGGGCTCAAGTATGGTCACGACCCTAGGCATCCGTTGGAACGCGCATTTCGACTCCTGTTATTTTACGGCAAACCCCATCGAAAATAGGGATATTATAAAAAAAAGGGCAATACTTTCAGCCATCGCCAAACTCTTCGACCCGTTAGGCTGGTTGGCACCGGTCGTCATAGTTGCCAAAATACTTATGCAGAACATATGGCTAGAGGGGACTGACTGGGACGAAAGAGTGTCTACACTAACCCTTGATCGGTGGCAAAGCTTCATGCAGGACTACCACGAAATCAATAAAATTCAAATACCTCGATGGGTGCATTTCACGCCATCCAACGTTGTGGAAATACACGGGTTCTGCGATGCTGCGAGCCTACGCAGCCACAATCTTTTTACGAGCAAAGATAGGGGAAGAAGAGTCGCCACAATCAAAACAATTTTCCTGCCCCGATTGGAGCTCTGTGGAGCAGTCTTGTTGGCCGAAACCATAGAATCTGTTATAGAAAACCTTAACTTAGGCATTTTCAATGTTCACCTATGGACTGACTCAACTATAGTCTTAGCTTAGATCAGAAAACCACCGTGCGATTGGTCAACGTTTGTGGCACACAGAGTAACGAAAATTGTAGCAAAGGTGGGAAATAAAGCCTGGCGGCACGTAGATTCCGCATCAAACCCAGCAGACATGGCCAGGAGAGGACTATCAGCGAAGGATATAGTAAACCACACTTTGTGGTGGCAGGGACCTTCTTGGTTACAAGAAGACGAGACGAAATGGCCAACTCAAGAAAAATATTATGGTACAAACATCGAAGAAAAGAGAGTACAAGTTCATACAACTAAGCAAATACAGGATAACGAGGACATTCTCGAAAGGTTTTCTGATTTTTCAAGGGCTTTGAGGGTCATATCATACATTGTGAAGTTCTCTCAAAGAACTAACCCCAAACCAAAATCTTCTTTCAAAGCGGAGTCATACCTTATTTCGCCCGACGAAATTAAGGATACGACTCGACGTCTTATCAAAATATATCAACAGAAGCATTATTCTGAAGAACTACGGGATTTAAAAACCGGGAAACCCGTTGGGACAAAAAGTGAAGTCCTGCCTCTCAACCCCTTCGTCGACGGCCACAATATCTTGCGAGTGGGTGGTCGTCTCTCTGCATCCCATGATCTCGCCTTTAACGAACGGCATCCAATTATCCTCCCTTACGCCTGCTGTTTCACCCGTCTGCTCGTCCAGTTTGTCCACAAGATCTCCTTGCATGGCGAAAACCAACTAATGCTGCGGCTCCTAAGCACGCAATATTGGATTCCTAAGGTGAAAAATATGATCCGGTCAACCATCCATAACTGCAAGGTCTGCACGATCTTCCGAAAACGAGCGGCGACCCAACTGATGGGCGACCTTCCACCCGAACGCACCACCTTCTCCCGCGCGTTCACAAACACCGGTGTAGATTTCGCCCGACCTTTCGACATCAAGTCCTACAGCGGGAGAGGATGTCTATCAAACGGCTACGTTTGCCTCTTTGTCTGCTTCACGACCAAGGCTATTCACTTGGAGGCCACTTGTGGTCTTAGCACCGCCCCGTTCTTAGCAGCGTTGGACAGGTTTGTTGCCAGACGAGGATGTCCAAAGAACATCTACTCCGACAATGGAACTAACTTTGTTGGAGCCTCCCGAGCCCTCCGCTCAGAGTTCAAGGCCTTTCTAAAAGACGCTCGCAACCAAACCCTGTCGACCTACTGCCATCAAACCCTGACCTGGCACTTCATACCAGCAGGCGCTCCTCATATGGGCGGACTGTGGGAAGCAGGGGTAAAGAGTTTTAAAACTCACTTTAAAGAGATCGCTTCCGATCATAAATTTACTCTTGAAGAGTTCTCTACTTTACTTTGTCGAATCGAGTCTTGTCTCAACTCTCGACCACTCAGTCCATCTTCCACCGAGCCGTCCAACTTGGTGCCACTGACTGCGGGACATTTCCTCGTTGGAGGGCATATTTTAGCCCCACCGGAGATCGACGTTAGCGAGAATCGCGCCTCGCTCGTCAACCGAGGGGAGAAACTCAAGTCCCTTCATCAAACGTTTTGCAAACGATGGAAAACCGAGTACCTCACCGAACTGCAGAAACATGTAAAGTGGAAACATCCACATTCAAACCTGAAACAAGGGGACCTAGTCGTTCTGAAGGAGGATAACATACCTCCCAACGAATGGAGACTAGGACGAATCTCCCAACTACACCGTGGGCCAGATAACCGAGTCCGAGTCGTCGTGCTTGATACCGCGAGGGGCCAGACTACCAGACCAATCAGGAAGTTGGTCCCACTGCCATCCGGTAACAAGGATGGTGAGAACTGATATTATTCCACTTCTAAATTTCCCTAATTCGACTTCTAATTACATTACGAATTAGGAAGGTCAGGGCTTAGTCGAAGCGACTTAGCAGAACGTATTCGCTAGAAATGTAACGAGGCCATTGAGGCCTACCGTAATCGGAAGAACCGACCCATCACAAGTAAATAAACACACTCGTTCCAACGTAACGAGGTAACAGTAATCCTACCGCAAACGGGCGAACCGGTCTGCCACAAAAGTTGCAAATTTCACATACACACACAATAATATCTATTTTTCTACCCACTTACACAAAGGCTAGATGAAACAGATATCCCCCAGACATTCTCAAGGAGCCCTAAATGGGATCGTTTATGGCCACTTATGAGTCTTACAAAATTCAACAAAATGAAAAATTTTGGCTCTTAAATTAGACCTTTTTGGCTTCGAAATCGAAGATTGCATACCTGTTAAGCTTTTGTTTTTTTGCCAAGGCACGCGAAATTGCAGAACTGGAAAGTGCAGCATTTGTTTGCAAGTGGCAAATCCTTGTGTCTGAGTTAACACAAGAAATTAGCAAGCCTTTTCAATTAGAAGAAATCAACAACTTCAGTTTTGAATCCGCCGTAAACCTTGCTGGCATACAAGTATATAAAATAAAATCATGAATTTTTTTTTCCTTATTACAACGCACTCTAAGAGCTTATTTTGTATCAAATTGTATGTGTAAGTATTAACTCGTTTGCTAATTTTCGAACTGAATAGACGTGTGGTCGCGATTTTCGTTGTGGTGTAAACTTAAATCGCCTTCCGTCTCAGTGATAGATTAACAAAAACTTTTACCGAAAAGTTATATTTTGTAATTAAACTAAAAGAATTTGAAGATGCCCAAGCTTCAAACACCCGCACCCCACTTCAAGGGAACCGCTGTTGTTAACGGCGCATTCAAAGATATCGATTTGAATAACTACAAAGGCAAATACCTAGTACTCTTTTTCTATCCCTTGGATTTCACATTCGTTTGTCCAACTGAAATTATTGCTTTCTCAGACCGTGCTTCTGAGTTACGCAATATTGGATGTGAAGTTGTCGCTTGCTCAACGGACAGTCATTTTACACATTTAGCATGGATAAATACTCCACGTAAACAAGGTGGACTTGGTGATTTGTCTGTACCACTATTAGCAGATAAATCAATGAAGATCGCACGTGATTATGGTGTTTTGGATGAAGATAGTGGAATTGATAAAGCACAGAATTTGCGTCAAATCACAGTGAATGATTTGCCTGTGGGTCGTGGTGTTGATGAAACTCTGCGCTTGGTACAAGCATTCCAATTTACCGATGAGCATGGTGAAGTATGTCCAGCTAACTGGAAACCTGGTGAGAAGACAATGATTGCTGATCCCAAAAAATCTAAAGAGTACTTTGCACTTGCCAGTTAAATAACTCGCATTAACGTAAATGTTGCAACAACAAATTTGCTCAAGAAAAATAAAATACCTACATCAAATAAATTTAAGTACATACAGAAGATATTCAAACAATTTGATATACTACATATTAGAAACCTTCATATAAATGTATTAATATGAACGACTCTGGAAGTTGTAGAATTATAAAAATTTAAATTGCAATCATACCACCAGTTAGCGGAGGCTAAACGAGAATCGAAAAGGAAAATGGCGAACTTTTTGGCTCTCACACACTATCCGCTAAATGTTAGCCTAATTAGTGCCATGGTATCTCATGAGAAATGCGGGGCAGTATCATTATTTGTTTTGCACAACAAGAGACACCTTCGATGGCAAGCAAGTGCGCTCACTAGAATATGAAGCATATGAATCAATGGCATACAAGGAACTGGAAAAGTTATGCACTGACTTGCGTAGGATCTGGCCAGATATTGTAAATATAGCTATCTACCATCGTCTGGGCCTAGTCGCGCCGAAGGAGGCCAGTGTTGTAATAGCAGTAGCTACACCGCATCGCCAAGCCTCACTAGAAGCAGTTTCTTACGCAATTGATAAGCTAAAAACGAATGTACCAATTTGTCAAACAGAATTATATGAAGAAGGTGCGGCAGAATGGAAACAAAACAAAGAAGCATTTTGTTTTGCAAAATCAAAAATAAACACTGAAATACAAGTTCCAATAGAGTTAGTACAAATAGCCGCCGGAAAAAATCTAGTAAAAAATCGTATAGCTTGTTTTTTAACTAAGAAACGTGAAGAGATCGATCAGAATAATATTATTGATTACAGCTGCAATATTAATGACCCTCCCACAGATACTTGGGCTATAGTAAATAGCACATTGGTTAAACAAGAAAGTTCTTAATGTCATTTACAGGTTGGTCGCGTTAAAAATGTAATTAGCCCACAAACAATACGCCCAAATTACTGTTGAACAACACTTGTTTCAATTATCCAATGACCATTTATTAGAGCATACCGTCTCAAGGCGATTGAAGATCGTCTGCTGCGTTTAGAATCGATATCACCCGAATACACACATTTCATGCTAGTTAGCATCTATATATAATGCTCCGAAAAAATTCTAAGAAAGGTGCTATTTATACTGATCATCAAACTAAAGTAAAGCAGGAGCAAGATAATGCTATTGCTATGAAACATAAGGTGCACAAATATAGCGTAAATGAGTTGGATTCTCTTATACACGAAATACAAAATTGCAACAATATAAAATATGGCAATTGATTGTAATGTAAATTAGCGGGTATATGGTAGTAAGTTAAGTATTTACTGTCAATATTTAAAATTCTGCATTCAGAAATGAAAGAATCAATTGTAGCCAAATTTTGCTAAGCAAAAAAAAAATTTTTGATATTCTTCAATGGAACTAAATGTAATGATATTACCACGAAAATTTGTGCAGTTCCAACAAGGCTTTGATTTCCTCGTCCCATTTCTTCCTAGACCAATTGTCTACGTCCCGTTCTCCCACATAGAAGCCGATCCTCAAATTAGTGCATGTTTTCAGTTCCTTCGCTTGTTGACATGCCAATTCGACGGTACGAGTATTACACATGCACATATGTAGATGTGTAAATAAATGAGCTGGAAACGCTTACGTGGCACTATCGCATAGGGAGAATTAATTCTTCACAATGCTTATATGGGATTGGGCAAATAACCTGAAAAGAAAAGAATAAACATTAATATAAGAAGAAAAATTACCAACATAAAAATTTTACACCTTACCTCGTGAAAAATTTTCCATAGTGACATTCATTCAGAAATGTATCCAGTGCTGAATGAATGAGCGTAGCCACTTCGCGTAACGATTAGTGCCAAACCGAGTTAGCACACACGGGTATTTAATCGTTACAAAAATGCCCCAATTTTTTTGGCGTACCGTATTGAGCGGCGCAATTTATTCGCGAAGTCGAAATATAATTATATATATATATAATATGATTTAGCCTAGGTACAATATTGACAACTACGTATGTATACACATATATATATATGGGGTATTGCCAATTGTGCCGTTTGAAATAAATTCGTATGCCAGTACGTTGTTAAACGGTAAAATATAATTAAACACACAAATACGATACATAATGTGAGGAAATATACTTCAATTGAACATTTATTAACAAAACTCGCGACTTCTGGCACAGCAAAATGAAAAATAGTTTTCACCGCATTTTTCAGAATTTCAACCGATTCGATTAAATTTGTTCATGGATGTATTACGCTATCTGTCTCCGCCTCTACATTGCCAAGTGAGACAGACTTCATCGGTGGGATGTGGCAGCACAGAATCGCTGACTACATCTGCAGCACAACAAATGTGGGTGATTTACGAGCTGACAGGCCACGGTGTTAATCAGCTGGTTATGCCTCACTACACGAACCAGCGGGAATGCATGTATAAATGAATGCATTTCATATAAATTTATACAAATAAAATTGCACAGTCACATAACTATTTCGTGAATGCAGAAACCTTCCCACTATTCGCCCTTTTCTAAACGGCTTCACCAAAATATGTTAACTCTCTATTTCCAAGGAGTTACCCAACACATAAGTTACCAAGGCACTTCTACTTTTTTCGGGGGGAAAGGAAAGTGTCAAAACGTGACAAAGCTGCCAGAAGGGAAATATTCACGCAACAAACTTGAACGTTTACAAACGTTTAAACTTTTAACATCCTTTTTAATCCTTTCGAAAAAAAAAAAATTGAATATGCCAAACCAAAATACCGACAATGTCAGTCGGTTCTGTTCACAAGCCACCCAGCCATACAAAAACTATAGGCCTACTAACGGGTTTATTTTTAGAATGACTCGTTTTACTGCCACACGCGCAAAAACGGAGCGGTCCAACACCTTTACCATCCCGTGCCGGTTATGCAACAACAACCATGTCATACTGTTTTGCCAGAAGTATCGAGGTATGTCGGCAGAGGAGAGATTGCGAGTGGTACTTATACATAAGTACCGCCCCAATTGCTTTCCCCCTTTCCACCGACCGGAAATATACCCTAGCAGGGGCCGCTGCTATCACTGCAACGAGCCTCACCATACGTCCCTTCACATGGACGACGTCACGGCACAAGTCCCCGCGCACCCCCAGCCAACGGTTCAGTCTAGAGAGGATGACGGAGAGACCTCGGACGACGCGCTATCCATAACCCTCACCGGGACAACGAAGTTTTGGGCGGAGCAAGTCGCAGAGGAGGAGGAAGAAGAGGAAGCCATGAGGGCAGCAGCAACAGCCACTCCCGAGCTCGGCGGCTCGGAAACACGTCCTTTTCGACCGCTACTACGGCACGAGCAACGGAAGATGCGCAAGTCAGACAAAACTCGACATCCAGTAAAGACACCCAAACCACGTGAGGGTGGCGCGGAAACACGTCCTTTTCGCCCATCCCAGCGTCCTGTTAAGGTGAATCGCGGTGGCTCGGAAACACGTCCTTTCCGACCACCTCACAGTCCCACTGGTGTCCGTCGTGGTGACGCGGAAACGCGTCCCTTCCGCTCGTCACGACGAACAGCGGGTCGGACGGCACCTTACCAAGCCCGCAACCCAGTTAACGACACCACAATCGTCCGCCCCAAGGACACACTAGCCACGTTTCGGACTGGCCGACCTGCCAACCTGCCTGCCACTGCTCTGATAATGCGTTCGTTTGTCGCCATCGCACCAACGGCTAGCGTGACCATCGAATCTGGCGGGGAACTGCACATCGTACGTGCCCTGCTCGACCCGTGTTCATCAACTACGGTCATATACGGCGAGCTCGCCAGAGATCTCCGCCTAGAACGTGTTGGTGATAAGCGGCTTACTCTCGGGTGTGACGTATATGCCAGCCTGATGCTAAGCGGTACCCCACCGTCGAGTATCAACGGGCTGCTAGCACAGGCCACGATTTTCGGCTTAGTGGTATCAGGGGCCTACCAACAGTAAGCTTCCAATTACCTTCGACACGCTACTCCAGAAAGGAGAAATCCAATAATAAGGTGCATTGAACTAGGCAAAATCACGTACTTATATAATAACCTTTCTTTTCTCATCCCCAACAGGTGTCAAGAGGAGGCTGCAGGGAGTGGCGTATGATCCCTATACTAAGTTTTTTTTTTGTTGGTTTTGATAAGCATTTGCATACACTTTTATTTCATTTCACTGGGTGTATATTCTAACCTTTATGTAAATCGGAATGGTTGCTGGCGGCTGTCATTTGATCAAAGGTTGCGTGTCGCAAGAGGGCCGGCATGTTTAGGCCACCGGCCTAAATATCACGGTCGCCCCTCGTATTTGTGCCGCTTTACGTATCTGCCCTTGCGGTTAGATTCATCTCTTTTACCGATAACAGCTCTTACCCCTCCGAACCTAACGAAAGTAAGTATTCGGCGTGATTATCGAGCGTACAAGAGTCACCAGCAGCCATCCTAGGTAATTACCAGTTTCCATCACTTTCCATACCGTTTTATATTCACAAACCTATTGTATATTTAATTCACTTCTATCTCTATCTCTATGGCGCGATATACAACAGGTATATCATCATAAACCTCCTAAGATATTTTTGCGCCAAGCTTTTCTTCCAATTTGTGGTGTGCCGATTTGAATTTTCCCTACAAATTGGTGGGACCTACAGTTTTTTGCCGACTCCGAACGGCATCTACAAAGGAGACGAATTTTTGCTGAGAAGCCTGTCATGGCAGAAATACACTGGGAGAGTTTGCAAAACCACTGCCGAGGGGCGACCCCGTTTTGAAAAACTTTTTTCAAATCACTTTTGATGTTACCTGTACCAGGGCTCGAACCATGGACCTTCGGTGTGGTAGGCCGGCAACACTACCTTCACACCACGGCGGCCGCCAATTAATTCACTTCTACGTTAATAAAAACCACATATCCGTTGTAATTATTTACATTGAACTCCGGTGTTTATTTATTTATTAACTCGTTGCCTTTTTTCTTTCCTATCCCTATTACGCGGGAGCGCGCCCCCTCATTGAAACGACTCCGCCGTAAACATAGTGGCTCTGGTGGGGGTACTAATGGCTGTAATTTGACTTGACCGCTCGCGCAACACAATCCACCAGCTTCGTCTTTAAATTTTAATGCGTTGCAATATCGACACACAACGTTCATTGATCCGATTGCAACGATCTGCATTGAACTGCAATCCGTTTGTACGTTATAATTGAACGCAGCTCGATAGGGATTAAACACAAAATTTCTACTACGATGATTCCGATTCCATCGAATCCGTTCAACTTCATTCCGCGTTTCGCGCTGTTCGTTTGTTTGACTATGGCGCATGTAAAGTATATTCGCAGCATTGCGAGTTCTGCGGTTTCGGTTCACACGTCTAATTGCTGGCATTCTTTAAATTCAAAATTCAACTGTGAACTGAATAAAACTATTTAGTATTCTTTTTTATACCGAAAAGTAGTATACATTAGCGGCTTTTCGCGGATACCGAAAAAAAAAAATTTACATTTGTGACACACACTCTCTTGTTCTTTGACCGATTTTTAAAGTTTAAATGTCACCATAAAGGTTTTGCTCGGACCTAATAAGGAAGTTATAGCAAAACATCAAAGCTATTTTTCGACATAAACTTTTAAATAAAATTAACACACACTCACCTTTTATTCCATATCCCACACAGCATCTGAGTTAATTAATTTTGAAAATATCTCAATTTGAATACATTTTCATTACTTTTAGTGACTGAATACGGAGCTACCATAAAATTGAACAGAATGATTAATCAAATATGCTTCTATTTCATGATAAGAAGCCTACAATCCAGAGCAACAAAATTTTAGCTACTTTCGGAATCAATTTTGATTACTTTTGTTGACCAAAAAATGTATTTCATACCTTAAAAAATGATACTTTACAATTATTTGTTTTTTTTTTAATTGTATAAAATTTTTTTTTGTATCATGGAACTCAGAAAATTTTTTTTTTTAATTCGGAACTCAAACTTAGACTGCGCTGGTATTGCCTGTTGGTCCAACTGATGCTTGATTATGTTGTACAGGTGTTGAAGGGAGTTCCCGATACTCGAAAACTATGAGACGGCTACCCTGATAAACCATTTATGGACTGAAAGCATACGGTCGTGAGTCGCATGCACCGCAGGTAAAAGGTAGTAACCTGCGGGGACTTCTGGACACGGATTCACAAAATAATAATAAATTGTATGAAATAAGCCTTAAAATTAGTTATGTAAAATATGGCCATTAAACTATTTCGGTTATGATCCCAAAATGATGTCCTAAAATCTTCAATTACACTGTACAACAGCCAAAAAATGCCAGAGGGTTTCTCATCTGTTGCTAAAGCTTTTGTGTGTGCTGAATCTGAAGTCAGATTTCTCGAGTCACCCTACGTTTTCTCTCTAGAGGGTAGTTTGTTCAGATATCGGTAGTTTAAAAAAAAATGTTCTAACTTTTTTACAATTTTTTTCTGAATAACTTACTATACCCCACCTTTTTGCACTATGGAACATCTTTATGCCGCCAAATATAAAAACCAAAATTAAATTATTGTTTCTTGACCCCAGAAAAGTTTTTCAATTATTACTACTCCCGATCACTTGACAAACTACCTTTTAGAGGAAAACCCTAGGGTCACCCGAAAAATCTAACTACAGATTCGGATTCAACACACCCAAAACCTTTAGAAACCGTTGAGAGAACCGGTGGGATTTTCAAAAACTTAATTTTTTTTGTGTATTATGGAAAAATCAATCCAAAAAGTATTTTAAAATATTTTCAAAAATGTACAAAATATAATCATTTGGGAATTCAAACTTCACCGTAAAATAATGAATAAAATCTCATCAAATACACGAATCATAAATGAGTATTCATGGATAGTCATATTTAGGTTAAAATTTTCTCCCGAAGTTACGTTAACCTTTCATTAGAAAATGTTTTTAAATTTGATCTTTTTTAGATAATAATGTTTGAATATTTTTTGTTCAAAAATTTAAAAAAATGCTGGCTGGGATAGATAGTCTTAATATACATACTTCATGTTTTGTCAACTGCTAAATCACTTCCAAAAATTTCGGGAGACGCGTATTGTTTGCTGGATTTAGAATACGGTGGCGGTGAATAAAAATGGTTAATAGTTTGTTTGCGAGATATATGCAAAAATTACCCGATTCCAAATTAGGGGAGTGATCCATGATATGGCAAACACCTCTATGAACAAAGCGTTTGTTTTATAATTTTTCACTTGCGTTCAGATGAACCTAAAATCCACCCTTAGCGGACACACTCATCAAAACCTTTGATTTGATAGGTATATTATATGAACATATTGTTGGGTCAGCCTTGGTTCAGAGATGAACATGAAAATCGCTCCTTGTGAAAACACTCATCAACACCTTTCATTTAATACCCATATCGTATAAACACATTCCGGGTCACCCCTGGTCCACATTTTGGTCAATATCTCAGGACTCCACACAGTTATTTCATTTTTTCTTTTATAAAAGAACCTTCTCCTTGCAAAAGCAAATACAACAAAAAAAAATTTGTGAAATCGGTCCATCCGTTCAGACGTGATGGAATATCCAAGGTAAATATGCATTCATTTTTATATATATAGATAACTATCTACTTCTTAGATAGTAAGGGCTGTAAATCGGACATTGTGTATATCCACTCCTTATGAAGAAAATTTTTAAAACTTTGAAAAAGTATAAATGTCGCACGGGAAGAATGTTTAATTTTTTGAAAAAGTCCATCATAGTATATGTCTACTAGTAGCGCAACTTACTCCGAATCTGCACACACACACAAACCACATAGGGTGAATTGTATGCAATAATAAAACAATGAAATTTAAATGCTGCAATATTGAACGTGAAGACTTAAAACACCCAAATTATTGAATATAAAGTTATAACACCTTATCCGTTCCTGCAGAATGTAAATTTCAGTTTAAATTGAAGTTTTTAGTTGTGGTTTTTACTTTAAAGCAACTCTGAACGCGATTTCCTTCATTACACTCTCTCGGAGTACATTCATCCACTACCTTCCACTCCGATTCGCAAAAGAAGATGCCAAACTAGTACGGGTAAACAATGAAGTCCATAGAGTTTGATAAACGGCTCGCGTTACACATTCTTAAAACACTTTTGTAGGATTAAGAGCTGGTTAATCTTACTACCGTACGCTCCACCCCAGCAACTGATTCCGTATTGTAGTTCAGAGTGGACTAGGCCATGATAAACTAATGTAAATATTCGATATGAGCACAGCCTGTTTAGATTGTAGAAAGAACGAACCGTTGATAACATGTATAGGGTGTTTTTTTTAGGGGTATAGAACTTCGAATTGAAAGAAAATCGTTTTAAGGTCCATCAGTTTGGCTTTATTGGAAGGATAATTTTATGCCATTAATGTTTAATAATGATTTCGGGCATGTGGCCGCCGCGGCTGGCTCGAATAAAGCCAATTCTACAGGTCCAATTTTCAACCACTTTTTCGAGCATATGGGGCCGTATGTCGGCAATAACGCCACGAATGTTGGCTTCCAATTCCCCTAACGTTTCTGGTTTGTTGGTGTAGACGAGCGACTTCACATATCCCCAAAGAAAATAATCCAATGGTGTCAAATCACACGACCTTGGTGGCCAATTGACAGGTCCATTCCGCGAAATTATGCGCTCATCGAATGTTTCCTTCAATAAATCGATTGTGACGTGCGCTGTGTGGCATGTAGCGCCGTCTTGTTGGAACCACAACTCATCCACATTCATGCCATCCAATTCGGGAACAAAATAGTCGGTTATCATGGCTCTATACCGGTCTCCATTAACGGTAGCTGCCTCTCCAGCATTATTGCGGAAGAAGTATGGCCCAATGACTCCACCAGCCCATAGAGCACACCAAACAGTCAGTTTTTGTGGATGTAATGGCGTTTCAAGGGTCTGATGTGGATTCTCTTCACTCCAAATGCGGCAATTTTGCTTGTTGACGTAGCCATTCAACCAAAAATGAGCCTCATCACTGAACAAAATTTTGCGATGAAAATCAGCATCGAAATCAATCTCATTTTCGGCCCATACACCAAAATCACGACGCATTGCATGGTCTCGCGGCTTTAATTCTTGCACAAGCTGGATCTTGTAAGGTCGCAAGCCAAGATCTTTGCGCAAAATCTTCCATAAAGTTGATGGACAAAGCTCCAATTGCTGTGCACGGTGGCGAATCGATTCATTCCGGTCCTCTTCAACACTTTGCTCTACAGCGGCAATTGTTTCTTCGGTGCGCACTGTTCGACGTCTCTGCGGATGCGTATTATCACATAGAGTAAACGTAGTGCGAAAACGATCCATGGTTAACCGAATTAATTGCTCTGATGGACGATTATGTCGACCATAAAATGGACGGAGCTCACGGTAAACTTCGCGAACTGAACCATTATTTTCGAAATAAATTTGCACGATTTGCAAGCGTTGTTCTTTTGTCAACCTGTTCATGATGAAATGGCAAACCAAACTGAACATAAAAGACATTAGAGTTGCCAGATTTGACCACAAAATGCCAGTTTTATCTCTATTCGAAAAACAAACCTGTAAAAAAAACACCCTGTATGATTTCAATGCAAAAATATGCGATGGCCAACTTAGGTCTTGGTCGAATATAACTCCCAAATATTTGAATTTAGAGACAATTTCAATCTTAAAACATTTACAGTCACAACCTATAGTCTCGTCAAAAGTGTTGGTAGAGTTTTTTTGAGTAAAATTACTTGAACACAAACGATGTCTCATGCAGTCAGGACCGTGAAAGAAAATATCGTTTATTTGTAAATCCTTTCCGGAAGGGTTAAAGTACATCAATTTTGTCTTGCTTGATTACCACGAGCTTGTGGCTAGCGAACCATGATCTTAGCATAAAAACATCGTGGTTGATATCAGCAAAAAGATTAAAAGTATTTTCTGATCCATATGCGATGGCAAGGCCGTTACTTTACCAAGGAATGGCAACGAAAATAAATAATTAATGTAAATTAGAAACAAGATTGATCCAAGCACAGAGCCTTTTGGCACCCCTAAAGTTATAGGTCTGGGTTCACTTTCATTATTTAGAACCTTAACTTTCTGAACTCTATTTGTTAAGTAAGACTTAAGCTGAGGACGTTGCCACGAAAACCAGCGGATCTAAGCTTACTCAAAAGAATACTGTGATCCACCATATCAAATGCTTTGGTAATATCGACAAAGTGGCTTAACCACTTCGTCCCAATCGGTCCCGTCTAGCCATAATTCTTGTATGAGAATTTTTGCCTGTATCATAATTGGTGCCAGCCATCCTCCGGTGTCGAAAAGTTTGCCACAGACGACAAAATTTGTCTTTTCGTTTTTGCGGATTTTGCAGATATTGACTCAAGAGTCTTAGTCTGAGAATTAGTCTGATATTGCATACCATTGTATGCCCAAAGTTTTGGTTGTGCTCTCTTTTTCAAAATTTAGAAAATTGGAACCTAGAACCTTTTATTTATTTACATCTGCCAGTATTTCTGGGTGGTTAGAAGTTATATTTTTTAATGAAAACCCTGCTGAATCGAGGGATTTGATAACTTGAGCTAGTGACTCGCACGCTAGAAGAAGGTGGTGGCTTTCACACAGTATATCGTCTACTTATGTTTGAGAGCTTAGAACCGGGGCGGCAAGTGGTAGTTTGGCTTTTGTGTATTTTTCCAGTTGGTGTAATGTTCGAATGGCTGGAAAAGGGGTCCCAGTTTACGTCAAATGTCACCGTTTTTAGTTTGCAGTCGCGGATTGGACTTTTCGGTGAATTGCGGAATATAATGCGCTAAAGGTCTTGGTTATCTTCTTGTACTAGGATTGCCTGTACATTTACTTGACGTCACCATATGGCACTGTAGGATAAGTAGCATTAAATCAGCTTGTAATGTTGGACCCGTGTATAAAACACCATTTAATGAGTTATCTGAGCTCGTGCATTTAGATGCATTGAACATCACTCTTACTTTTGTTGTAAGTTTTTCAGGCTTGATAACTGCGTGGTGTGGTAGATAAAAGGATGGGGGTTTGCCTTTGTAATTTTCTCATAGGAATTTATTGATTCCATATGGTCTAATTTTATGTATTCCTCAAGGTCATTGTCGTAGGAGGTTTTTAGCTCACCTTTAAAGTCGAGTGTGTCCGGAAATTGTTGTTTAAATGGTAGTTGAAAGACGTACCGACCGTTTTCTGATCTCGTAGCTATGGCTTCGTAGAAGTCTTCACAATACTTGTGTAGTAACGAAAACTGGAGGTAGTTCTTCTACCTCCCAGCATTTTCTCAATTGAGGGTTAAGATAGTCATTAGAAATATCTTCCACTTGCGTTCTGAAGGCAGAGATTTTCTCTTTGACTTGACCGCTTAAAATCCATCCAAAGATGGTATTTTGGGCTAATAGGTTGTTGGAAATTTTCTTATCACCTTTAAGTATTATTTGTCGGATTAGATCGCTTCCGAATAATGTGGCGATTTGATCGGGTGTATATCAGTTGGGATCGGTTAGTTTCAGATGCGAAAACTTTTTCCCGTGTCTGCTATTTATGTTATAGCTTGGAATCATATTGGTAAGTCGCGCCAGAACTATAGCTTGTGCTTCTATTCTTTGATCCGCACTTGGTGAAACCAGGGTCATAAATAAGATTTTATTTGAGTTTTGAACAACTCTACCGCCCATTCCTAAAATTTTGAAACTGGCTTGTTTAGTTGGCAGATTTGAACTCTTTTGGACCTTAGATGACATGAATGATCGCTGTGATCCTTGATCTATTAAGGCCCTTAGCTTAAATAGTTCTCCTCTGTGTTCGATGGAAATTATTGCTGTCGGTAGTAGTGTTTTTCTTACACTTTCTGAATAAAACGTTTGTATTCTGGCTGCGTTTTAGCAACATGGTTGTTCTTGACAACTTTCGGGATTCTCTTTTTCGGGATTCTCTGATCTAGCTATTGCAGCTTTTGAATTATGTTGAGGAGTATTATAATTATTAATATGGACCATCGAATGATGTCTCCTACTGAAATATGAGCAATTGTGTTTACTCTAACATGCCTGCACAGTGTAGCTATGTCACAGGCAGTTTGAGCAAAGCTTTTTTGTGCTGACAAAGTTATTTTTTCGTTTATTGTTAAATTTCTGAATTTCTCGCACAGTTCGTATGACGTATGTCTATGTTGTTTAGAGGTGAACGATTGAGACTTGTTGAACTCGTATTATGTGAAATATATTTGCTGGCTTGGGGTTTAAATAACCCTCTATTTTGGTATTTGTGAATATTTTTCGGCTTTGATACATTATTATCTACCCGTTCTGCCATTTCGAACTGGGTGGTGAGGAAATCTTTCATTTGTTGCCACGTTGGGCATTTTTTTCGAGATGAAAGCGACTGCTCTCATAAAGTTAAAGATTTTTCTGGTAATGTGGCAGAACCGATATTGACCAGAATGGGGTCCCAGTTTTCAGTGAGAACTTTTTGGGTTGCTAGAACCGACAAACAGTTTGTGGCTGTTGACTGTAATTTTAAAAATTCCTCACTGGTTTCTTTTCGGATTTTTTGTAAGCTTATTAGTCTCGTTATTTTTTTATCGACCAATACTCTTTCATTTTCATATCTAGTTTGTAAGGCTTCCAACGCCAGATTAAAATTGTCATCGTTAAGTGCGAACTCTTTGACTATTGCCACTACTTGACCTTTTGTTGTATTTTGCAAGTGGTATAGTTTTTGCGCTTTTGATAGCTTTGGGTGGTTATGCACATGGCTCAAAACATATCCCGGAAGAACGGCCATTGTTCATAACCCTCATTAAATATTTCGGTATCAAAGGCTGGCACTTCAAGGTATGTGCGGGAAATTGCCTCTGTATTTGTATTTGTGGCAGCTCTACTCGATGGGGTGGAGTAGGTGTAGTTACAGGCTGTAGAAGTTTTAATTGTTCGAAATCCAAGCCTTAGTTTCTTAGTACTGGTCTAAGCAGTTTTCATATTTTGAATATGCAGAGTTTTTGAAATTTTTTGGCCATTCTGAGTTTCGATGATTGTGTTATATGCCGATTGAAACCGTGTCCAAAATCTGTAAAGCGATTTCTCTTTCACTTCCAGAACCGATTCTGTATTTTCCTCTATGGGATTGAGGAAAATCTTGTGCAGTATCTTATGATGCAGCCGAAAAATCTTTGCCCTTTTTTTGCTTTGCACCCTGTTTTGAACGAGTGATTTCAGCAGGGGCTGCCTTGAGGCCCTTATTCTTCACCCATATTGGGTGCATCTAATAATAGATGGGTTGAATAGATGGTTATTCAATTGTACGTATTTATATGTACTTTGGATGTACCTTATTTTTTGTGAGGGTTGCTAAACACAAGTTTGTGTGTTTGTCTAAGTACATAAGTTAACACCACACCTTACAATACCTCGAATTGGACAATAACCCCATGGGTTAGTGGCACCAATAATACATCTGGTGAATTCGTTATAACCGCTGACGCCTGCATCAGCATTCCACGAACATTTACATCAAATTAGTAAATGTATCGATCAGCAACAATAGTTAGTCAACAACAGTCAGCATATTGATAAGCAACATTATGGTAAACAACAGTCAGCAAATTGGTGGTCGACATAGGTGTAATGTAGAAATAAGAAACATATTTTAATAAATCTTAAGTTGAGTTTGAACGAATAAAGTCAGTGAGCGGACAATAGTTCGCTTGGCCTTTTTTAAAAATAAAGATTTTAATGTAAAACACTAATTTATAGCAGTGGACAATAACAATGCAAGTAAACAATGTTCTTCTTTTCTTCTGCCTATGCAATTCTAAGTTTAATACAATTTAAAGCAAGGAACTTTGTTATTTGTTTACTCTTTTTTGGGTGTTTGACAGCAGCTTTTTCGCTTAACACACGTTTGGGTATTTGTTAATATTTTTCCCGTGAATATAATAAGAATGCAGATAATTTTGATAGGATGTCAGAAAAAAGCTTTGTTAATTATGAAATGTTTGCGTTTATTTCTCTTTGTAGTTTATATTTATTTAGGGTACGCAATCCTGCCTTTGCTTGAGTTATGTATTTAAAGGAATGGAAGCAGAGGAGGTATTGCAGGGTAATTTTGCAAGTGAAACTTGAATATCTTGTTTTTGTTGATTTTTGTTTGTGCTTGACAACACGAAAAATAAGCAGAAAAGCCGCAGTTTGAAATGTAGATAAATATTTTGTTTGTATACTTCTTCTGCGGGACTTAATATGGGATTTGGGAGGGCAATATCAATATATGTGTATTTTTATGTACATGAGTTTAAAATTTTCTTATATGTTACCGAATTTGTTTTTTGTTTTATTCCATTTCTGTTGGAAATTATGTGTTAATTTATTTTAAAATGTGTTTTGTTTACAAAAGTGTGTGTGTGTGGTGTTGACAGCTTAAGCGTGTGTGACTGTGTTAGTGTTGTTGTGTGATGTGGTGAATGCTGGGGACAGGTTTATACCCGCCAGTGTTGTGGCTAATCTAGCCAATTACTATGATTATTAACCATATATGTGCATTTAAGATATTAAGTCTTTTAGAATACATCGAAAAGTGCAAATTACAAAATCGAAAGTTTTTTAAAATCTAATATAAACTTAAATTTACAAATAAATACTGATAACTATAAGAAGACTTTCTTGAATAGAACAGAATGTTATACTTATCTTTATTGTACGAGGAACAATTTTTATTGATATTTAACTAAATAATAAGGAAAACCCAAACTTGATTTTTAAGGCCAAGGTACAAAATGTTTAAGAGAGAAAAAAAAAGATAAAAAAGCCATAAAACCACGAAGAGATAATTGATAAAATTTGTACAATACAAATATAGTTTTTGTGACAACAAATAAAGAAAGTAAAGTAAAGTAAAAATATTACATTTAAATTAAACAAATAAACAAATATAAATATACAAATTAAATAAAACAATTTGTGCACTACAATAACTTTAAATCAATTTGGCGCATATTCATATTTTGTCTGTATCTCGTATCTTGTTTTACACAAACAATATGCCGTGCTTCTGTGGACAAAGAGTCGAACGCGCTCAAAGCAGTGCTCAGTGCGAAGAGTGTAAAGAGGTGTTTCACCTGCAATGTGTTGTTGGCACTTTGGCTGCTGATTTGAACTATTTTAAAAATGCCGATCAAATTTATATTTGTGACAAGTGTGCTGTCGCTCATCGTGAAGTTGACATGTCTTCGCAAAATGCTGTCGCTGTGCAACAACAACAACAACAGCAACAACAACAGTATGTAAATGATAAAGAGCATGATTGTTTGTTATCGTCTGTTCTTGCTGAGTTGAGAAGTTTGCGAACAGAGCAAGCAAGTGCAGCTGCGGATATACACTCTCTGCAGTCTGATAAAAACAGGTTATTGGGCGAATTAGAGCTTATGCGCTCTGAGCTTATTAACTTACATAAGCTATATGATGAAGTAGTTGCTGGTGCGCTTACCTCGCTCACATCAGAGGTCAAGGAACTACTTTGCAGCGCTAGCATTAAAAAGGGAAAGATGGGTAAAGCTAAAAACACCAAGCAAACGGCCGGAAAACAGAATAAAAACCCACAACATCCTATCGAGGTTAGAAACAACAATGCTAAGAGTACAGCAGTGACAGCTGACAATGATTTTGGTAATAAAAATGTTAGCACTGATAATAGTAATGATGTCTTGCCTGCAAATGCAGCTGAAGCTCACAGTGCTGCTGATCTCTCTCAAACTGCTGCCGTTGTCGACGCCACCAGAGAGAAATCTGCTACAAATTTAAAAACACCTACACCATCATCACATCCGAACGTCGCTGCTACTGTTACGCTACCATCATATGCTAACGTCATTACTGCTACTGTGCCATTGCCACCGTCACATGATAAAGTTGCTGCCGTTGCTCATAGCGACTCTTCAATTGCAGTTGATGTTAATAGTGCTGTAGTTGCTGATAATGCACCCAGTAGGAAACATTTTACCGGTGAACTTTTAGTAATTGGAAGCAATACATCGAATGAATTGTAGGTTGCTAGTCACACTAAATGGGTTCATTTGTCGTCTTTTAGCACCTCGGTAACTGCTGAAAATATTATCGCCTACGTAGCCAAGCATGCATCCATTGACCCGAAATTCCTGTTCTGCTTCGCTCTTGTGAAAAAAGGCGTGAATGTAGAGTCGCTGAGACGAGTTAGTTATAAACTCGGAGTGTCGTCGACTTATTACAACAAACTGCTAGATCACTCACTTTGGCCAGCGGGTATCAAGGTGCGACCATTTCAAAATTTTCAATAAACAGGGGAGGTAGCGTTTGCAGTCAAATGACGTCCTCCCGAGCTACAAATCAATGCAACAGGCTAACCAGCCCAACGTCACTTAAAGCATTTTCAATATACTACCAAAATGCAAGTGGTATACGAACAAAATCTAATAAATTTAGGATTGCTTCAGCATTACATGAATATGATATTGTTGCTATCACCGAAACCTGGCTGTGTGAGCAAATTTCCAGCTCTGAGTTCTTTGACAACCATTACACTGTCTATCGCCATGATAGGTGCCCTATTGCTAGCGGCTGCGCTCGAGGTGGAGGAGTGTTATTAGCAGTCAAATCAAGCCTAAATAGCAGTTTAGTAGCTCTGCCCTTTGCTGATAAATTAGTCGAACAAGTCTGTATAAATGTATCAATTTCAAATGCCAAACATATTTTCATCTTTATATCTTATATTCCGCCTAACTCTAGCTTTAATGTTTATGAACAGCATATAAATAACATAAAATTTGTCAGTGAATCTGTTGCACTTAATGGGCAGATAATTGTTATGGGCGATTTTAACTTACCTGACATTATTTGGTCATTTGATAACAATTGGCTACTACCCTTTAATATTAAATCTGATATGGAATCTTTTGTCACAAGTTTTTTCTTATCTAACAATTTTCAACAATTGAATCTGTTTGCAAATTCTAATGATAAAATACTGGATTTGGTATTTGCAACAGAGGATCTCAAGTTAGCATGTGAGTTGAATTTGTCACCCATATCACGAAACACAACTCACCATAAAGCTTTGACTATTAATTTCGAATTTCTAAGTTATCAGCGTCTTAATAAGAACCCCGAGCCTCTATTATGTTTTAGAAAAGCCAACTTCGATGCTTTGAACACCTTTCTTAACTGTACTAACTGGGATTTTTTAGATTTCATAGAAGATCCAGACACAATTTATACAAATATTTGCGACATTTTGTCCGATGCTGTCAATAAATTTGTGCCTTTGAAATCCTCTAAGTCCAAAAATAAACCACCTTGGTTCAACGCGGAATTAAGCCATCTGAAAAACATTAAAAGTAAAGCTCTAAAAAATATAGAAGGTCGAAGTCTCCCATGGACCTTCAGAACTTCAACCACTATAAAAGCGAATTTGACAGACTTCATAAATATTTCTTTAATCAATATATAACTAAAATTGAAAAAAGCCTGAAACTCAATCCGTCTTCGTTCTGGAAATACGTGAATTCTAGGCGTAAATCCTCCGGCATACCTGATAGAATGGAATACAAAGGCTGTGTATCCAATACTACGCTAGAAACTTGCAATCTATTTGCCTCATATTTTCAAGAAGTTTATGAAAGCTACCAGCCCTCAGACAGTCCTGCAAATTCGAGACAAACAAATTCTAATTTTATTGACGCATTTATTATCACTGAAGATGATGTGGCAGATGCAATCTCTGACCTCAAACCAAGCTTCAACTGTACTAATGGGTTTCCCCCAATATTTTTCATTCGGTGCGTGGATTCCCTTGTTAAACCAATCACCAAACTCTTTATGACATGTTTACGCCTAGGAATATTTTTAGACCGTTGGAAGTCATGTTCAATCGAACCCATATTTAAATCTGGAGACAAATGCCTCATCACCAACTATCGAGCTATTGTGAAGCAGGGGGTCTTTCCTAAAATTTTCGATCACATACTTAACAAAAAGCTACTCGAACATGTTCAGCATGCCTTAACCAGCTGCCAACATGGGTTTCTGCCAGGGAAATCAATAGTAACTAATCTGTCTCTTATTTCAAACCACATTATCACTGCAATGGAACAACATTCGCAGCTCGATGTCATATATACCGACTTTTCAAAAGCCTTTGATAAAGTTGATCATAACATTCTTTTACTGAAGCTCAACAAATTTGGTGTTTCCGGCACTTTATTGAAATTTTTCAGAAGTTTTCTTCTTGGTAGAAAATTATCGGTGATAATAAACTCAATTAGCTCGGCCACTGAGGTCTACGCCACATCAGGCATTCCTCAAGGAACTCACATTGGCCCTCTGTTATTTTTGCTCTTTATAAATGACTTACCGTCGCATATCATATCGTCCAAGTGCTTAATGTTCGCAGATGATGTCAAAATATTCCTCAATATTAATAATCTTCTTGATTGCCAAAAACTCCAGCAAGATTTAAACATATTCTTAAACTGGTGTACTGTCAATAACCTAAGCCTAAACATTAGCAAGTGCTGCGCTATCTCTTATAGCCGCCGCGCATATGTACATACTTTCAACTATTCTCTGGATGGCGTTAATTTGTTGCGTAAATCCGAAATTAAGGATTTAGGAATTATCTTTGACACCAAATTAACTTTTTCAAAACATATTGATCTGGTCTCATCTAAAGCGTATTCGATGGTAGGTTTCATAATCAGGAACACCAAAGATTTCAAGGACCCTATGACCCTGAAAACACTCTATGTTGCTTTGGTAAGGAGTACTTTAGAATATGGGGCGATTATATGGAACCCATACTACACAAAGTACTCTGATAAAATAGAGATGATTCAAAGACAATTTACTAGATTTGCAATGAAAAGAGTGTTTATTGGAAATGATGTTCCAAGCTACGTATCAAGGAGGAAACTCCTTGGCTTACAATCTCTAGCGGACAGAAGGTCATATCTGTCGCTGTTATTTGCATACAACGTTTTATCTGGCAATATTGATTGTCCAGAAATATTTGTTCTTTTTCGAGTACAGGAATCTAATATAAGTCTTAGAAATCCCAGGAAGTTTGTTGAGGGTTCACATAAGTCGCTTTACTCTTATAACGAGCCGATAGCCAGAATCATTCGCCTTTGTAACACATTCGCTCCGCAAATTAATTTTAATGTTAGCCTTTCTTGTTTTAAGTTAAGCCTATTTGTACTGTTCTATTAAATATCAAAACATGATCATAGTCTGTAAGAAATTCTGTTTCGATGACTGAAATAAATAATAATAATAATAATAATAAAAGTAACATAGCACTCGAAAAAAAGAATGAGTGGTCAGTTTGAGGCTAGTGCGTAGAAAAATAACTAAATAGAAAGCGCTTATCGTTGCTGTGGTTCACATAGTTCCATAAACGAATGGCGTTGCCGAAGAACAGCTTCGTGGACGCAACGAAGTTAAAATTGGGTACAACTGGAGTACATGACCGGCGAGATCTTGCAAATGTGAGTTTTTCATAGAGGTATGGAGGGACCTTATTGAAATCAACCTGTACAGAAAAATCACACCCCTAGCCTTCTGGTATTTGAAAATATTACAACCTAGGAATTGTGATTTCCACGCTGATATTTAGTCAAACTTGCCTAATCCAAAAACGTAACGAATTACGTGGTTGAAAAAACCTCAATTTTATGCGCAGAACTCGAATTTAACTTACTATATACGAGTTTTCTCCTAACCTGAAGAGTCGTGTATGGTGCAGATTGTCTCAGATTGCATAAAGTTACATACACTTTACCAATAACGGAGTTAATATGGTAAACACAAGTTAGTTCGATTTAAGAACGAAGCCCAGGTTTGTAATTTTAGTAACAGTTTGTAAGGCAGTGTTGCCAATGCATATGGAAGGAATTAAGACATTGACGTCTTTTTCTTCGAAATTGGAAAAATAAATGACTTCTTAGCATTAAGAAAAATACCATTACTACTGGCCCAGAATTGCAAGATCAAAGTTAACTTTAAAAAAGAGCCTATTCAGGTCAATGTAACTAAAAGATAAGTATTTGGATATAATCTGTATACGCATGCATGCTCATATGCTTACAAACTGAACAAAGTTCTTTGGGTGAGGACGTGTTTCCAATCGCTCTGCCTTTTTTTGCATTATAATATATTTGTTCTTGTGCTGTCTGTATCTCGGTGCGGTGAATAATAAACAACTAGAGAAAGTGACTTTAACACAATAATTTTGATTCGATCAATATTACTTAATTTATTCCTCTAAAATTTATTCTAATAGAGAATTTTATTATGACGTGCCGATGTGGGCTTAAAGTGGATCGCGCTCAGTCAAAAGTGCAGTGCTCAAATTGCAATGAGGATTTTCACCTTCATTGTGTTGGTATTCAACAGGCAGATCTTGAATATCTTTTGAGTTCAAATACCCCTTTCCTATGTGATGAGTGTAGAGCAGTGCTAAACAATCTCTTGCTCGGGTGCTCGATGCGCTTGCCGAAGTTAAACTACTAAACTCCAATCTTCTATCTGCTGTTGATGCATTGCATGAAGACAATAAGTGTTTACGCCAAAAAACCGACACTCTTCATGCTGAGATTCACGTTTTACACTCCCAGCTTGATGAAAATAATGCTACTTTGTCACACTTATTGTCGCAAGTCAAAGTGTGTAGTGTTGTTAGTGATTACCCCACATAAAAGGAGAATGTGGAGAAGGAAAATAAAAAAACAATAACATCTTTACCTGGTGCTACTGAGCTATCTGTTGGTGATTTCAGCACTGCCAACGGCGCAGTCAATACCAATGTTTTCCAAATGTCAGCTGATACCGTTTCTGCTGTTCACAATACAACGACGTCAATCTCTAACTATGCTGTTTCCGAGAAGTATATTGTATAGAGGAAAACTCCATCGTCTGCAGCTGCCTCATTAAAAATGATGTAGATCCTAAATCATTGAGGCATAGTGATATAGTTGAGCGACCTTTCAAGTTCACTCACAAAAACGACGTGCTCCAACCGATGTCCGACGGTAATCGCTTGGGTCAGACGGGAGAAGAAAACAATTAACAATTTATATGCATAATATAGTTGGAGTTAGAACTAAATCAAAGCTTGTGCGGTTATTTAGTTGACACCAAGAATATGATGTTTTCGTAATCATTGAGACTTGGCTGAATGAAAACTTTTTCAACGAAGAGTACTTTTACCCTAAGTTATACAACGTATTTCGTAAGGATAGAAGTTCCAATCAAACTGGATGTGCACGAGGTGGTGGAGTTCTCATCGCGGTTCATTGTAAGCATCATGGCTCCGAAATAGTATTAAATAACAATAAAGATCTGCTTGACCAAATATGTGTACACATTCGAGGCATAACAGATTCCGTCTTTGTCTGTGCGTCGTACATTCCGCCCAATAGCACAAATGACATTTCTGCGTGTTGGGTGATTTTAACCTGTGCAATGTCAAGTAGTCACAAACTATTTCAAGCTCTGCATTAATTGCATCCGAAATCAATAGTTTAAGTGAAGTATGTTTAATAGATTGGCGGCCGTCGTGGTGTGAAGGTAGTGTTGCCGGCCTACCACACCGAAGGTCCATGGTTCGAGCCCTGGTACAGGTAACATCAAAAGTGATTTGAAAAAAGTTTTTCAAAACGGGGTCGCCCCTCGGCAGTGGTTTGGCAAACTCTCCGAGTGTATTTCTGCCATGACAGGCTTCTCAGCAAAAATTCGTCTCCTTTGTAGATGCCGTTCGGAGTCGGCAAAAAACTGTAGGTCCCACCAATTTGTAGGGAAAATTCAAATCGGCACACCACAAATTGGAAGAGAAGCTTGGCGCAAAAATCTCTTAGGAGGTTTATGATGATATACCTGTTGTATATCGCGCCATAGAGAGAGAGAGATATTTAATAGATATCTACTTAAGTATTGATATTAAGCAAATTTATTGTTTACCGAATAGACTTGGTCGTACTTTAGATTAAGATTAGTTAAGTAATGACTTACACTTTTCATTGCTTGAGTGCACGTCCCTATTATAAATTTGGATATGCACCATGTTCCCTTAGTTCTTGATCTTGAATTTTATAAATATTCCGTAACTTGCAATGTCACGTCAATCTTTTCTTTTAACTTTAAGCGGTGCGATTAATTCGGATAGCTTGTTTTGTAGTCTTGATACAACTTATAGTTGTGAAATTTTTAGATCTACGGTTGTCGACTTATGTAAAAGTTGTATTCTGTTGGCTTCAAAAAAGAAATACAAGGTTCTCTGGCACAATTCAGCACTGACGAAACTTCGAAATATGAAAAATGAATTTTTTCCTAAGTTTAGAAAAAGTCAAAATACTGCGTTTTTCAATTTGTATAAGAATGTGAAAAAAATGCAAGTGTCTGGACAAATTATTGTAAAGAAATTACATCTTAAGTTTAAGTTAAGCGGCAAATATTTTCTCGGAATATTTCATGGCAAAATTTTGCAACAGATCAACCTTCTATTGATTTTGGCAATCTAGTATTGTCTACTGAAGATGTCCTTAGTGGCATTTCTCGACTTAAACCCTCATCAAATACCGATGGTGATGGTTTGTCTGCGATTCTCTTTAAGCATTGCGATTTTTTAGTGTATCCACTTTTAAGCATTTTTAACAATTCCCTATCTTCTGGTACTTTTATTGACGCGTGGAAACTGGCTTTTGTCACACCAATTTTCAAGAACAAGGCAATAAAAATGATATTAGCAATTATATGGCTATCTCAAAACTTTCCGCTACGGCAAAGCTCTTTGAATGTATTATTCAACAAAAATTACTCTTTTCTGTCAAGAATATTGTGTGTCCAGAGCAGCATGGCTTCTTTCCAGGGCGGTCAACTGTCTCTAACATGGCTATTTTCTCTGATGACTGCATCGCAGTTTTTCAGTCAGTATGTCAGGTTGGCACGGCTTATACGGACGAAGAATTTGATCGGGTTTCCTATGTAATCCGGATTAAAGAACTTGCTGCTATGGGTTTCCATTCAGCGCTTTTGAACTGAGTTAAATCGTACCTATAAAATCGCCGTTGTACGGTTGTTATAGACAATGTTAGGTCTGTTCCTTTCGTTGCCTGTTCTAGTGTTCCACAAGGAAGCATGTTGGGCCCAGTGTTTTTTGTATTGTTTATCAACGAGAGTTGCTCTTGCTTCTCTGCAGTAAGATTTTCACTATAACTTAAGTTGCTCGTGGCTAAATTAAAGGCGGCAGAGGTGAAAGCCCCTACTTAGCCCTACCGTCCACTGAGGTGAAAATCCCTGCAGAACATAAAAATAGTACTCGTGAGATGAAAACTCTCAGGTGTACGTTCATCGGAGGTGAAAACCACCGGCTATCATGCCTAGCTAGTAGCTAGCTTCTCAATTTTCCTAAAGAATTCATCGCCCTTTTATACTAATTTTCACGCAGGCAAACTGTTATTTTACAATAAAAACATTCATATACTTATAATACATAATCTTATAAGTTAACCTTTTCCTTATTATTATACTATTTCCCTCTAACTACTAACGTATATATCAGTTAACTTGGAACAAGTTATTATCACTCACGTCGTCTACAAGAGGATCGCCTACCATGAGCTAACCGATCCCATCCAATAAATTATCCATTTTTATCACTTACAATTGGTTAAGTAACTGATACCACCCACGTTGTCCGCTTAGTACAAGCTAGTCGTTCCCATACCATAAATTAGCCTTATAAATTGTTTGCAGCTAAACAAATAGCTGACAAAAAGTTCTTTAATCGTTTTCCCGAAATACTACTACTCATATTTCGGCCAACCCAAATAAAATTTCCAAGAAACTTTGCGCAATATGATCGCTAACCCAAGTCCGATCGTTGTCCAAAAACGATTAAGCAACAGTCGAAAAGTATGTCGCTTGAGAATTTGGCCACTCAAGCATTTCGAAGCGGCACGCCGCCAATCCATATGTTGACATATCACATACATCCAAACCTGAACCGGCCATACGGTAACATGTCGAGCCAGCATTATGCGAACATGGGTCGCACTGAAAAACGCAACAACAAAATTATTTACATGGGAAATACTTTCCGATATTTCCAGCACATAGCGAAAATAGGGCATGTGCAGTTGCAGCGCAGGCACAATTCTAGTATAAATAAGAAAATTGTTGTAAATGATATTAAGTCTTATTTCGATCTTCAAATAAAGAAAGTACTCCCGAGCGAGCCGGGAAAAAATAAAACATCCGTTTTATTATTTTATCCACAACTGTACGCCTCTTTTCTTCTTCATATGCCAGCTTCTCGTATTGTAGCGAACACATGTACACACGCCTGTACGTTTTTCTTCCCTCATATGTCGGTTTCTTTCATTGCAGCGAACATATGTACACATGCCTTTACACTTGCGTTGGTCACTTCCAATGCTCCTCGTGTGTAGATTTGTATTGCTCTGCATTGTTGTTCGTTTAAATGTTCGCATTTTCTAATGTTTATTGTTTGCCGTCTCCTTTGCATAGGCAGGTTTCTAACCTCTTAGCGCCGCTGCCAAATCTAGTGTATGGTAAATCTCATATGTATATATTATATCGTCTGGCGAGTCCGTGGCTGGGGGCTCCAAGGGTGAGGGGGTGCTAGCGATAGGGCCACGGACTCAGTGCCTAGGCAACCCACAAAGGCCAGCCACCAAGATAAGCGGTCTGCAGCCCGGATCCTCTACAGGAACGCGACATCACCGACAAGGGAGGAAGATGTTTCGGTGGAGGTTTGGGCGAAGCTCCAGCGAGACCTGGCGTGGGCTCGGCGGGTAGTGCCGGACTTCAAATTGGAGTTGTATGGCACAAACAAAGGGGAGACCTCTAAGCGCAATCGCTCAGTGGAGGTGACTACCCCAACGGCAACGAAAAGGGCCAAAACGCAGGGAGGCTATACACGGTCTTTCGCAGCGGTAGCCAAGGATCGCAAAATCATTGGCGTTATCGATGAGGGCAGCGTAGATGGCAGGATCCCGAAACAACAATGGAAGTGGATCGAAGCCGCGCTCGCTAAAGTTGCCATCCAGGTGAAGAGGGAGAACCCTGGACCGCCACCATCTTATACCGATGCAGGATGGTACCAAGGCGATGTCAGGCTGATGCCCTGTGGAGACGCTAGGTCCGTCGACCTATACAAGATCGGCGTGCAGCGAATAGGGGAAGTGTACCCTGGCGCGCCTCAAAGCAGTGGATGCGTGACGCCAACGGAGCCAGATGAAATCCTGGAACAACTGCAGGAGTTTAACCTGGGTCTACCGACCCAAAACTGGAAGGTGGTCAGCGTGGACAAAGCAGCCGGACAAGCGACGATGCAGATAGTTCTGCTGCTAGACCAGGCAAGCATCGAGGCCCTGGACCGGTGCGACTACCGCGTAAGCTATGGTTTTAAGAATATAAGCCTGAAGGTGTACAAGGCGGACGCCGAAGCCCTGGCTAATTTTTCATCCCTGGCGGAGGTGGAGCCTCCCCCCAGCGATAACGAGATGGAGGTTGATGACAGAAGGTCGGATGTGCGGAGCGGCTATGCCTCGTCCAGCTTGGACGGTAGCGGGACTCTCAGGAGGCTTTACTCCGAGAGTCAGCTTCTGAGCGAGGACGACGCGGACGCGACGCTCACGGAGGAGAGTGCAAAAAAGGAAGATGATGAGGGTCCTCCAAATCAACCTTCATCACAGTAAAGCAGCGTCAGCTGCACTTCTACTCCAACTTTCAGCAGGTGGAATATATATCATTGAAGAGCCGTGAATCACTGGCAATAGGATCTGCGGTTCGAGGACTCCTACTTACAAGCTCTACAGCGCTCAAGATAAGGGTAAGCCCCGTACGTGTATTTTAGCTAAGCCAAATATTAACGCTTTTCTTTTACCCTAATTTAGTGACGGAGATCCGACAGCGATTAGCGTCGAGGGGTTAGGTAGAAGTTGTAGATTGCCTCTTTCTATCTGGCCCATGATCACGAAGGTTCACTAGCGCCACATAACTTCAGAGATCTCGTGAGTTCCACTAGACCACGAAACAATCTAATTGTGGTTGGAGGCGATGCGAATGCCCATCACACTCAATGGAGCAGCACTGACACAAACGACCGAGGCACAAATCTAAGTATACTTATTAGGCACTAATCTAAGTATATGCAACAGGGGAAGTGACCCCACATTCATAACAAGGAACCGCGAGGAAGTCCTTGACATTACATTGGTCAGTGCTTCTTTCAGAGACCTCATAGAATCATGGAGAGTTTTAAAAGAACACTCCTTCTCAGACCATAGATATATTAGTTTCTCAATAGCAGATCCGCACACAAGTTCAAAATTCATACAAAATATAAAAAGAACATACTGGGGCTACTACAAGAAGCTTATTGATAGAAATCTATCAAAACAAATGGTCACAGCTAGAAATGATAAGGAACTAGCCGAGCCAGTCAACACCTTTAACCAAAAATGCTTTAGATAAGGCTTGCCCGACCAAAAAGGTAACAGAAACCCATAAACCACCTTGGTGCTCGTCTGATCTAGATAGACACAGAAAGGCATGTAGGGTTGCCTTTAATAAAGCCAAACAGGATGGCCGCGAGCTATCCTGGGCTGTTTACAAAACTAAGCTAAGTACATATAAAAAAGTAATCCGGAAGGCCAAACGAGCCTCCTGGGTGGACTTCTGCAGTGGAATTGATCTACATCTGCCGCCTCGCGCTTGAGGAGGGTGCCCTGAAAATCGCTAGCAACACTGAGCCAAGCGCAAATGCCAGATGGGCAGTGGACTGATTCGACTACGGATACCATGAATCTGCTCCTGGATGCACACTTCCCGACATGCACAGACGTGTCTACTACTACGATCGGCGGAGGGTTGCCTTCCGATCAAATGATAAGGGAAATCACCGATGAGAAAAAGTTCGACTGGGCTTTATCTGCCTTCAAGCCACATAAGTCGTCAGGACCGAACGGAATATTCCCGGCCCAGCTACAGCATACATCTGAGCTTATCAAGCCTTGGTTGAAAACTATGTTTATAAGTTGTCTAAGGCTCAACTACGTACCCACTTCATGGAGAGAGATTAAGGTAGTCTTTACCCCCAAAGCCGGGAAACCATCTGTGACGGACTTTCCAAATTGCCGGGGTATGCTCAGTCCGTCCAGGGTTCCTACAAATAGAGCTCCCTATGGTTTTTCTCCAAATGATAAAACCCTGTTAGTTATTTTAGTTTTGATATTTTCTTTAATTCATTTTTTCAAACATCATCTACAATCTTAAATTTATCTGTAACTACGCTAAAGGTGGTGGAGGTGAAAACCACCACTTACTATAACTTAAGTTGCTCCTGGCTAAATTAAAGGCGGCAGAGGTGAAAACCCCTATTTAGCCCTACCGTCCACTGAGGTGAAAACCCCTGCAGAATATAAAAATAGTACTCGTGAGATGAAAACTCCCAGGTGTACGTTCATCGGAGGTGAAAACCACCGGCTATCATGCCTAGCTAGTAGCTAGCTACTCAATTTTCCTAAGGAATTCATCGCCCTTTTATACTAATTTGCACGCAAGCAAACTGTTACTTCACAACAATAAATACTTATATACTTATAGTACATAATCTTATAAGTTAACCTTTTTCTTATTATTATCCTATTTTCCTTATAAATTCTAATGTATATTTTATATGCCGGCTCTTCGTATCGTAGGGAACATTTGTACACACGCCTGTACTTTTACTTCCCTCATATGCCAGTTTCTTGCATTGCAGCGAACATATGTACACACGACTGTACGCTTGCGTTGGTCACTTCCAGTGTTTCTCGTGTGTAGATTTGTATTGCTCTGCATTGTTGTGCGCTTAAATGTTGATATTTTCTAATACTTATTGTTTGCCGTCTCCTTTGCATAGGCAGGTTTCTAACCTCTTAGCGCCGCTGCCAAATCTAGTGTATGGTAAAGCTCACGTGTATATATGTACTCGTATATTAGAGTGCTCCTATTTGTAAGAAATTGATATTCGAATGTTCTTTTAAAAATATCTCAAATATATATATAATCGTGTATATATTCGCTTAGTGGGTTTTCGTGCAAAAATGCGTATGTGGTTCATTTATAGAACGGCATATGTGCAAAAATATAAAAATTCAGAGTATTTCATAATAAATAGTGTATAACTCAAATTAACTTCATTCATTAAGATATCTATATATATGTGTTGTGAGGGCTCCACAAGCCTCCGGGTTGGGGTCCTCACACCCTCCCCTCACCTGCCGCAACAAGACTTACAGTCACTAAGCCCGTTCGGGTGATTCGAACTAGAATAGTAGGGTGTCTCTTAATCCCCTTATAATGTTTAATTATGTGATACATTTTTCTGATTTGTTATTTCATTTGAATATTGTACGAGACTGGCCATATTGTTTGCGTATTCCGCTGCCATCTGCATTCCAATTTCCATTGTTGATGCTTGACCCCGTATCTCTTCTACTATAACTTCGACCCTCGGTTTATTATTAACTGAAGTTGTTATCGATAGAGATCCACATCTCGCTACTGGACCATGCTCGGTATGGCGTTCTGGATTTGCCTTTCGTACTACTGTTTGTGACGTCGATTGTTGCTGTGTTTTCTGCGACAAACTCGGTCCTTCCGACTATGTAACTTGCCCGTTCGGCGTGCCTGCGGACGCGTTTTCTTTATAACGCCCGCTTGATCTACGTGACCGTGCCTCCTGTTGACGTTTCTCGTTCTCTGGTCTGTCGTCCTTCATTATTTCGGCCTCGTGGTATTTCTTCAATTCGCTTACGTGTACTCTTCTCCTCTTGCCCTTGTGCACTTTGTCCAGTTCTACGATCACCGGTGACACGAAGTTCATCACTCGGTGGGGGCCACTGTATTTGGGTGCTAGTTTTGCCGCGAAATTGTCTACTGCTTTGGACAATTGATGCTCTTTCACCAATATTAAGTCGCCTATGGCCGGTTGCCATTGTCTTCTACGTAAGTTGTAATACCTTGCTTGCTCTGTGGATGCGCTTTGCTACCTACGCTGTACCGTGTTGTAAACTTCCTTCATCCGTGTCCCCTTCTCGTTCAGAATAACTCTTTCCTCTCCCGTTCCAAATGTTTGCTCGTCGTAAAAATCGCTTGGTATTCTTGGTTCTCTACCGTGTATCACGTATGCTGGACTCTAACCAGTTAATTCGCGCACACTCGTATTTAATGATAACGTCAGCTCTGGAATGAACTCGTCCCAATTCCTCCGATCTTTGCCGCTAAACTGTGCTATTAATCGTTTAATATTACAATTTGCTTGCTCTGTCGGGTTCTCCTGTGGTGTATATGGTGCTGTTAGCTGGTTTTTTATGCCGAGCTCTTCCAAAAATCGCCCGAAACTTCTACTCACGAACTGTGGTCCGTTATCTGTTATTAAAACTTTTGCTGATCCAAATCTACCCAAAATTCGTTCTCTAAATCCTCGTATCAAACTCTGTCGTTGGCTTTCGTATTGCCACAACCGAAAATCTATCCACGAATACTAAAGCCATCGTGTTGCCATGCTTTGAACGAGGAAGTGGTCCTACGAGGTCCGCGCATACTGTCTACATCTAGCAATACGACCTGATGGACTCTCGGTTGCGTTCAGCCACCTCAATGCCAAGTGGTCTGTGATCACCGTGAAATTGTATCCTTCTAGGTACGGCCGCATTTTCCGTATCGCACAAACTATGGAAAAACATTCCTTCTCTGTCGGTGAGTAATTTTCTTCCGCTTCGTTAAATCTGCGGCTCGCATATGCAATCACCCGCTCCTCCTTGTCCACTCCTTGGGTGAGTACAGCGCCGAGGCCAAAGTCACTTGCATCCGTTTGCAATGTAAATATCTTCGTAAAATCCGGGCAAGCTAATACCTGTGCTTGGATAAGCGCAGTCTTCAATGATTCGAACGCCATCTGCTGTCCCTCTGACCATTTACATTTATTACCCTTCTTTAACATCGACGTCAATGTATTTGCCACGTTTGAAAAATCGGGAACAAACATCTTATACCATGGCACTATTCCTAAAAACCTTCGTAACTCCCGATATTTCCTGGTGATGTGAGCTCTTTTATCGCGCTACTTTTTCTGGATCGGTGTGTATGCCCTCTTCGCTGACGACGTGGCCTAAACACTTCAAATTTTTCGTAAAGAACTCGCACTTATCGGGATTAATCTTAAGGTTTGCTCGCCTCAGACGCTGAAAAACTTTTGTGAGATGCCTTATGTGGTCTTCCAATTAGCTACTTGTTTTTATAATATCGTCTAGGTACGCGAACGCATGTGGTTCTAATTCGGGGCCTATGACACGATCAAGTGCCCTCTGAAATGTTGCTGGATCGGAATTTAGTCATTGTACATTGGCATTACTTTCCACTGATAAAGTCCTAGTCCAGGTATCGTAAATGCGGTATACTACTTACGGCCTTCCTCCATAGGGATCTGCCAATTGCCGTGCTTTAAACCCAAGCTGCGGATAAACCCAGCACTTCTAAGCCTGTCCAAAATATGTTTTATGCGTGGCAACGGATATGCGTCTGGTACTGACCGGGCGTTGAGCTGCCCATAATCGACGCAAAGTCTCCATTTGCCGTTCTTCTTCTTCGCTAGAACTATAGGTGCGCTGTGAGGGCTGCGCAATGGTTCAATTCAACCATCCCTATAAGTTCATCAATCTCCTTGTTAATTATCTCCTGCATCGTCTGGTTGTCGGCAAAGTATCGCTGTTTAATTGGACGTCATCTCGCATGACTATCTTATGCTCGGTTACATTAGATACTCCCGACATTTCTTGAAAAATCTTTAATTCATGGTTAAGAAATTCACTCACCGCGGCATCTGTGGTATTTTGCAGTGGATTCGAACTTTGCGTTCTCTTTGATATATTTTAGCTCTTCTACTATTGTTGTACATATTGCCATGTCCTGCCTCTGATCCTCTGCTATTACTTGTTTACCGCACTTCAACTCCATGTTTGCTTTTGCAGGTTGTCTGTTCCAATAACCACTTTATCTACCAGCCCTGGTAATACCAATAACTCGCTCCGGTGTACTTGATCGCACAACTTTACATCTGCGTCTATCTCTTCCACTACTTCCTTCGCTCTAGCATCGCCCATCACCACTCGAGATCTACTTCCTTGAACTGGCGCATTTAAGCTTGTTGTCATCGACTCGCTCACAAAACTCCTCGTTGATCCGGTGTCCACTGATGCCATCACGTCTTTGCCGTTCACTGTAACCGCTGCCAAGATTCGCCCTTGCGTTTGCTTAAAGTAATTTTTGGTCGTTTCCCTGCTGTCTACGACAGCCGTCGCGTGTCTGAACACCTCTTCTACCACACGTCCAGCCGAAGTCGCGTCGAGAGTTACGGCACCCATAAGCGAAGTGTCCGTTCTTTCCGAACCGCCTGCATGCTGTCCTTGAATCTACTTTCCCGTGTTGTGTATGTGCTTGTACATTTATTTTTGGTTCTGCACTTCTCACTGTATGTCGATCTTTATTCTCTTCCGTATGTAAATGATATTACCGTTCCTCCTGTCGTCTAGGAACAAACGGTCTTTCGGCTGGTCTGAGTGGTTCTCTCTCCAGTGCGATATTCTCGTAGTCTTGGACCAGGCTTACCAACTCCTCCAAAGAGATTTCGGAGGTAGTGAAGTATTTAACCTCGAAGCGAAAAATTTACATTTCTCCCATCTTACGACCCTAGTAGCAATATTTCTTGCGGTTTTGTAGGCTTGCCATACATCATAGCTACTTAGCACTTTCCACTTTTAGTATACTCCATGGTACAAGAAAATCAAGGTTTTTCCACTTTGACGTAAACCGTGTTGGTTGTCACTCGCACCTTTTGTCAGTTGTGCAAACAGCGTTTTGAAACTTCGTTGAAACGTTTTTTATCCAATGGAGGCTAGTTTGAAAAATTAAGGATATTTTCTTACACCTGTAAACAAAAAAAAGTTCGGACATAGCTTACTTTCAGAAAAAGCGTCAAATGATAACAATAAAGTAAATTTTTAAATAATTATATTGAATTTTTTTTAATTTCCAAGATACATTTTAATTTTTATTTTGACTATATTTTCTGTTCAAATATCGTATTCTAAAATACGTCCTACCCTAAAGAAATATTTCCAAATTGTATCTTCTAAATTAACGAAGTTTTTAGCATGAGAAATTAAATTTTCCTTGTATCCAGGAGAATCGTTTAAATCATTCTTATTGTAATTGTTAAAAATATAGTAATTTTGCGTGAACTTTTCTCGGGGTTCCCAACCCTAGTAGACGGGCCTAACCACACTCACTAATACAAGTATATAGTGATAATTATTGCTGTTTAATAAGTCAAGTCCTGGTTTATATATCTATGCAGCCAAATTGTATATTTTCAGATGGACGAGCACAGGAATTTTGAATTTGAGGCAAATGGAGTAGCATTATATTTTGTAAATGTTTAGTGGTATAAATATGTATTTATAGACCTTATTGACTATTGTAAACGTGAAAATTATGTAATTTTAAATTATATTAAACACTAAAAACCTAATCTAATAATAAAAACAATTGTCTTTTCATATTTAGCTATGTATGAAGTTTCCGTCATTCATAATCATTAGGCCTGGCGCATGTTTGCCGTACTCATAATAATTACCGGTGGCGTGCATTTGCACTATACCTGACTGTTAGCGCTAACCAAACTTTTCATTATCAATAAAGATAGTGAAGAGTGCAGATATATATTTCATAGCAAGCGGCTTTACTTGAGCTACACTGTACGTGTGCACACGGACAGCAAACACATGGTTAGATTTGCCACACTGCTCTTCAGAAACTAATTGATAACATTAAGCAAAAATAACGCAAATACTAGTTAGGCCGAGAGGTTATCTGACTTACTACTTAACTGGTACCTGTCTAGTAGGGAAGAGGCCCCTCAGATCAAAGATCAATATAACTATAATTTTGATTGAATTAATCAAAAGTTCTGCACCCATAGTTTTGTAAATTCATTCTTTTTGCGCTGCGGTCCAAATGAGCACATCGGTTCCTCGGCTTACACTCTTAAGCGGAAAAGTGGTCTGAACATGCAAATGGTTCTTTTGGTACCGAATATAAAGCTTATGTTGCTAAAAATAGATTAAAGTAAATAAATACTTTATTTATGTCCGTGTAAAAAGTAGAACAATATTTTACTTACCTTTCGATATAATTCACGAACATAAAAAAACTAAATTCAGAAATATCAATTATTTTATTCAATTTCAAAAATTGTTTCCGTTTGAAGTAAAAATCAGTTGATGTATATTGGAACGATTCTTCGTCATCCCTTGTCAAATTTGGTTTTGAGACAAACCGGTTTCGGCGTTGTGCCATCATCAGGGTCGATTTTCGTTCTGATCTGTTGTGGTCGTTTGTCTTGTATTTATAGTAGGTAGCAGGTAACGTCAGCATGGGTGTCTGTTTGTGTACGTGTGTGCATGTGTTGTGTGTGTACATTCAGAAACGGGGGTGGTTTGCATCGATCGGTTTTTTTGTGCTTGACTGAGGCAGGTAAAAGTTGGTGATTTTTGTTGTTTGACCTTTATTGCTTGTTTGTTGTTTTTGATCTTTTGCTGTTTTGTGCTTATTTGTCGGTGCGTGTGTGTTTGTTGTACCTGAGTGGTTGCTTTGTTTTTTGTAAACCAATTTTAAAGGTTCGAATATTGTGTCGGAAACAGTGTTTGTCTGTTCGTTTATTATTCTACCGTCGAATGTTTTTTGTTTGTAGATTTCCATGTTTTCGAGTACGTTCAGACGTCTGCCTTTTGCTTGTACATGTAGGACCTTGACTGTTTTTTTGATGTTTCCGGGGGGGCATTTATTCTCCGCCATGTGATTCGCAAAGTTGGACTCTGGTATGATGGTTGGATTCCGTATCTTTTTGTTGTAATCTCTAATGTGTTCTCTGAACCTCGTTCTTACCTGTCGTCCGGTTTGTCCTATGTAACTGTGCTGGAATTCACAAGTGAGCTTGTATACACCATGGCTGCTAAATGGATCTTCTGAGTTAGTTTTGGTTCTTAGCTTCCGTCCTAAATTGTTCGATGTTTTGAACGCTGTGTTGATGTTGTATTTCCTAAGGAAATTTGCTAATTTATATGTTGCCCTTCCAGTATATGTCATTGTCGTCCAGGTTTGTGTACTTTCTTCTCCATTGTTTCTTTTTTGTTTTCTAAGGTCTCTCCTGAGTTTATCTACTAGTGCTTTTTTATATCCGTTGTTTGTAGCGATGTTATATATTATTCCAAGCTCTCTTCTATATGCTTTTTGTGTAAGAGGTGTTCTTTCCAATCTTTGTACTAAGTGCCTTAGCGCTGCATTTTTATGTTGTTGTGGGTGGTTCGAGGTATTATGTATTATTGTGTCGGTGGCCGTTGGTTTCCTATATATGTCGTAGTTGCATTTATTGCTAGCTTTATCAATATTTATTGTGAGGTCCAGATAATTGATTGCTCCGTCTTTTTCGGTTTCCATTGTGAATTTTATGTTCCCGTGCTGCTTGTTGAGGTATTCCAGTACTTGCTCTTCGTTGTTGGTAGTTAAAACGCATATGATATCATCCACGTAGCTTGCGTAAAATAACACTCCTAATTTGGAATTTAATTCCTGTATATACTCTTTTTCCAGGTTTTGCATAAACGCTTCCATAAGAATAGCCGATGTTGGGTTTCCCATCGCAAGTCCGTTTGTTTGTCTGTATATTTTATTGTTGAATTGAAAATAGTTTTGACGTAGTGTGGTTCTTACCGTGTTCGTGATTTGCGTACTTTTCACTTTATCTTTTGTTTTACGTAGTATTATAGAGTTTACTATGTTCAATGTCTCTGCTAGTGGTATTGATGTGTATAGATCTTTTATGTCGAAAGATACCAATTTGCTGTCCTTTGTCACTTCAACGGTCCTAAGTTTGTTTATTAGTTCAGATGTATTAGTTATGGTGTGTTCGCTGCTAAGTTACAGTGTGTCCTTCAATACTGTTTTTAAAGGACACACTGGAACTTAGCAACGAACACACCATAACTAATACATCTGAACTAATAAACAAACTTAGGACCGTTGAAGTGACAAAGGACAGCAAATTGGTATCTTTCGACATAAAAGATCTATACACATCAATACCACTAGCAGAGACATTGAACATAGTAAACTCTATAATACTACGTAAAACAAAAGATAAAGTGAAAAGTACGCAAATCACGAACACGGTAAGAACCACACTACGTCAAAACTATTTTCAATTCAACAATAAAATATACAGACAAACAAACGGACTTGCGATGGGAAACCCAACATCGGCTATTCTTATGGAAGCGTTTATGCAAAACCTGGAAAAAGAGTATATACAGGAATTAAATTCCAAATTAGGAGTGTTATTTTACGCAAGCTACGTGGATGATATCATATGCGTTTTAACTACCAACAACGAAGAGCAAGTACTGGAGTACCTCAACAAGCAGCACGGGAACATAAAATTCACAATGGAAACCGAAAAAGACGGAGCAATCAATTATCTGGACCTCACAATAAATATTGATAAAGCTAGCAATAAATGCAACTACGACATATATAGGAAACCAACGGCCACCGACACAATAATACATAATACCTCGAACCACCCACAACAACATAAAAATGCAGCGCTAAGGCACTTAGTACAAAGATTGGAAAGAACACCTCTTACACAAGAAGCATATAGAAGAGAGCTTGGAATAATATATAACATCGCTACAAACAACGGATATAAAAAAGCACTAGTAGATAAACTCAGGAGAGACCTTAGAAAACAAAAAAGAAACAATGGAGAAGAAAGTACACAAACCTGGACGACAATGACATATACTGGAAGGGCAACATATAAATTAGCAAATTTCCTTAGAAAATACAACATCAACACAGCGTTCAAAACATCGAACAATTTAGGACGGAAGCTAAGAACCAAAACTAACTCAGAAGATCCATTTAGCAGCCATGGTGTATACAAGCTCACTTGTGAATTCCAGCACAGTTACATAGGACAAACCGGACGACAGGTAAGAACGAGGTTCAGAGAATACATTAGAGATTACAACAAAAAGATACGGAATCCAACCATCATACCAGAGTCCAACTTTGCGAATCACATGGCGGAGAATAAATGCCCCCCCGGAAACATCAAAAAAACAGTCAAGGTCCTACATGTACAAGCAAAAGGCAGACGTCTGAACGTACTCGAAAACATGGAAATCTACAAACAAAAAACATTCGACGGTAGAATAATAAACGAACAGACAAACACTGTTTCCGACACAATATTCGAACCTTTAAAATTGGTTTACAAAAAACAAAGCAACCACTCAGGTACAACAAACACACACGCACCGACAAATAAGCACAAAACAGCAAAAGATCAAAAACAACAAACAAGCAATAAAGGTCAAACAAAAAAAATCACCAACTTTTACCGGCCTCAGTCAAGCACAAAAAAACCGATCGATGCAAACCACCCCCGTTTCTGAATGTACACACACAACACATGCACACACGTACACAAACAGACACCCATGCTGACGTTACCTGCTACCTACTATAAATACAAGACAAACGACCACAACAGATCAGAACGAAAATCGACCCTGATGATGGCACAACGCCGAAACCGGTTTGTCTCAAAACCAAATTTGACAAGGGATGACGAAGAATCGTTCCAATATACATCAATCATTCACCCTGTCGGAAAAACAACAAAACAAAATAAAAATCAGTTCGTTTTTGGTACAAAAGAAAACAATTAAACTGTAATCTCTAAAAGTAAAAGTACTGTTCGTATCGCAGTGCTCAAATTTAAAGTCAAAGGTACAAAAGATAAGATCATTGTCTGAAAGAAATAGTATCTGGTGAAATTTTAAAACACTAGGTAGGTCTGAAGCAATAAAAAAGACTAGGACAACAATTTATACCTAATCTTGTCGGTACATCCGCAACACTTATACGATACCAGCACTAGACATATTATTTAAGACTGATATGATACGAGTCACGAACAAGTACATTAACATTGAAGTCACCGCAAACAATTAGAGAATCGAAATCTACAATGCACGAGGGCAGAGTAGTAAACAACAAGCCAAGGCTAAGCGCTTTATGTGGACTATAAACACAAGACAAAAGAACTTTATTGGAAAAATCATGTAAATCAACAAAAGAAAAATACTCAGTTCCATTACCAACAGACTTGCAAATAAGATTTGACACTAATATATTTTTTGGAATAAATAGCAACCCCTCCACCTTTTTTACCCACCCTGTTATTTCGAAAAAAATTATAACCATTTGTTTAGAAGTGTATATCATCCCCCTCTTCCAGAAGCCAAGTCTCCGAAACACATATAACATCGACACAAAGTCGTATCTTACAAATCCCACTTTCTCAGCATTCAAACATAGAATATTTAACATAGCAAGTCTATTTTGTAACTTGCTGCTAAGAGACATCATAATGTATGTAAACAAAAGCAATCATAAGACAAACAAAAAAGGTTAGGGAATAGAAAAGTGTCATAAAAGGTTAAAGGACCAACAGGAAAAATATCTGCTTTAGCCGCATCCTTAATTCGACACAAAATTTATGGACGATTTTGAGGATCTCTGGGAAGAGCTATCTGTGCCTGACCATACCGCTGGCCCAAAACCTATTTCCATAAGCGGCGAACGGGACAAGCTCCTGAGGAAAAACTAGCAGTTGCACCTCCATCTAAATTCAAACGGAGGAGAACACTTACGAGACTCTACCACCAACTGAATTTGGTCACAACAACGGAGGAAAAAGTAGAAATAAAAAAGGAGAATATCATCATGAAGTTGGCCAACAAATTCGACTAATCGCATACGAAGTGGAATAAAATTAACAACAACAACACTAATGGGAACAAGGATGCCGCTACAAACGGATACTGGAGTAGTCTATAGGATGGATCCAGGACCCATGCAGCACATGATAATATAAGAAAAAAAAACCAGACAAATTCCGTTTACTGACAATATTTGGGCAACCTAACTGCTGCCTACACATTTCTGTCGATTTTAGCCGTAATTTTTTTACTAATATAGAGTTCAGAATAAATAATATATAAAAATATATTTTAAAAGGGACAGAAATAATCAGGATAAGCTTAAAAGAGAATTAGAATTTTTATAGGATTTTTGGAAATTTAGAGGTATTAGAAGGACCCCAACAATGAAAGACGTTACAAACCCAACAACCCTAGTGCAAGAAGCAAATTTAATGCTAGAAAAAGTTTTTCCGAATAGACATAAATATAGAAAATTCTTATTTGAAAAATTTTTTAATTTATTTTGCACAATGGGTTCCAACACATCTAAAATAGAAGAGCCTAATAGACCGTACTGAAGCCATAAATTTATTCTTGAGATTTCATTCAACACAACAAATTTTTTAAAAAGAAATATCAGAGCCATTCTGACATATACTCGTAGATAAAGTATAAATACAACTTAATTCTTTCTCCCAACCTCAATGGGCAAATGGGAAGATATTTTGTGGAAGAAAAAACTTGAGCAGAAAATTCTTACAAGTGTATAAATAAAAAAAAAAATGGCGGCCGCCGTGGTGTGAAGGTAGTGTTGCCGGCCTACCACACCGAAGGTCCATGGTTCGAGCCCTGGTACAGGTAACATCAAAAGTGATTTGAAAAAAGTTTTTCAAAACGGGGTCGCCCCTCGGCAGTGGTTTGGCAAACTCTCCGAGTGTATTTCTGCCATGACAGGCTTCTCAGCAAAAATTCGTCTCCTTTGTAGATGCCGTTCGGAGTCGGCAAAAAACTGTAGGTCCCACCAATTTGTAGGGAAAATTCAAATCGGCACACCACAAATTGGAAGAGAAGCTTGGCGCAAAAATCTCTTAGGAGGTTTATGATGATATACCTGTTGTATATCGCGCCATAGAGAGAGAGAGATATTTAATAGATATCTACTTAAGTATTGATATTAAGCAAATTTATTGTTTACCGAATAGACTTGGTCGTACTTTAGATTAAGATTAGTTAAGTAATGACTTACACTTTTCATTGCTTGAGTGCACGTCCCTATTACAAATTTGGATATGCACCATGTTCCCTTAGTTCTTGATCTTGAATTTTATAAATATTCCGTAACTTGCAATGTCACGTCAATCTTTTCTTTTAACTTTAAGCGGTGCGATTAATTCGGATAGCTTGTTTTGTAGTCTTGATACAACTTATAGTTGTGAAATTTTTAGATCTACGGTTGTCGACTTATGTAAAAGTTGTATTCTGTTGGCTTCAAAAAAGAAATACAAGGTTCTCTGGCACAATTCAGCACTGACGAAACTTCGAAATATGAAAAATGAATTTTTTCCTAAGTTTAGAAAAAGTCAAAATACTGCGTTTTTCAATTTGTATAAGAATGTGAAAAAAATGCAAGTGTCTGGACAAATTATTGTAAAGAAATTACATCTTAAGTTTAAGTTAAGCGGCAAACATTTTCTCGGAATATTTCATGGCAAAATTTTGCAACAGATCAACCTTCTATTGATTTTGGCAATCTAGTATTGTCTACTGAAGATGTCCTTAGTGGCATTTCTCGACTTAAACCCTCATCAAATACCGATGGTGATGGTTTGTCTGCGATTCTCTTTAAGCATTGCGATTTTTTAGTGTATCCACTTTTAAGCATTTTTAACAATTCCCTATCTTCTGGTACTTTTATTGACGCGTGGAAACTGGCTTTTGTCACACCAATTTTCAAGAACAAGGCAATAAAAATGATATTAGCAATTATATGGCTATCTCAAAACTTTCCGCTACGGCAAAGCTCTTTGAATGTATTATTCAACAAAAATTACTCTTTTCTGTCAAGAATATTGTGTGTCCAGAGCAGCATGGCTTCTTTCCAGGGCGGTCAACTGTCTCTAACATGGCTATTTTCTCTGATGACTGCATCGCAGTTTTTCAGTCAGTATGTCAGGTTGGCACGGCTTATACGGACGAATTAATTATTAAATATAGCTTAATTAGTTTTAAAAATAATGGAATTTAAGTGCCCCCCCTGCTCGTCGATGCATGTGCGGCATCTTACCAAAAAGTTGTTCATTACTGCTTGGAGAGTTGAGACAGGAATAGCCGCAATTGTTTCTCGAATGGATTGCCTTAGTTCATTAAAATTTGTTGGTTTTGCTTTCAAGACTTCCTGTTTGCAATAACCCCACAAGAAAAAGTCAGGTGCGGTAAGGTCAGGCGACCTGGGTGGCCAACGGAATGTGGAGTTTCTGGATATCAGCTTATTGGGAAATTTTCGTCGCAATTCTGTCATAACAGGTTGGGCTATATGAGGAGCTGCACCATCTTGCTGAAACCACACAGAGTTGAAATAAATTCTCATTCGGCGTAATTCTGGATAGAAAAACTCTCTCAACATGCTCAAGTAACGGTCTCCAGTAACCGTAACGGTGTGCCCGTTTTCTTCGAAGAAGTAGGGCCCGACAATGCAGCGTGATGAAACTGCACACCACACTGTGACACGAAGTGGATGCAATTCCGTCTCATGGAGTATCTGTGGGTTGGAAGCACTCCATATTCGACAATTTTGTTTGTTTATGTTGCCATTTAAATCGAAATGGGCCTCGGCAGACATGAAAAGACAGTTCAACATGTTTCCATCCTCTCCCACCATTTGAAGCATCTTCTGGCAAAATTCCAAGCGAATCGGCAAGTCTGCAGCGTTCAGTTTGTTGGCCATTTGAATTTTATATGGGAATAAGTCCAAATCTTTGTGCATAATTGACTGTAATGACTGTCTGCTTACACCCATTTGAGCAGATAAGCTTCTTGTCGAAACACGTGGATTGTTTTGTATGGCAGCAGCGATTGTTTCCTTCGTTCGAACTGAAGGGTTTCGATGGTAGGGTCTTCTGTTGACTGTCCCATGCTCGGCAAAATTGTTTACAAGTCTTATTATGGTCCATCTGCTCGGAGGATTGCCGCCAAACGTGCGCCTATACTCTCTTTGAACCGAAACTACGGACTCCAGTGCGTGATAACGGCGGACAATCCAAATTCTTGTTTCAGTGTCCCAGTTATCCATTTTTGTTAAATGTAAAAGTCAATCTGCAAAATAAAAAAAAAATTTACCAGATTCATTAAATAGAAAAAAAGTTATTTAGATTTTTTTTGGTAGCGGCTTTCATTAGCCACCCTGTACCTGTTGTACAGGGTGGCTGATGAATTTTGCTACATTAAGAAACTCAAATAATTTTTTTTTTCAGTGTATGGAATTCATTTTTCTTTTATTCATGTTAAAGCTCATTAAATTTTATTAAATATAGCTTAATTAGTTTTAAAAATAATGGAATTTAAGTGCCCCCCCTGCTCGTCGATGCATGTGCGGCATCTTACCAAAAAGTTGTTCATTACTGCTTGGAGAGTTGAGACAGGAATAGCCGCAATTGTTTCTCGAATGGATTGCCTTAGTTCATTAAAATTTGTTGGTTTTGCTTTCAAGACTTCCTGTTTGCAATAACCCCACAAGAAAAAGTCAGGTGCGGTAAGGTCAGGCGACCTGGGTGGCCAACGGAATGTGGAGTTTCTGGATATCAGCTTATTGGGAAATTTTCGTCGCAATTCTGTCATAACAGGTTGGGCTATATGAGGAGCTGCACCATCTTGCTGAAACCACACGGAGTTGAAATAAATTCTCATTCGGCGTAATTCTGGATAGAAAAACTCTCTCAACATGCTCAAGTAACGGTCTCCAGTAACCGTAACGGTGTGCCCGTTTTCTTCGAAGAAGTAGGGCCCGACAATGCAGCGTGATGAAACTGCACACCACACTGTGACACGAAGTGGATGCAATTCCGTCTCATGGAGTATCTGTGGGTTGGAAGCACTCCATATTCGACAATTTTGTTTGTTTATGTTGCCATTTAAATCGAAATGGGCCTCGGCAGACATGAAAAGACAGTTCAACATGTTTCCATCCTCTCCCACCATTTGAAGCATCTTCTGGCAAAATTCCAAGCGAATCGGCAAGTCTGCAGCGTTCAGTTTGTTGGCCATTTGAATTTTATATGGGAATAAGTCCAAATCTTTGTGCATAATTGACTGTAATGACTGTCTGCTTACACCCATTTGAGCAGATAAGCTTCTTGTCGAAACACGTGGATTGTTTTGTATGGCAGCAGCGATTGTTTCCTTCGTTCGAACTGAAGGGTTTCGATGGTAGGGTCTTCTGTTGACTGTCCCATGCTCGGCAAAATTGTTTACAAGTCTTATTATGGTCCATCTGCTCGGAGGATTGCCGCCAAACGTGCGCCTATACTCTCTTTGAACCGAAACTACGGACTCCAGTGCGTGATAACGGCGGACAATCCAAATTCTTGTTTCAGTGTCCCAGTTATCCATTTTTGTTAAATGTAAAAGTCAATCTGCAAAATAAAAAAAAAATTTACCAGATTCATTAAATAGAAAAAAAGTTATTTAGATTTTTTTTGGTAGCGGCTTTCATTAGCCACCCTGTACCTGTTGTACAGGGTGGCTGATGAATTTTGCTACATTAAGAAACTCAAATAATTTTTTTTTTCAGTGTATGGAATTCATTTTTCTTTTATTCATGTTAAAGCTCATTAAATTTTATTAAATATAGCTTAATTAGTTTTAAAAATAATGGAATTTAAATGCCCCCCCTGCTCGTCGATGCATGTGCGGCATCTTACCAAAGAGTTGTTCATTACTGCTTGGAGAGTTGAGACAGGAATAGCCGCAATTGTTTCTCGAATGGATTGCCTTAGTTCATTAAAATTTGTTGGTTTTGCTTTCAAGACTTCCTGTTTGCAATAACCCCACAAGAAAAAGTCAGGTGCGGTAAGGTCAGGCGACCTGGGTGGCCAACGGAATGTGGAGTTTCTGGATATCAGCTTATTGGGAAATTTTCGTCGCAATTCTGTCATAACAGGTTGGGCTAAATGAGGAGCTGCACCATCTTGCTGAAACCACACAGAGTTGAAATAAATTCTCATTCGGCGTAATTATGGATAGAAAAACTCTCTCAACATGCTCAAGTAACGGTCTCCAGTAACCGTAACGGTGTGACCGTTTTCTTCGAAGAAGTAGGGCCCGACAATGCAGCGTGATGAAACTGCACACCACACTGTGACACGAAGTGGATGCAATTCCGTCTCATGGAGTATCTGTGGGTTGGAATCACTCCATATTCGACAATTTTGTTTGTTTATGTTGCCATTTAAATCGAAATGGGCCTCGTCAGACATGAAAAGACAGTTCAACATGTTTCCATCCTCTCCCACCATTTGAAGCATCTTCTGGCAAAATTCCAAGCGAATCGGCAAGTCTGCAGCGTTCAGTTTGTTGGCCATTTGAATTTTATATGCGAATAAGTCCAAATCTTTGTGCATAATTGACTGTAATGACTGTCTGCTTACACCCATTTGAGCAGATAAGCTTCTTGTCGAAACACGTGGATTGTTTTGTATGGCAGCAGCGATTGTTTCCTTCGTTCGAACTGAAGGGTTTCGATGGTAGGGTCTTCTGTTGACTGTCCCATGCTCGGCAAAATTGTTTACAAGTCTTATTATGGTCCATCTGCTCGGAGGATTGCCGCCAAACGTGCGCCTATACTCTCTTTGAACCGAAACTACGGACTCCAGTGCGTGATAACGGCGGACAATCCAAATTCTTGTTTCAGTGTCCCAGTTACCCATTTTTGTTAAATGTAAAAGTCAATCTGCAAAATAAAAAAAAAATTAACCAGATTCATTAAATAGAAAAAAAGTTATTTAGATTTTTTTTGGTAGCGGCTTTCATTAGCCACCCTGTACCTGTTGTACAGGGTGGCTGATGAATTTTGCTACATTAAGAAACTCAAATAATTTTTTTTTCAGTGTATGGAATTCATTTTTCTTTTATTCATGTTAAAGCTCATTAAATTTTATTAAATATAGCTTAATTAGTTTTAAAAATAATGGAATTTAAATGCCCCCCCTGCTCGTCGATGCATGTGCGGCATCTTACCAAAAAGTTGTTCATTACTGCTTGGAGAGTTGAGACAGGAATAGCCGCAATTGTTTCTCGAATGGATTGCCTTAGTTCATTCAAATTTGTTGGTTTTGCTTTCAAAACTTCCTGTTTGCAATAACCCCACAAGAAAAAGTCAGGTGCGGTAAGGTCAGGCGACCTGGGTGGCCAACGGAATGTGGAGTTTCTGGATATCAGCTTATTGGGAAATTTTCGTCGCAATTCTGTCATAACAGGTTGGGCTATATGAGGAGCTGCACCATCTTGCTGAAACCACACAGAGTTGAAATAAATTCTCATTCGGCGTAATTCTGGATAGAAAAACTCTCTCAACATGCTCAAGTAACGGTCTCCAGTAACCGTAACGGTGTGACCGTTTTCTTCGAAGAAGTAGGGCCCGACAATGCAGCGTGATGAAACTGCACACCACACTGTGACACGAAGTGGATGCAATTCCGTCTCATGGAGTATCTGTGGGTTGGAAGCACTCCATATTCGACAATTTTGTTTGTTTATGTTGCCGTTTAAATCGAAATGGGCCTCGTCAGACATGAAGGACAGTTTAACATGTTTCCATCCTCTTCCACCATTTGAAGCATCTTCTGGCAAAATTCCAATCGAATCGGCCAGTCTGCAGCGTTCAGTTTGTTGGCCATTTGAATTTTATATGGGAATAAGTCCAAATCTTTGTGCATAATTGACTGTAATGACTGTCTGCTTACACCCATTTGAGCTTCTTGTCGAAACACGTGGATTGTTTTGTATGGCAGCAGCTACAGCAGCGATTGTTTCCTCCGTTCGAACTGAAGGGTTTCGATGGTAAGGTCTTCTGTTGACTGTCCCATGCTCGGCAAAATTGTTTACAAGTCTTATTATGGTCCATCTGCTCGGAGGATTGCCGCCAAACGTGCGCCTATACTCTCTTTGAACCGAAACTACGGACTCCAGTGCGTGATAACGGCGGACAATCCAAATTCTTGTTTCAGTGTCCCAGTTACCCATTTTTGTTAAATGTAAAAGTCAATCTGCAAAATAAAAAAAAAATTAACCAGATTCATTAAATAGAAAAAAAGTTATTTAGATTTTTTTTGGTAGCGGCTTTCATTAGCCACCCTGTACCTGTTGTACAGGGTGGCTGATGAATTTTGCTACATTAAGAAACTCAAATAATTTTTTTTTTTCAGTGTATGGAATTCATTTTTCTTTTATTCATGTTAAAGCTCATTAAATTTTATTAAATATAGCTTAATTAGTTTTAAAAATAATGGAATTTAAGTGCCCCCCCTGCTCGTCGATGCATGTGCGGCATCTTACCAAAAAGTTGTTCATTACTGCTTGGAGAGTTGAGACAGGAATAGCCGCAATTGTTTCTCGAATGGATTGCCTTAGTTCATTAAAATTTGTTGGTTTTGCTTTCAAGACTTCCTGTTTGCAATAACCCCACAAGAAAAAGTCAGGTGCGGTAAGGTCAGGCGACCTGGGTGGCCAACGGAATGTGGAGTTTCTGGATATCAGCTTATTGGGAAATTTTCGTCGCAATTCTGTCATAACAGGTTGGGCTATATGAGGAGCTGCACCATCTTGCTGAAACCACACGGAGTTGAAATAAATTCTCATTCGGCGTAATTCTGGATAGAAAAACTCTCTCAACATGCTCAAGTAACGGTCTCCAGTAACCGTAACGGTGTGCCCGTTTTCTTCGAAGAAGTAGGGCCCGACAATGCAGCGTGATGAAACTGCACACCACACTGTGACACGAAGTGGATGCAATTCCGTCTCATGGAGTATCTGTGGGTTGGAAGCACTCCATATTCGACAATTTTGTTTGTTTATGTTGCCATTTAAATCGAAATGGGCCTCGGCAGACATGAAAAGACAGTTCAACATGTTTCCATCCTCTCCCACCATTTGAAGCATCTTCTGGCAAAATTCCAAGCGAATCGGCAAGTCTGCAGCGTTCAGTTTGTTGGCCATTTGAATTTTATATGGGAATAAGTCCAAATCTTTGTGCATAATTGACTGTAATGACTGTCTGCTTACACCCATTTGAGCAGATAAGCTTCTTGTCGAAACACGTGGATTGTTTTGTATGGCAGCAGCGATTGTTTCCTTCGTTCGAACTGAAGGGTTTCGATGGTAGGGTCTTCTGTTGACTGTCCCATGCTCGGCAAAATTGTTTACAAGTCTTATTATGGTCCATCTGCTCGGAGGATTGCCGCCAAACGTGCGCCTATACTCTCTTTGAACCGAAACTACGGACTCCAGTGCGTGATAACGGCGGACAATCCAAATTCTTGTTTCAGTGTCCCAGTTATCCATTTTTGTTAAATGTAAAAGTCAATCTGCAAAATAAAAAAAAAATTTACCAGATTCATTAAATAGAAAAAAAGTTATTTAGATTTTTTTTGGTAGCGGCTTTCATTAGCCACCCTGTACCTGTTGTACAGGGTGGCTGATGAATTTTGCTACATTAAGAAACTCAAATAATTTTTTTTTTCAGTGTATGGAATTCATTTTTCTTTTATTCATGTTAAAGCTCATTAAATTTTATTAAATATAGCTTAATTAGTTTTAAAAATAATGTAATTTAAATGCCCCCCCTGCTCGTCGATGCATGTGCGGCATCTTACCAAAGAGTTGTTCATTACTGCTTGGAGAGTTGAGACAGGAATAGCCGCAATTGTTTCTCGAATGGATTGCCTTAGTTCATTAAAATTTGTTGGTTTTGCTTTCAAGACTTCCTGTTTGCAATAACCCCACAAGAAAAAGTCAGGTGCGGTAAGGTCAGGCGACCTGGGTGGCCAACGGAATGTGGAGTTTCTGGATATCAGCTTATTGGGAAATTTTCGTCGCAATTCTGTCATAACAGGTTGGGCTAAATGAGGAGCTGCACCATCTTGCTGAAACCACACAGAGTTGAAATAAATTCTCATTCGGCGTAATTATGGATAGAAAAACTCTCTCAACATGCTCAAGTAACGGTCTCCAGTAACCGTAACGGTGTGACCGTTTTCTTCGAAGAAGTAGGGCCCGACAATGCAGCGTGATGAAACTGCACACCACACTGTGACACGAAGTGGATGCAATTCCGTCTCATGGAGTATCTGTGGGTTGGAATCACTCCATATTCGACAATTTTGTTTGTTTATGTTGCCATTTAAATCGAAATGGGCCTCGTCAGACATGAAAAGACAGTTCAACATGTTTCCATCCTCTCCCACCATTTGAAGCATCTTCTGGCAAAATTCCAAGCGAATCGGCAAGTCTGCAGCGTTCAGTTTGTTGGCCATTTGAATTTTATATGCGAATAAGTCCAAATCTTTGTGCATAATTGACTGTAATGACTGTCTGCTTACACCCATTTGAGCAGATAAGCTTCTTGTCGAAACACGTGGATTGTTTTGTATGGCAGCAGCGATTGTTTCCTTCGTTCGAACTGAAGGGTTTCGATGGTAGGGTCTTCTGTTGACTGTCCCATGCTCGGCAAAATTGTTTACAAGTCTTATTATGGTCCATCTGCTCGGAGGATTGCCGCCAAACGTGCGCCTATACTCTCTTTGAACCGAAACTACGGACTCCAGTGCGTGATAACGGCGGACAATCCAAATTCTTGTTTCAGTGTCCCAGTTACCCATTTTTGTTAAATGTAAAAGTCAATCTGCAAAATAAAAAAAAAATTAACCAGATTCATTAAATAGAAAAAAAGTTATTTAGATTTTTTTTGGTAGCGGCTTTCATTAGCCACCCTGTACCTGTTGTACAGGGTGGCTGATGAATTTTGCTACATTAAGAAACTCAAATAATTTTTTTTTCAGTGTATGGAATTCATTTTTCTTTTATTCATGTTAAAGCTCATTAAATTTTATTAAATATAGCTTAATTAGTTTTAAAAATAATGGAATTTAAATGCCCCCCCTGCTCGTCGATGCATGTGCGGCATCTTACCAAAAAGTTGTTCATTACTGCTTGGAGAGTTGAGACAGGAATAGCCGCAATTGTTTCTCGAATGGATTGCCTTAGTTCATTCAAATTTGTTGGTTTTGCTTTCAAAACTTCCTGTTTGCAATAACCCCACAAGAAAAAGTCAGGTGCGGTAAGGTCAGGCGACCTGGGTGGCCAACGGAATGTGGAGTTTCTGGATATCAGCTTATTGGGAAATTTTCGTCGCAATTCTGTCATAACAGGTTGGGCTATATGAGGAGCTGCACCATCTTGCTGAAACCACACAGAGTTGAAATAAATTCTCATTCGGCGTAATTCTGGATAGAAAAACTCTCTCAACATGCTCAAGTAACGGTCTCCAGTAACCGTAACGGTGTGACCGTTTTCTTCGAAGAAGTAGGGCCCGACAATGCAGCGTGATGAAACTGCACACCACACTGTGACACGAAGTGGATGCAATTCCGTCTCATGGAGTATCTGTGGGTTGGAAGCACTCCATATTCGACAATTTTGTTTGTTTATGTTGCCGTTTAAATCGAAATGGGCCTCGTCAGACATGAAGGACAGTTTAACATGTTTCCATCCTCTTCCACCATTTGAAGCATCTTCTGGCAAAATTCCAATCGAATCGGCCAGTCTGCAGCGTTCAGTTTGTTGGCCATTTGAATTTTATATGGGAATAAGTCCAAATCTTTGTGCATAATTGACTGTAATGACTGTCTGCTTACACCCATTTGAGCAGATAAGCTTCTTGTCGAAACACGTGGATTGTTTTGTATGGCAGCAGCGATTGTTTCCTTCGTTCGAACTGAAGGGTTTCGATGGTAGGGTCTTCTGTTGACTGTCCCATGCTCGGCAAAATTGTTTACAAGTCTTATTATGGTCCATCTGCTCGGAGGATTGCCGCCAAACGTGCGCCTATACTCTCTTTGAACCGAAACTACGGACTCCAGTGCGTGATAACGGCGGACAATCCAAATTCTTGTTTCAGTGTCCCAGTTATCCATTTTTGTTAAATGTAAAAGTCAATCTGCAAAATAAAAAAAAAATTTACCAGATTCATTAAATAGAAAAAAAGTTATTTAGATTTTTTTTGGTAGCGGCTTTCATTAGCCACCCTGTACCTGTTGTACAGGGTGGCTGATGAATTTTGCTACATTAAGAAACTCAAATAATTTTTTTTTTCAGTGTATGGAATTCATTTTTCTTTTATTCATGTTAAAGCTCATTAAATTTTATTAAATATAGCTTAATTAGTTTTAAAAATAATGGAATTTAAATGCCCCCCCTGCTCGTCGATGCATGTGCGGCATCTTACCAAAAAGTTGTTCATTACTGCTTGGAGAGTTGAGACAGGAATAGCCGCAATTGTTTCTCGAATGGATTGCCTTAGTTCATTAAAATTTGTTGGTTTTGCTTTCAAGACTTCCTGTTTGCAATAACCCCACAAGAAAAAGTCAGGTGCGGTAATGTCAGGCGACCTGGGTGGCCAACGGAATGTGGAGTTTCTGGATATCAGCTTATTGGGAAATTTTCGTCGCAATTCTGTCATAACAGGTTGGGCTATATGAGGAGCTGCACCATCTTGCTGAAACCACACAGAGTTGAAATAAATTCTCATTCGGCGTAATTATGGATAGAAAAACTCTCTCAACATGCTCAAGTAACGGTCTCCAGTAACCGTAACGGTGTGACCGTTTTCTTCGAAGAAGTAGGGCCCGACAATGCAGCGTGATGAAACTGCGCACCACACTGTGACACGAAGTGGATGCAATTCCGTCTCATGGAGTATCTGTGGGTTGGAAGCACTCCATATTCGACAATTTTGTTTGTTTATGTTGCCATTTAAATCGAAATGGGCCTCGTCAGACATGAAAAGACAGTTCAACATGTTTCCATCCTCTTCCACCATTTGAAGCATCTTCTGGCAAAATTCCAAGCGAATCGGCAAGTCTGCAGCGTTCAGTTTGTTGGCCATTTGAATTTTATATGCGAATAAGTCCAAATCTTTGTGCATAATTGACTGTAATGACTGTCTGCTTACACCCATTTGAGCAGATAAGCTTCTTGTCGAAACACGTGGATTGTTTTGTATGGCAGCAGCGATTGTTTCCTTCGTTCGAACTGAAGGGTTTCGATGGTAGGGTCTTCCGTTGACTGTCCCATGCTCGGCAAAATTGTTTACAAGTCTTATTATGGTCCATCTGCTCGGAGGATTGCCGCCAAACGTGCGCCTATACTCTCTTTGAACCGAAACTACGGACTCCAGTGCGTGATAACGGCGGACAATCCAAATTCTTGTTTCAGTGTCCCAGTTACCCATTTTTGTTAAATGTAAAAGTCAATCTGCAAAATAAAAAAAAATTAACCAGATTCATTAAATAGAAAAAAAGTTATTTAGATTTTTTTTGGTAGCGGCTTTCATTAGCCACCCTGTACCTGTTGTACAGGGTGGCTGATGAATTTTGCTACATTAAGAAACTCAAATAATTTTTTTTTTTCAGTGTATGGAATTCATTTTTCTTTTATTCATGTTAAAGCTCATTAAATTTTATTAAATATAGCTTAATTAGTTTTAAAAATAATGGAATTTAAATGCCCCCCCTGCTCGTCGATGCATGTGCGGCATCTTACCAAAAAGTTGTTCATTACTGCTTGGAGAGTTGAGACAGGAATAGCCGCAATTGTTTCTCGAATGGATTGCCTTAGTTCATTCAAATTTGTTGGTTTTGCTTTCAAGACTTCCTGTTTGCAATAACCCCACAAGAAAAAGTCAGGTGCGGTAAGGTCAGGCGACCTGGGTGGCCAACGGAATGTGGAGTTTCTGGATATCAGCTTATTGGGAAATTTTCGTCGCAATTCTGTCATAACAGGTTGGGCTATATGAGGAGCTGCACCATCTTGCTGAAACCACACAGAGTTGAAATAAATTCTCATTCGGCGTAATTCTGGATAGAAAAACTCTCTCAACATGCTCAAGTAACGGTCTCCAGTAACCGTAACGGTGTGACCGTTTTCTTCGAAGAAGTAGGGCCCGACAATGCAGCGTGATGAAACTGCACACCACACTGTGACACGAAGTGGATGCAATTCCGTCTCATGGAGTATCTGTGGGTTGGAAGCACTCCATATTCGACAATTTTGTTTGTTTATGTTGCCGTTTAAATCGAAATGGGCCTCGTCAGACATGAAGGACAGTTTAACATGTTTCCATCCTCTTCCACCATTTGAAGCATCTTCTGGCAAAATTCCAATCGAATCGGCCAGTCTGCAGCGTTCAGTTTGTTGGCCATTTGAATTTTATATGGGAATAAGTCCAAATCTTTGTGCATAATTGACTGTAATGACTGTCTGCTTACACCCATTTGAGCTTCTTGTCGAAACACGTGGATTGTTTTGTATGGCAGCAGCTACAGCAGCGATTGTTTCCTCCGTTCGAACTGAAGGGTTTCGATGGTAAGGTCTTCTGTTGACTGTCCCATGCTCGGCAAAATTGTTTACAAGTCTTATTATGGTCCATCTGCTCGGAGGATTGCCGCCAAACGTGCGCCTATACTCTCTTTGAACCGAAACTACGGACTCCAGTGCGTGATAACGGCGGACAATCCAAATTCTTGTTTCAGTGTCCCAGTTACCCATTTTTGTTAAATGTAAAAGTCAATCTGCAAAATAAAAAAAAAATTAACCAGATTCATTAAATAGAAAAAAAGTTATTTAGATTTTTTTTGGTAGCGGCTTTCATTAGCCACCCTGTACCTGTTGTACAGGGTGGCTGATGAATTTTGCTACATTAAGAAACTCAAATAATTTTTTTTTTTCAGTGTATGGAATTCATTTTTCTTTTATTCATGTTAAAGCTCATTAAATTTTATTAAATATAGCTTAATTAGTTTTAAAAATAATGGAATTTAAGTGCCCCCCCTGCTCGTCGATGCATGTGCGGCATCTTACCAAAAAGTTGTTCATTACTGCTTGGAGAGTTGAGACAGGAATAGCCGCAATTGTTTCTCGAATGGATTGCCTTAGTTCATTAAAATTTGTTGGTTTTGCTTTCAAGACTTCCTGTTTGCAATAACCCCACAAGAAAAAGTCAGGTGCGGTAAGGTCAGGCGACCTGGGTGGCCAACGGAATGTGGAGTTTCTGGATATCAGCTTATTGGGAAATTTTCGTCGCAATTCTGTCATAACAGGTTGGGCTATATGAGGAGCTGCACCATCTTGCTGAAACCACACAGAGTTGAAATAAATTCTCATTCGGCGTAATTATGGATAGAAAAACTCTCTCAACATGCTCAAGTAACGGTCTCCAGTAACCGTAACGGTGTGACCGTTTTCTTCGAAGAAGTAGGGCCCGACAATGCAGCGTGATGAAACTGCACACCACACTGTGACACGAAGTGGATGCAATTCCGTCTCATGGAGTATCTGTGGGTTGGAAGCACTCCATATTCGACAATTTTGTTTGTTTATGTTGCCATTTAAATCGAAATGGGCCTCGTCAGACATGAAAAGACAGTTCAACATGTTTCCATCCTCTCCCACCATTTGAAGCATCTTCTGGCAAAATTCCAAGCGAATCGGCAAGTCTGCAGCGTTCAGTTTGTTGGCCATTTGAATTTTATATGCGAATAAGTCCAAATCTTTGTGCATAATTGACTGTAATGACTGTCTGCTTACACCCATTTGAGCAGATAAGCTTCTTGTCGAAACACGTGGATTGTTTTGTATGGCAGCAGCGATTGTTTCCTTCGTTCGAACTGAAGGGTTTCGATGGTAGGGTCTTCCGTTGACTGTCCCATGCTCGGCAAAATTGTTTACAAGTCTTATTATGGTCCATCTGCTCGGAGGATTGCCGCCAAACGTGCGCCTATACTCTCTTTGAACCGAAACTACGGACTCCAGTGCGTGATAACGGCGGACAATCCAAATTCTTGTTTCAGTGTCCCAGTTACCCATTTTTGTTAAATGTAAAAGTCAATCTGCAAAATAAAAAAAAAATTAACCAGATTCATTAAATAGAAAAAAAGTTATTTAGATTTTTTTTGGTAGCGGCTTTCATTAGCCACCCTGTACCTGTTGTACAGGGTGGCTGATGAATTTTGCTACATTAAGAAACTCAAATAATTTTTTTTTTTCAGTGTATGGAATTCATTTTTCTTTTATTCATGTTAAAGCTCATTAAATTTTATTAAATATAGCTTAATTAGTTTTAAAAATAATGGAATTTAAATGCCCCCCCTGCTCGTCGATGCATGTGCGGCATCTTACCAAAAAGTTGTTCATTACTGCTTGGAGAGTTGAGACAGGAATAGCCGCAATTGTTTCTCGAATGGATTGCCTTAGTTCATTCAAATTTGTTGGTTTTGCTTTCAAGACTTCCTGTTTGCAATAACCCCACAAGAAAAAGTCAGGTGCGGTAAGGTCAGGCGACCTGGGTGGCCAACGGAATGTGGAGTTTCTGGATATCAGCTTATTGGGAAATTTTCGTCGCAATTCTGTCATCACAGGTTGGGCTATATGAGGAGCTGCACCATCTTGCTGAAACCACACAGAGTTGAAATAAATTCTCATTCGGCGTAATTCTGGATAGAAAAACTCTCTCAACATGCTCAAGTAACGGTCTCCAGTAACCGTAACGGTGTGCCCGTTTTCTTCGAAGAAGTAGGGCCCGACAATGCAGCGTGATGAAACTGCACACCACACTGTGACACGAAGTGGATGCAATTCCGTCTCATGGAGTATCTGTGGGTTGGAAGCACTCCATATTCGACAATTTTGTTTGTTTATGTTGCCGTTTAAATCGAAATGGGCCTCGTCAGACATGAAGGACAGTTTAACATGTTTCCATCCTCTTCCACCATTTGAAGCATCTTCTGGCAAAATTCCAAGCGAATCGGCAAGTCTGCAGCGTTCAGTTTGTTGGCCATTTGAATTTTATATGCGAATAAGTCCAAATCTTTGTGCATAATTGACTGTAATGACTGTCTGCTTACACCCATTTGAGCAGATAAGCTTCTTGTCGAAACACGTGGATTGTTTTGTATGGCAGCAGCGATTGTTTCCTTCGTTCGAACTGAAGGGTTTCGATGGTAGGGTCTTCCGTTGACTGTCCCATGCTCGGCAAAATTGTTTACAAGTCTTATTATGGTCCATCTGCTCGGAGGATTGCCGCCAAACGTGCGCCTATACTCTCTTTGAACCGAAACTACGGACTCCAGTGCGTGATAACGGCGGACAATCCAAATTCTTGTTTCAGTGTCCCAGTTACCCATTTTTGTTAAATGTAAAAGTCAATCTGCAAAATAAAAAAAAAATTAACCAGATTCATTAAATAGAAAAAAAGTTATTTAGATTTTTTTTGGTAGCGGCTTTCATTAGCCACCCTGTACCTGTTGTACAGGGTGGCTGATGAATTTTGCTACATTAAGAAACTCAAATAATTTTTTTTTTTCAGTGTATGGAATTCATTTTTCTTTTATTCATGTTAAAGCTCATTAAATTTTATTAAATATAGCTTAATTAGTTTTAAAAATAATGGAATTTAAATGCCCCCCCTGCTCGTCGATGCATGTGCGGCATCTTACCAAAAAGTTGTTCATTACTGCTTGGAGAGTTGAGACAGGAATAGCCGCAATTGTTTCTCGAATGGATTGCCTTAGTTCATTCAAATTTGTTGGTTTTGCTTTCAAGACTTCCTGTTTGCAATAACCCCACAAGAAAAAGTCAGGTGCGGTAAGGTCAGGCGACCTGGGTGGCCAACGGAATGTGGAGTTTCTGGATATCAGCTTATTGGGAAATTTTCGTCGCAATTCTGTCATCACAGGTTGGGCTATATGAGGAGCTGCACCATCTTGCTGAAACCACACAGAGTTGAAATAAATTCTCATTCGGCGTAATTCTGGATAGAAAAACTCTCTCAACATGCTCAAGTAACGGTCTCCAGTAACCGTAACGGTGTGCCCGTTTTCTTCGAAGAAGTAGGGCCCGACAATGCAGCGTGATGAAACTGCACACCACACTGTGACACGAAGTGGATGAAATTCCGTCTCATGGAGTATCTGTGGGTTGGAAGCACTCCATATTCGACAATTTTGTTTGTTTATGTTGCCATTTAAATCGAAATGGGCCTCGTCAGACATGAAAAGACAGTTCAACATGTTTCCATCCTCTCCCACCATTTGAAGCATCTTCTGGCAAAATTCCAAGCGAATCGGCAAGTCTGCAGCATTCAGTTTGTTGGCCATTTGAATTTTATATGGGAATAAGTCCAAATCTTTGTGCATAATTGACTGTAATGACTGTCTGCTTACACCCATTTGAGCAGATAAGCTTCTTGTCGAAACACGTGGATTGTTTTGTATGGCAGCAGCGATTGTTTCCTTCGTTCGAACTGAAGGGTTTCAATGGTAGGGTCTTCTGTTGACTGTCCCATGCTCGGCAAAATTGTTTACAAGTCTTATTATGGTCGATCTGCTCGGAGGATTGCCGCCAAACGTGCGCCTATACTCTCTTTGAACCGAAACTACGGACTCCAGTGCGTGATAGCGGCGGACAATCCAAATTCTTGTTTCAGTGTCCCAGTTATCCATTTTTGTTAAATGTAAAAGTCAATCTGCAAAATAAAAAAAAAATTAACCAGATTCATTAAATAGAAAAAAAGTTATTTAAGTTTTTTTTGGTAGCGGCTTTCATCAGCCATACCAAATATTTTCTAGTGTTAGAGACAAATTAGTGTCCTCACTAGCAAGACATAATATTAAGGTGTTCATCCCAACTTTATTCGAAAAAGAAATAGAAATAAACTTTAGTACCTTCTTATTGGAATCTCAATCCGATGTAGAAGATCAGAAAATTGAAAATCAAACAAAAAATTTACAAATAGTAAATGCCAAAATGGTATAGACAATGGTACAATTCTTAAAGACCTCTTCGTCAATTCTGCCAGACTTTTATGGTAAAGCCGAGAACTTGAATAGCTTCTTAGATGCTCAAATTGGGGACACTCATGAAGCTATAGCAAGTGCTATGATAAAAACTAAGCTGAAAGGTACAGCCAGAAACCTTTTAAGCACTGATGATTCAATCATAGGTATAAAACAACAACTAAAATCAGCAATTAAATGTGAATCAGTAGAAGTTTTGACAGCAAAACTTCTAAATATCAACAACGTAGCAAAACTGCTAACCATAACACCACCAAAAAAGAAAAGTGGGCCTTATATAGACCATATATTTCTGACGAATTAACCTTAGAACTAGCAAACAAATATGCTGCACAATCTGCTGTTAAAGCAATGTGTAAGAATTGTTACAAAGAAAAAGCAAAAACAATTATGCAAGCCGGAACGTTGATATCAATGAACGATGCAATTCCTAAATTTACAAATAGTTGTACGGAAACAATGGACAACTCAAATTAAATTTTGGCATACTGCAGCAAAGCCAGTTTCCGCGGAGCTTACCGAAATAACAGCTACGGAGGCTGTCAAGGTAGAAATTTTAGACCTCAACCCCCAACACAACAACAAGCTAAGACAGACTAATAATTTTCAAAACAGAAAAATACATTTTACTAACCAATCGCGAACAAATACGCGCAATGTACGTAATTGCACCCAGCAGGAAAACCAGCAAACTCCACTTCAACAGAAAATAATAAAAAACTACGTTTACTTAATTTACACCTAAACAGCTACATATCTTCCAAAACTTCTTTAAATAAGTCAATTTTAACTCCCTTGATAGACACAGGAGCCGACATATCAATTATAAAAAAGGGACAAATTGATAGTAACATCACAATTAATAACTCCAAAATCACAGATTTAAAAGGCATTGGCCAGGGAATAACAAGCACACTAGGAACAGTTATAGCAGACTTAAAAGGAGATGATCTTTTAATAAGACACAAATTTCACATAGTAGATGACAATTTTCCAATGCCATGTGACGGAATTTTAGGGTTAGATTTTATAAAGAAATATAATTGCATTTTAAAGTACAGTAATACTATAATTCAAATGACAAATAGGCCAAATATCAACACAATAAGAGTACCCGATTGATCTGAAGTAATTCGCCAAATTAGCGATAATAATTATGAACTTTTTATTCGTCACCAAAAATTAACAGATGGTATTTTTGTTGCTAATACCTTAACAAATAAAGATCAAACCTTTGTTATAATAATAAACACCACAGGCAAAACCCCAGTTATTCAGAACTAGAATGTTAAAACAGAAAATTTAAATGAGCACATATTAATTAATGAGACTATAGATAATAACACTAACAGTAAAGAAAAATTAGAGAGATTAAAAAAGCATTTTCAAAATTTTCTTAGCAAACAATTAAATTCATTGTGTTCAGAATACATAGACATATTTGCAATAGAAACAGAACCTATAACTGCCAATAATTTTTACATACAATAATTACATATAAAAGATGTAAAGCCAGCCTATATAAAAAATTACAGATTACCACAAGCTCACAAGAGTAAAATAAACGAACAATTCAATAAATTAATAAAAAATGACATAATACAACCATCTATGTCAGAATACAATATCCTCATTAAATTAGTGCCTAAAAAATCATCACCCGGTAACACAGCGAAAAGACGGGGACTAGTCATTGATTCCAGAGCAGTAAACAAAAAATTAGCTGCAGATAAATTCCCACTCTCACGAATTGATGATATTCTAGATCAATTAGGAAGAGCAAAATATTTTTAATGTTTAGGCCTATTGCGAGATTTTCACCAAATGGAACTAGACCCAAACTCTAGAGATATTACATCGTATACAGCAGACGATGGCACTTACTGTTTCAAAAGATTCTCATGTGGCTTGAAAGTAGCCCCAAATTTATTTCAAGGAATGATGACTCTAGCATTTGCAGGTCTTAAACCATCCGAAGCATTTCTATATATGGATGATTTAGTAGTATTAGGATGCTCCGAAAAGCATATGATCACCAATTTAAGAGATGTATTTTCAACTTGTAGAAAATATAATCTAAATTTACACCCCGATAAGTGTTAATTTTTTAGTAAGGAAGTTACTTATCTTGGACACAAATGCACAAGAAAAAGAATTCTGCCAGACCCAAATAAATTTAAAATTGTTCAAAATTACCCAGTTCCAAAAAATTCTGATGAAGTCAAACGATTTGTTGCATTTTGTAACTTTTACCGCAGTTTCGTACCAAATTTTAAAGCATATTTTAGAATTTTAACAAGATTATGTAAAAAGAATATTTCCTTGGATTGGACAGAGGAATGTCAAAAGGTTTTTGTCTATTTAAAGGAGGCTTTAATTAGTCCAAATATTTTACAATATCCGAACTTCAATAAAGAATTTTGTATAACAACAGATGGAAGAGGCTTTGCCTGCGGCGCAGTTCTTGGTCAAGAATATGAACTCGAACAATTACCAATTGCCCATGCGTCAAGATCATTCACAAAAGGCGAAATTAATAAAGCAACAATAGAAAAAGAATTAGCAGCAATTCATTGGGCCATCACTTACTTTAGACCATACGTTTATGGCAGAAAATTTGTAATTATAACAGACCATCGCCCCTTAACATACCTTTTCTGAACGAAAAATCCTTCATCAAAATTAATTAGAGTTAGATTGGATTTGGAAGAATATGACTTTGAGGTGGATTATATTGCTGGAAAAAAAAATTACGTAGCTGATGCACTATTGCGCATTAATATAAATAAGCTTAAAGAAATGTCAATAGAAGCATGTAAAATATTAAAAGTTACGAAAATATCGGAAACTAGACCAGTAATAATATTAGAAAAGAAGAAACTAAAAGTCACAAAGAGAACCCTATAATATATGAAGCGCTTAGTAAATATGAAGTTAAAAAACATGAAATAGAAGAAATTCTTTATAAATATCACGATGACCCTGTTAATGGTGGCCACCCAGGAATCAACCGTATAACCAACAAAATAAGACAAAAATATTTCTGGAAAAATTACACTAAAAAATATATGAAAAAATGCATTCATTGCAACAAAAACAAAACTAATACACACCTGAAAGAACCCATGACAATAACGGAGACACCTCCGTTTTGATATAGTACAAATTGACACACTCTGACCATTACCGAAATTAATAAATGAAAATGAATACGCAGTGACTATTGTATGCGACCGTACTAAATATATTGCGATCCCAGTTCAAAGCAAATATGCAATAACAGTTGCTGCAGTTGATGAAATCAATCATAACGGATATGGGAACTGAAAACAAAAATAGCTTATTTGAAGAACTATGCAAACTTCTCAAAATTAAGCATAAAACCTCAACACCATACCATCATCAAACTTCAGGTACTATTGAACGTAGCCATTGAACATTCAATGAATATTTATGTACGTTCTTACATATCCATTGAAAAAAAAAAACGATTGGGGCGAGTTTTTCAAATATTTTTCGTATTGTTATAATACAACACCTTCCACAGTAAATGGTCACTCTCCGTTTGATCTCTCTTTCTCTCTTTATGGCGCGATATACAACAGGTATATCATCATAAACCTCCTAAGAGATTTTTGCGCCAAGCTTCTCTTCCAATTTGTGGTGTGCCGATTTGAATTTTCCCTACAAATTGGTGGGACCTACAGTTTTTTGCCGACTCCGAACGGCATCTACAAAGGAGACGAATTTTTGCTGAGAAGCCTGTCATGGCAGAAATACACTCGGAGAGTTTGCCAAACCACTGCCGAGGGGCGACCCCGTTTTGAAAAACTTTTTTCAAATCACTTTTGATGTTACCTGTACCAGGGCTCGAACCATGGACCTTCGGTGTGGTAGGCCGGCAACACTACCTCCACACCACGGCGGCCGCCTCCGTTTGATCTAGTTGTTGGAAAAACACCCCTGACTTACTATTTTTTACAAGAAAATATAGTTAGCCCAGTTTATAACCATAAGGAAATTAAGTATAGGTTACAAAGACCTACAAAATGAGTGCAAGAAGCAAAGAAAAGCCCAAAAATTTATTATGATGGAAATATTCGCAGTAAGGAAATAAATATAGGAGATTTGGTATTAGTTAAAGACGAAACAGGTCATAAGTTAGATAGTACATCTTAAGAGCCCTACAAGGTAGAAAATATTGATAATAATAACAATTTTACCTTAATTCCTTATAGAGTAGAAAATATCGATAAGAGAAACAATTATACTTTTAGTTATAAAAATAAGAATATCATAGTACATAAAAATTGTCTTAAATTTTTAGAATAAAAACAGTTCATTTGCTAGCATAAACACAAAACTAATTATAAATTTTCCATTTAAACACTTCGCAAAAGAATAGCATAACTTCAAATACAAGCTAAATAAAACCAAACTTAATAATAACGGAAACATCAAGTCAAGTACATTTGTAATTATGTCATAAAATTTTATTGAAATAGAATGCTCATACATCAATGTCACAAATGTATAACCATTCTTTTAAAGAGAGGAGGTGTAGTGTATCACCAAATACATCTATACTACTTATAAAATCGCTAAAAAGCTATGTACGGAATTGGCTTCGCACAGAATGCTCCGATTTGAAAGCGGTTTTTTGCATTGTAAAGTTTAGCTGTGTGAGATGGACTTTTTTTTATATAATGTGAAGGAATATATAAAGGGGGCGTGGCAAATCGGACAAAATGTCGTAAAAAAAACATAAATTTTTTGTTTACACAGCCATACTTCGTAACCTAATCAACCGATTAGAATGAATCTTCCTTGAAGTTAAACTTTGAAATATTTACTTTCGTTCTGCATCAAAAAAAATAGTTGATCTCTTTCTAATTTAACCAAAATTGTTTAAACAAAAGCAGCACTTTTTCCAAAAAAATCTGTTTGTGTGTTTGTTCGCTGCCAACCGAATAAGTCAGAGTGCTTTAAGCGACAGCTGTGGTGAGCCATTCATTTGATGAATTCGCGAAAGAGCTCTTTAGCATTACTTCACTTCGGACGTATGCATGTATTTATATATGTATGTTACATAATTTCGCTTTTATTTCGGCTTCACATACATATTTATGCATGGTGCCAGATTAATGCAACAAAAAAGGAAAAAAATGCATGCATATTTTTAAACATACAATATACTCCTAAATTTTAAACAAAAGTACTATGTTTTCGTATGTTTGTATGTATATATGCATATATGTACTTATTTGTTTCAATTATAAAGTTGTTTTAAACATTATCAACCTGTGTGAAACAAGGTGCGGGTTGCTAGTATATATATAAAAGACACGAGCTATGAATTTCATTTAATGTTTACACGACATAGGTAGCCACACGTCCCAATTCCAAAACCTACCCATTATATACATATTTCATGAATTTTACATAGAATAATACTCGTTACATAAATATTTTCCATGTTTACGCGACATAGGTAGCCACACGTCCCAATTCCAAAACTTACCCATTATATACATATTTCATGAATTTTACATAGAGTAATACTCGTTACATAAATATTTTCCATGAATTGTATAGAATCTCATTATAACGCATGGATTACATTATATTTTATGATTATTACATTATATTTACTCATCACAACTTATGAACTCACCTTTAGATTTAAGTGTTAAATTTGGAACGATTTGGGACGTGTGGCAACCACGCATAAATCACCCCACACCAATTCGCCGCACAGCTGACAGCTGGTCGGCCATCATTTTTTCTTTTTTTATATTGTCATTGTTTTTTTTTTGGCAAACACCGTGTTGAAGACATGGATGAAAATTTGATACAATTTGAATAATACATACTTACTTTCTAAAACTTACCTTTTATCCATGAATATACGTACCTCTAAACGGCATACATATATTGTTAAATTTATACTTACCTTGAATTGAATACTTAACTTAAATGATACTTACCATTTATATTATACTTTCCTTAAATTATACTTACCTTAAATTATACTTACCTATAAAATTCGAACAACCCTAATGTAACATTGAAAACCAAATTGGAAAACTACCGCTCTTTTCTATTTATTTACTTACCTTCACATATGTATGTATGTTTGTACGCTCACTGCACAGCTTAGCGGGCGGTCATCTGCGCCCTCTAAGAGCAGTTGTCGTTGAGCGCGCGGTATAAAGACTTCTTTCCTAAATTATTAAACTTAAAGCTTCCTGTTCATAAATTGTCAAAGTTAGAGTGTATACTAAAAACTAAAATTGTGAACTAAAAGTGAAATACATATTGTAAAAGAACCAAATTTGAAATAACTAAATTAAACCTAGAGTAAATTAACTACTAAAATATTAAAACTAAACAATATCGTGTTCTTATTTCCAAAGGAAATAGTGCGAGTGCAAAGTGGTGATTGCCCTACCCCCTGCATTAGTGAAACCTAAACATGGTCCTCTCGGTGCAAAAAAAGTGAACCAGCGAAAGAACCTATTTATTTTTGTGAAAAACGCTATTTTTTTCAAAAAATTAAAACTTGTAAAGAATTACCCTTGTAAAAAAGACAAAATATTGCAAAAAATATTAAACACATTCAACTGTACTCACTTGCAGTTCACAGCCAGCTTCACTAGGGTGCTCCTAAAAACCAAAGAAACAAATTTGAAAGTGACAAAGAAATTAATAAAACTGGCAAATTGTGCTGAATAAGCAAACAAAATAAGTAAAAATAAAGTGAAGCCAGAAACCTGAAAAAAAGGCTTTAAAATATTTGGAAAAAACAGGAAAAAACCTGAAAATAGAAAATTTATATAAAATTAGATAAAGGCAAATAAAAAGCGGTATACTGCTACATTAAAAGTGGGTGCTCCGAAAAAACTGAAAATAAAAGAAAAAATAATAAAAAACCTGAAAAACAACAAAGTTATTACATACTACAAAAAGATTATTAGTTTTATAAAGTGGTGCTCCGGAAAACCTGAAAAAAAAAAAAAAAAATCTATATAATAAACGGTGAAAAGGACAAAAGGTGAAACAGTAGGGCTTGAAAAAATCTGAAAATAAAAATTAAAAATATTTTTGCAAAGTGTGTGTGAAAAAGCTGAAAAAAAGAAAGAAAATACGAAAAAAAAAAAAGCTGAGAAAAAAAATTATTGAATAAACAAGCGAATAATATTTTCTGAAAAAAACCTAAAAGACAAAAATTTCGAGAAATATTAGAGAAAAATAAAGGAAATAGAGTTAATGGTGAAAAGTTGAAAACCTGAAAAAATAAAACTAAAATAAATATATACATACATATACCCTAAAAAAGAAAAAATAATTTTAAATTAAAAAACACAAAAGGGTCTAATTTTAAAAATTGGAAAAATATATATACATATACCCAAAAAAAAGGAAAAATTTAAATTAAAGGGTCTAATTCGAAAAATTAGAAAAATCGAAAATCATCGCCAGGTACAGTTGACCACATCAGCAGCAAGAACAACCGCAACAGCAAAAACTAGCAGCCGGCATCAGAAACCCCCGTTATCGAGGAAAGAAGCAATAAACCCATAGCACAAAACAGGTAGTCAGTTACCAGAACAAACGGATATTTAAGGTAGTATATGAGAAACCTCTTATGGTCTCAATTTACGCTGTCATAAAAAACTCAGATTTACATACACAACCCCTCTAATCCGCTAAGGCATACAAATCAAATACATATTTATATACTTCATATATTATATATGTAGCCTCATAAACTTACTTAATATTTATACACATATATATCACGCCTTTTCGCCTTATCCATTTACCACATAAACCCCGCTATAAGTTCACAAACCTCACAGCCGTATAAAAACTCCGCTATAAGACGACAACAAAAATTCAATCACATTGAAACCACTGCCAAATATCACTTTTGCTCATTCCCACATATTCTCACCGCATTTTTGTTTGTTTAATAACCAACCACAAGTAACAGTTGCATAAATCTATGTACTTGTACTCAGATGCGCTGAGACAGGTACATTCCAATAAGTGCAGCTGCTAACAAAAGGCACAGTGGGCCGCAACTTATAAAAACGGTCTCAAATATACAGTGGGAAAAAACACATACAAATTGAAGCAAATTATTTATTTAGAGTAAAATAAATAAAAACTCCATTAGTATTACCCATATTAGTGTTAAATGCACTACAATTAGTTATTAACATTATTATCACCTCTAGTGTACGGCTTAAACACACTTCCTTCAAATATTTTTGTGTACTCCTTATACACTTCTTCTTAAATATTTCAGTGTACTTCTAATACACTTGTTCCAAAATATTTCTGTGTACTCCTTATACACATTGAATAAAAATATTTTTGTGTACTCGTTATACACAGTTAATAAAATATTTCTGTGTACTCCTTAATACACACCTTCTTCAAGAAAAAATATTTCCTAAGGCACGGTTTTTTATAGAATAACCTCATAAAAATGGCTGAAGATAAAGTTGAAAAAAGTCTGAATCTACCAGCACCCCCACAAGGACCTAAAACACGGTCAAAATCTCAAGCGGAAGAAGAAGAATTTTCTCAGATTTTGAAAAAATCCCTGTTCGAGTTAACAAAACTCGAAAAACTCTGCGAAAAATGGGGGAACACCGATGAGACAAACCACACGAAACCAAGTTTGCAGACATACTTGGAGGAACTCAACAGGCATGTAGCAGCAGTGGAACGGGCATATGAAGCAGCGCACCTGAATCTCACGGATGAACGGTCCCTGGCAGCTCTGACCGAAAAATACGACAAAGTATGCTCACAAGGACGAGAATAAATGAGCGTCTCGCAATACTGGAACCAGGCCCCATAATGCAAACGAACGAAACAGCAGCAGCAGCTCCGGCGAGATCCGAATCCTACCTCAAAGTCCCCGCATGCGATACAGAAGTGTTCCACGGAGGGTACGACACTTGGCCATCCTTCAGAGATATGTTCACGGCAGTGTACATAAATCACCCCAAACTCTCTGAAGTACAAAAATTATACCACTTGAGACAAAAAACCCGTGGAAAAGCCCTTCTCATTATTCAAAAATACCCTCTTAATGACCAAAACTTCGAACTAGCCTGGGGGGCCCTTAAGTCCAGATACGAGAACCGTAGAATTCTCGTGGACAATCAACTAAAAACCCTTTTCAATATTAAGCCTGTATTCTATGAAAGTGGGGAAAGAATTCAGGAAGTTCAAACCACAATTAATAACTGCCTGTCTACCCTTAACTCCAACAATGTACCCACTAGCAATTGGGATCCTATCCTTATATATTTATGTTCATCTAAACTTCCCGATGAAACTCTAGCGCTATGGAAACAATCTCTTGAGTCTAGGAAAGAATTACCCCAATGGTCGGAGATGGATAAATTCCTCACGGCCAGATACGAAGTTGTAGAACGGCTCGGTACCTACAGACCGAGTAAGCCTCGGAACTCAAATTCGAGCTTCAACCAACGAGCGTCAACACCCCAAAATAATTCCTTTAGAAACAAGTCTCATTCTTATCATAGCGAGCAAGCGCGGCAGGTGTCCTGCAAGTTATGCAATTCCAACCATTCGATGATGAATTGCGTAAAATTCAAGCAATTATCGGTGGCAGAACGTAATAAATTTGTAACTGATAATAACTACTGTAAAAACTGTCTGGCCTTTTCCCATATAGAGTCTGAGTGTGCTAGCAATTTTAAATGTGTATATTGCCAGAAGCGACACCACTCCCTGCTTCATTATCAAAACCGTCCATCCAACTCCAACAATGCCCGCCATTCTCATCGAAGGAATCTTACCAAGGTCACTCCTCAAATAAACAATGACCAAGAAAAACCTTCGACTTCCAAACAGGCAATGCAATCGCAAGACTTGCGGGCGGAAACTTCTTCATCTAATCAAACCACAGTTCTTTCGCACTTCTCTGCTAACAAAGAGAGAACACTATTGCCTACAGCGATAGTTCCGGTTCTCCATAGAGGAGAAACCTTCAAAATCCGGGCGTTGGTAGACCAGGGTTCCCAAAAATCCTTCGTTTCTTCCAAAATTCAGAAATTACTCGGTTTACCAACCAAGAAAATAAGTTACCAAATATTAGGTATGGGCGGACGAATAGTCCAAAACTCGAATAAAACCTGTTCTCTAACAATTTGTTCCTTGGATTTAAAAACCCAAATCAGAACCCAAGCGATAGTTCTTCCGCAATTAACCCACTTCCTGCCTTCTTCTAAAGTAGAGATCGACGAGCTTCAAAAGTTCTCCTCTCTTACACTAGCGGACCCCAACTTCTATGCTCCAGGTAGAATAGATATGGTGATTGGTAGTGACATACTTCCACAAATCCTCCTTCAAGGTCTCGAAACCAACGTCGCTGGTAGCCTCATAGCACAAAATACCATATTCGGATGGATACTGAGTGGCCCGATAACTGAGACAATTTCGTCATTTTCCACTAATATAATCGAAGGACCTGATGACTCCCTCAATGAACTCCTTAAAAATTTCTGGGAGCAGGAAGAAGTTAATTCCGCCACACCCTTAACAGACGAAGATACGTTCTGCGAAGAACTCTATAAAAAGACCACCATTAGACAAGAAGATGGTCGATATATGGTAAAACTGCCATTCAAACAAAATTTCCCGGAGACATTAGCCCTCGGTCACTCACGACCCGCTGCTCAACAGCAGTATATTAGCATAGAAAGATCATTGGAAAAGAAACCAGAATTAAAAGAAAAATATTCCGAAGTACTGCAAGAATATCTAACTCTGAATCACATGGAACCCACTTCACCCCTCGAAATTATCAAGGATGGCAAATACTACTCATTTTATTTGCCCCATCATGCTGTCATAAAGCCCGACAGCAAAACAACAAAGGTACGGATCGTTTTTAATGCCTCAAAACTCTCGCATTCAGGAAGTTCGTTAAACGACGTACTACACACTGGTCCGACCCTGCAGAACGACTTGATGCTTGTAATACTACAATGGCGCCTCTACAAGTTCGTTTTTAATGGCGACATCGAAAAGATGTACCGCCAAATACTCGTACACCCTGAAGATCAGGACTATCAGCGAATCATAGTACGCAGATCTCCAAAATCACCGCTCGAAGATTTCAAACTGAAAACAGTTACGTTTGGTGTCAACTGTGCACCATACCTAGCTATTCGTACCCTCCACCAGCTAGCTAAAGACACCAAAGATGAATTCCCAACCGCCCATAATGTACTTCTGCATGAGACTTATGTAGATGACATCCTCTCGGGCGGATACAATCTACAGTCCACAATAAATTCCATGAATGAAGCTATCGAAGCATTAAAATCAGCCGGCTTCCCCCTGAAGAAAATGACGGCCAATCACCCAGACATATTGAAGTCTATTCCAAAATCTGACCTCCTTGACGCAGATTTTCTTAAGTTCCATGATGCCAGTTCGACAAAAACACTGGGTATAAAATGGAATGCTCTTACTGACCTCTTTTCGTACTCGTATGACCCCCTACCAGCCGCTAATTCAACCACAAATCGACAAATATTGTCGGCAATTGCGAAATTGTTTGACCCGGCAGGATGGCTAGCGCCAATAATGATTTTAGCCAAAGCTCTCCTCCAACAACTGTGGTTGGAAGGAACAGACTGGGATGAACACGTCAAACCCCTCTCCTTCCATAAATGGAACGTCTTTAGGGAAAATCTTTCTGCTATAAGTAATATAAAAATCCCTCGATGGGTCGACTTTTCTCCTGATAAACCTTTCCAAATGCACGGATTTTCCGATGCCTCAGAAAAAGCCTTCTGCGCTTGCGTTTATCTTAGAGTACAGTCCACTGAAAACACTTATACAACCCATCTGTTGGTTGCAAAAAGCAAAGTCGCCCCTTTAAAGACAGTCAGCCTTCCTCGTCTAGAGCTATGTGGAGCAGTACTACTCTCCAAACTAGTTGGACAGATATGCTCTCATTTAAATTTGCCCTCGCACGAGCTGTTCCTCTGGTCAGATTCCTCAATCGTGCTAGCCTGGTTAGAAAAACCGTCCCACACATGGAAGACTTACGTAGCGAATCGGACTGCCGAAATTCTGAAAAATGTTAGCAACGCCACGTGGCGTCATGTGTCAAGTAGGGACAACCCCGCAGATCTTGGTACCCGTGGATGCAAACCCCAAGATTTAGCGGAATCTTCGCTGTGGTGGAAAGGCCCCGAGTGGCTATCTCTATCTCCCACATCATGGCCCAATACAGCACCTCCAAACATCAGTCCACCAGAAGAAAAGCGAATCGAAGCATTCCATACGGTGGATATCCTGGATCCATTGGAACGTTTTTCCTCCTTCGCCAGAGCTCTTCGGGTCATTGCATATGTGTATCGTTTCATCCACAAAGCGAAAAAACAACAAATCAACAAATCAAGAAGAGATTTGCCATGCCAAAGAACGCCTTATCATCGTAACCCAACAAATGTACTATGCCGACACAATATCATTATTAAAAGCCTCTAAGCCGATAAGTAAGAAGAGTCCGCTCTTGCCATTGAACCCGATGTTAGACGAGAAAGAAATATTGCGCGTGAATGGACGCCTAAGTCACGCCCCACTCAGCTATAGTGAACGTCATCCGATCATCATTCCTGAATCCTCAAAATTTTGTATCCTTTTCCTCGAATTCACTCATAATCGTCTAGTCCATGCAGAAAAGCAACTCATGCTTCGGATGGTACAGCAAGAATATTATGTTCCGCGCTTGAAGCAAAAGATAAAGTCGTGTATTTTCCACTGTAAGACGTGCACGATCCACAAGCAGAAAATGAATTCCCAGATTATGGCCGCACTGCCAGCCGAAAGGTCAACGTATACTTTCCCATTCCACACGACCGGAGTCGATTTTGCTGGCCCATTCCTCGTCAAAACTTCAACCCTCCGACACGCCTCCTACTCCAAAGCCTATGTCTGCGTCTTTGTTTGTTTTTCAACTAAAGCCATACATCTTGAAGTCTGTTCAAACTTGACCACCGAAGCATTTAGAGCAGCCTTTGCGCGTTTTGTTGGCCGCCGCGGAATGCCGCACAAAATAATTTCCGACAACGGAAAGACCTTTATCGGCGCTCATAGAGCCATGCAAAAGGAAATCCCTCTTTTCATCAAAGAAGCAGGTCAAGACATCGCTGGAAAATATGCTCCCCTAGGCCTTTCTTGGCAATTCATACCACCATATGCTCCTCACATGGGTGGTCTATGGGAAGCAGCAGTTAAAAGTTTTAAAACCCATTTAACAAAAGTAGCCGGCAATCATAAGTTCTCCTTCGAAGAGTTCACGACCCTCATCGTTCGTATTGAAGGAGTCCTCAACTCCAGGCCTATCTCTCCCATGTCAGAGGACCCTACGGACCTACTCGCATTAACACCAGGACATTTTCTGCGTGGTGCCCCCCTACTGTCCCTGCCGGAACCAAATGCCGAAAATCTAAACCCAACTCGTAAATGGCAATTGCTCAAAGTCTTACATCATCAATTCAGCAACCGCTGGAAGAACGAGTATCTTCAACAACTGCACAAACGACAAAAATGGAAAACCCCCCAAACAAACCTGAAAGAAGGCGATCTAGTCGTTGTTAAAGATGATCTGTTGCCACTCAATGAGTGGCGCCTCGGACGCGTTTCAAAGCTGCACGCAGGACCCGATGGAAATGTTCGCGTCCTCGATATCCGTACTCAAAACGGAATAATAACGCGAAACATCACCAAAATCTGTTTATTGACTCCCTCCTAATTCTCTTGTAACTTTCCTCCCAGCCAGAATTATATTATCCTCATTTCAACCTCAATTTACCATAATGTTGAGTACCTTTTCTCCTTTCTAACGTTTCTCTCCGCAGATATCATCATGGAACTGGGAAAATGTCGCCTTTGCTGCCGCCAGCACGCTTTGCGCCAATGTCACGCATTTTTGATTATGACTCCCGCAGAGCGATACGAGTCAGCACGCGCCCATCGCTACTGCGTAAACTGTTTGGCCACGTCGCATACCACTGGTGATTGCAATTCCGCCGGCAGCTGCCGCCACTGCGGTCGATCGCATCACACTTTGTTGCATCGCCCGTCCGCTCCAACGTCGTCACGCCACCAACACTCGACGCCCCCGCCACCAGCACGTCAAAGACGCGAGGAACAACGTGCTAGAACTAGACGGCGTGTAATTGAACGGCCAGTAACTCGTTTGCAGAGCCGTAGTGGTAGCCAACGCCACATCAGAAAATTGGTCAACCAAGCAAAGGTTACTCTACAAAAACTGCAAGAGCTTTTAAATGTGTCAACTCCGCAGGCCGGCCGCCATGTTGAAGACATGGATGAAAATATGATGCAATTTGAATAATACATACTTACTTTCTAAAACTTACCTTTTATCCATGAATATACGTACCTCTAAACGGCATACATATATTGTTAAATTTATACTTACCTTGAATTGAATACTTAACTTAAATGATACTTACCATTTATATTATACTTGCCTTAAATTATACTTACCTTAAATTATACTTACCTATAAAATTCGAACAACCCTAATGTAACATTGAAAAACAAATTGGAAAACTACCGCTCTTTTCTATTTATTTACTTACCTTCACATATGTATGTATGTTTGTACGCTCACTGCGCCCTCTAAGAGCAGTTGTCGTTGAGCGCGCGGTATAAAGACTTCTTTCCTAAATTATTAAACTTAAAGCTTCCTGTTCATAAATTGTCAAAGTTAGAGTGTATACTAAAAACTAAAATTGTGAACTAAAAGTGAAATACATATTGTAAAAGAACCAAATTTGAAATAACTAAATTAAACCTAGAGTAAATTAACTACTAAAATATTAAAACTAAACAATATCGTGTTCTTATTTCCAAAGGAAATAGTGCGAGTGCAAAGTGGTGAGTGCCCTACCCCCTGCATTAGTGAAACCTAAACACACCGCTTTTTATCTAATTTATTATTATTATCGTTTTTTTGGCAAAAGTTGGCACCGGCCCTTTTATAATTATCATTCTTTTTATATTACTATTGGTTTCTATTAAATTCTTGTTCCTTTTATGCACCGGCAAATGTGAATAAAAGAAAATTTTGAGTGAGAAGTAGCAATCAACTAATCAAAGTGTTATTTTATAAATAAAAGGATTAAATAATAGATTTCCAGAGTGAAATAGAGAGACATTGTGCACAGTGCATAATAGTCCAATATTTTCCTAACTTCACGCATCGTTGCATAAATAAAGGTCAAGAAGAGTGCACTAAAAATTAGTTTGTGGCGTATATTGCATCAGCAATTCATACATGTACCTACAAATTTAAATAAGAAACAGCAACAAACATACATACAAATATAGTGGCAAGCACAAACAATCATCTAGGCAAAGGATTATCGTGGATCAGGAGCGACCGAAACCAACTGCTATAAAGCGACACGAAACCCATCATCGCCAACCGTGAGTATTACATGAAATTATACATGGTCCTTCTTCGCCATTGAAGAAACCAGCCCCTACCCATATAATATATTATAATTTAAAATTATAATCCCAATATATACAATTCTCGAATTTCTATTTGTTGGCTCCCGCCAAAAACAACTTTTTCCCGCCAAATTCAATATCTCGGTCAACCCAAATCTTTTACGGCGAAAATTCTCACAAATACATGTTAAAATAAACACTTAAATTCCTTGCGGTACAAAAATAAATATATAACCAGAAGACAGTGGGCCTTATAGCCAATTTCACCCAACAAAAAATAATCAATAAATTTCTCACAGTTGGATTAAAAATCAAGTCTCTAAGCTTTAACAAGTAAAATTCCGTGGCAAAGCCAAATAAAAACTAAATTATATATTGCGCAAATCCCATAAAATTAATTAATTAAATTAAGATATTCCAACAATCCACTGCTCCCTGTAATAAATACTTTGCCACACATTAATAAACAGCATACGGTGATATATCCTCTGAACAGTGGTACAATACTGCTACATCCCCCATCAAACTTTTTTTCCTAAATAAACGCAACAGTCTCTACAAACAATCCCCAAAATTGCCACCGTAAAATTCAGTAAATCATTTTTCAAAATGACTACCGTTGCCGAAAATAAATTTATTTCCGAAACGGATATTTTTACGGATTACTGCACTCGGTTCCGCTCAACCCCAATCCAAGATAATACCGAGGCAGCCCTAAAATTAAAAGACAAAAATATAGACGTTTTTTGGTCTAGAGTACAGAGCGCCTATGATCTAATAGTAGAGACAGACGACCAGGACCTCCCCAAGGACTTTAAGTCCGCCGCTTTCGGTAAATACCGAGCCTGCCTAATCGCATATGAGGACACCAAAGCTCAAATAGGCGACCAACTCCAACTCATAGCATTGAGTAACCCCGCGCCTAAAGAGCAACCCCAAACCCCCCAAAGAGTCCTCCCATATGAACCTGAAAGTCCCTCCATGTGATACAGACATTTTTTATGGAGGGTATGATCAATGGCCGTCCTTCCGAGAAATGTTCACGGCGGTCTATATCAACCACTCGAAACTCTCCAGTGCCCAGAAACTGTATCACCTCAGACATAAGACTAAAGGAAAGGCAGGTCAAATAGTAGAACAATTCCCGCTAAGCGACGACAATTTTTCCCTAGCATGGGAAGCTCTCAAGTCGCGTTATGAAAACAAAAGAGTCCTGGTCGACAACGAAATACGAATACTAATGAATTTAAAAACGATTCAATCGGAAAACAGCGATGAGATCCAGAGGCTACAATCCTCAGTAAACAACTGTCTCCAAATTCTAGCGACACAACAAGTCGAAACCTCCAGTTGGGATCCCATACTTATATATCTGGTGACCTCAAAACCTCCAGAGAATACAGTTGCCCTGTGGGAGCAATCATTAAGCTCCAGAAGAGATCTGCCGAACTGGTCCCAAATGAACCAGTTTCTGACCACTCGCTACGAGATAGTGGAAAGGGTGGATCAATGGCGACCTGCCAAACCCCGATATAATCCACCCTCCACAAACTTCTCAAGGCCTCACCCCAGTCAAAACAATTCCCAGTTCAGGCAGGCTCAACCCCAAAACCACAGCAACAACTCCCTTACGCAAACCAAATCTCACGCCACAGAGCACCAAAAATTGTATACTTGCAAATTATGCAAACAGTCCACCCACACTCTACAAAGCTGTTTGCGGTATAAAAGGTTGCCAATCTCAGAGCGTAACAAATTCGTACGATAAAATAATATTTGCGAAAATTGTTTAGCTCAAACCCATGTGCTAAAAGACTGCCAAAGCACGAGAACGTGCATGCACTGCCAAGGCCGGCATAACACCACCCTTCACGACACAGCAACCCCCAGCACCAGTTCCGGAATCCAAAGGACGCGATCCCAGGTAGCCACAATAGAAGCCAGCAATCCCAGGCTTCAGGACGTCAGCCAGGCGGCACCCCAGGAAGGAGAACCCTCTACGCCCAACAGTTCCCAAGCACAATCGTTCCATGCTGATAATGATAACCAAATCATACTCCCTACAGCAATAGTCTTGGTAGAACATAGAGGGGATCTATTCAAGCTTAGAGCCTTAGTGGACCAAGGCTCCGAAAGAAGCTTCATATCCGCCAAAGCTCAGACCAAACTCGGGCTTCCCTATACCCACTCCCTGTTTGAAATATCGGGTATGGGAGGCGGAGTGGTACAAACATCCAACAAGCTGTGCTCGTTGACCCTAGTCTCAAATGAAAATAAGCTGAGAATAATAGCCCAGGCAATAGTGCTTCCCCGGCTCACTAGGCAGCTCCCAACATTCAGGCTGAATGACAGCCAAAGACGCAAATGGTCCCATCTCAAATTAGCAGACCAGAACTCCCAGAACCTATCCCATCGATCTGGTATTGGGTAGTGATATTATCCCTCAAATAATACTAAATGGTATAGAAAAGATCTCTCCCAGCCTGCTAGCCCAAAATACAATATTTGGATGGATCATTAGCGGCCAAACTCCCGAAAAAGTTAGAGCACATTCCTCACAAGCATGGGAAATTACGAATATTCAGCTAAATGAACAGCTGAGACAATTCTAGGAAATCGAGGAGATACCCAGAACTCGAGTGGAAACCCCCGAAGATCAAATGTGCGAAGAGCTCTATCAAATGCCGTCGTCAGGCCAGACAAAAAGACAACAAAAGTCAGAGTTGTATTCAATGCTTCCAAGAAGTCAGGTTCCGGTCACTCCCTTACCGATGTGTTATGTACCGGACCAACCCTCCAACCCGATCTCCGACTTATGTTGTTAAAATGGCGGACATATAAATATGTGTTTAATGGCGATGTAGAAAAAATGTACCGCCAGATACTCTTACACCCCGATGACCGAGACTACCAACGGATAATATTCCGAACTCCCGAAGACAGTCCAATAAAGGACTTTAAGTTGAAAACGGTCACCTTTGGGGTGAACTGCGCTCTCTTCCTGGATATTCGCACGCTACACGAGCTGTCGAAAGATATAGCCGACTCCCATCCACGCGCAGCTCCAATATTAAAGTCCGAGACGTATGTTGACCATATTTTATCCGACAGTCATGATCTTCCCTCAGCCGAGCAATCCCTAAAAGAGACTATTGATGCTCCCAAGGCGGACTTACTTGAAACCGACTTCCTCGAGTTCGAGAAAAGTAGCACCGCCAAAACCCTAGGCATTCAATGGAATGCGCTCTCGGACACATTCTCGTATACTGTGGACTCAGACCCAGCCTCAACAGCAGCCACCAAGCGGCAGATACTTTCCTCTATCGCAAAACTTTTCGACCCCGCAGGGTGGCTGACGCCAGTCATGATACAGGCAAAAATCCTGATGCAGGAATTGTGGTTGGACGGGACTGATTGGGATGAACGGGTCAAACCGATACGTCTCGTAAAATGGACGCAATTCTCAAGAAATCTGCAGTCAATCTCAGATATACAAATACCCCGTGGATTAACTTCGCCCCTGACCGTCTGGTCGAGCTCCATGGGGTTTGCGACGCCTCTGAAAAGGCTTATTGCGCAACTCTCTACGTGCGAACTACTGTCGGCACTCAAGTCTTCTCTCACCTTCTAGTCTCCCAAGGCAAAGTGGCTCCTCTCAAAACTATAAGTCTGCCACGCCTGGAACTATGCGGATCCCTCTTACTAGCCAAACTAGTCGCAGTAGTGCAACCTCATCTTGGCCTCACTGGAAGAAAGTTGACCATGTGGTCGGATTCCGAAATCGTGTTAGCCTGGCTCGAAAAGCCACCTCACTCATGGAAAACCTATGTCTCCAATCGAACAGCCTAGATCATAGACCTCGTAGGTAATGTCCCTTGGCGACACGTGCGAAGTAAAGATAACCCCCCAGATCTGGGAACCCGAGGTTGTACGCCAGTCGATCTCTCCAATTCTGCCCTCTGGTGGAATGGTCCAGAGTGGCTTTCCAAACCCCCCGAAGATTGGCCTAAACCAACAGTTCGAAACGTCCACCCCCCAGAGTCACGTAAAGTAGAAGCCCTACATGCTACGGAAGAGACGGAGGATCTCTTAGATCGCTTCTCTTCCTACCCTCGTACTTTACGTGTAATGGCTTACGTGCTAAAATTTGTACGTCGGCTAAAAGACGCGGTGAACGGTATTAATGACCCAGCCGAACCCTCTCTAACTCATGCTGATCTCAAAAGATCGAAACATCGCCTGATCATAATGGCCCAAACTCGACACTACGCTCTGGAAAGATCATGTCTAGAAGACTCAAACCCCATTGGAAAACGGAGCTCCCTACTCGTACTCAAACCCTTCCTAGACAAGAGCGGAGTCCTCAGAGTGAATGGTCGACTAGCCCGTGCAACCCTCACTTACAATGAGCGTCATCCCATCATCCTACCCGAAAAGTCTCGGCTCTGTACTCTATATATACGATTCCTTCACGAAATGCTCCTAGATGCGGAAGCTCGTCTCATGCAACAAATCTTAAGGCAAGAATTTTACATTTCCCGTATCAAACCACTGATCAAAAAATGCATATTCCAGTGCAAAGTCTGCACCACTCACAAACAACAAACGTGATCACAAATTATGGCAGCCTTGCCCCCCGAACGTTGTAGATTCGCTCCACCCTTTACCACGACTAGTGTGGATTTCGCTGACCCATTTCAATTGAAAGCATCCATCCTTCGATCTCAAACCCTCGTAAAGGGCTACGTGGCCGTCTTTGTCTGTTTTACCACCAAAGCGGTCCACCTGGCCGAGGATACCCGAATCAGATGATGAGTGACAACGGCAAAACATTCATCGGCGCCAAGCGTGCTACCGAACTGGAATTCGTAACGTTCCTGAAAGAAATATCGACGGATAGCGTACAGAAGTACGCCCCCCAAGGAATCAATTGGAAGTTCGTACCCCCCGGCGTACCTCACATCGGCGGATTATGGGAATCCGCTGTCAAAAGCTTTAAAACACACTTTAAAAAGGTCGCCGGAACCCACAGCTTTACCTTCGAGGAGTTCTCGACTTTATTAATGCGGATAGAGGCCGTATTTAACTCTCGTCCCATCTCCCAGCTTTCTCAGGACCCGAATGACCTCACCGCCCTCACGTCAGGTCATTTTCTTCGAGGAGCACCAGTGCTCTCGTTCCCGAACCGAATCACGAAAATCTGTCTCTAATAAATAGGTGGGAACGACTGAAAGTTCTGCATCATCAGTTCAGCAAACGCTAGAAAACTGATTACCTCACGGACCTTCAAAAGCGTTACCGTTGGAAAAATCCTCAAACTCCCCCGAAAATTGGCGACCTAGTCATCATCAAAAAAGACAACTTACCTCCCACCGAGTGGCGACTAGGTCGATTAGAAAGCCTACACCCAGGACGAGACGGACGCCTCTAACGAAACTGTGCTTTCTACCGTCATCTGAGAGTGACGAGGGCCCTCAGTGCCCACTCCCATCTCCCTAACTTAATACAGTCCACAAAGCTCATACTATCGTTAGCACTCAGGCAACAACTTAGGCACTCTCCAAACATATGCTTAATCCCAGGCGTATAACTAATATGCATATAATACTCTCTCTTTTCAACAGATGGATCGTCAACGCCCTCCGGTCCCAACACCACGCCGCTCATTGGCATCGCAAGTGACCCTGCCCGCAGCCCGTCCGCGCCGTAGCGAACCCGTACCGGATTACCGCAAACGTAAATTGTGCATGCGTCATCACGCGCTGCTGATGTGCCCTGTGTTCACGGCCATGCAGCCGCAACAACGCAGAGTTGCAGCATACACTAGGCGCTTAGTACGCCTAGGGGAGGCAGAATGTTTACGCGACATAGGTAGCCACACGTCCCAATTCCAAAACCTACCCATTATATACATATTTCATGAATTTTACATAGAATAATACTCGTTACATAAATATTTTCCATGATTTGTATAGAATATCATTATAACGCATGGATTACATTATATTTTATGATTATTACATTATTTTTACTCATCACAACTTATGAACTCACCTTTAAGTGTTAAATTTGGAACGATTTGGGACGTGTGGCAACCACGCATAAATCACCCCACACCAATTCGCCGCACAGCTGACAGCTGGTCGGCCATCATTTTTTCTTTTTTTATATTGTCATTGTTCTTTTTTTGGCAAACACCGGGTTTTTATCTAATTTATTATTATTATCGTTTTTTTGGCAAAAGTTGGCACCGGCCCTTTTATAATTATCATTCTTTTTATATTACTATTGGTTTCTATTAAATTCTTGTTCCTTTTATGCACCGGCAAATGTGCATAAAAGAAAATTTTGAGTGAGAAGTAGCAATCAGCAATTCATACATGTACCTACAAATTTTAATAAGAAACAGCAACAAACATACATACAAATATAGTGGCTAGCACAAACAATCATCTAGGCAAAGGATTATCGTGGATCAGGAGCGACCGCCACCAACCGCTATAAAAAGACACGAAACCCATCATCGCCAACCGTTAGTATTACATGAAATTATACACATGTGCTTAAAACTCTTTTAACGCTAGCTTAAACAAAGCAGCGCATTTGATACGTATTTAATTACGACGGCAGTTTTGTTATAATAAAGTAATTTCTTCTAAAAACCAGCGTCAGCGCTTTCTCACGCTTAGCGAAATATTTACGCTTATGCTAATGCACATGCGTTTGCTTGTATGCATAGCATACAGGATGGCTGATGAATTTTGCTATATTAAGAAACTCAAATAATTTTTTTTCAGTGTATGGAATTCATTTTTCTTTTATTCATGTTAAAGCTCATCGTCGATGCATGTGCGGCATCTTACCAAAAAGTTGTTCATTACTGCTTGGCGAGTTGAGACAGGAATAGCCGCAATTGTTTCTCGAATGGATTGCCTTAGTTCATTCAAATTTGTTGGTTTTGCTTTGAAGACTTCCTGTTTGCAATAACCCCACAAGAAAAAGTCAGGTGCAGTAAAGTCAGGCGACCTGGGTGGCCAACGGAATGTGGAGTTTCTGGATATCAGCTTATTGGGAAATTTTCGTCGCAATTCTGTCATAACAGGTTGGGCTATATGAGGAGCTGCACCATCTTGCTGAAACCACACAGCGTTGAAAGAAATTCTCATTCGGCGTAATTCTGGATAGAAAAACTCTCTCAACATGCTCAAGTAACGGTCTCCAGTAACCGTAACGGTGTGACCGTTTTCTTCGAAGAAGTAGGGCCCGACAATGCAGCGTGATGAAACTGCACACCACACTGTGACACGAAGTGGATGCAATTCCGTCTCATGGAGTATCTGTGGGTTGGAAGCACTCCATATTCGACAATTTTGTTTGTTTATGTTGCCGTTTAAATCGAAATGGGCCTCGTCAGATATGAAAAGACAGTTCAACATGTTTCCATCCTCTTCCACCATTTGAAGCATCTTCTGGCAAAATTCCAAGCGAATCGGCAAGTCTGCAGCGTTCAGTTTGTTGGCCATTTGAATTTTATATGCGAATAAGTCCAAATCTTTGTGCATAATTGACTGTAATGACTGTCTGCTTACACCCATTTGAGCAGATAAGCTTCTTGTCGAAACACATGGATTGTTTTGTATGGCAGCAGCTACAGCAGCGATTGTTTCCTCCGTTCGAACTGAAGGGTTTCGATGGTAAGGTCTTCTGTTGACTGTCCCATGCTCGGCAAAATTGTTTACAAGTCTTATTATGGTCCATCTGCTCGGAGGATTGCCGCCAAACGTGCGCCTATACTCTCTTTGAACCATCCAAAATCTTGTTTCAGTGTCCCAGTTATCCATTTTTGTTAAATGTAAAAGTCAATCTGCAAAATAAAAAAAAAATTAACCAGATTCATTAAATAGAAAAAAAGTAATTTAATTTTTTTTTGGTAGCGGCTTTCATTAGCCACCCTGTATAATAAATATGTATCGTACCATATTGTATGTTGCAAAAATCGTATAAAGAATAAGACAATTGAGGCAACTGCCAAATTATACCATTATACCTGTATCAGTCAATGAGATATGGGCAGTGCAGTATTTCTACCTCCTTTTCAGATAACTTTTATGAAAAAGTAGGCTTTTCTACCTTCTTGTCGTTCGCTTCAGCAGAGCATCTTTGATCCCTTTAACGTATGGGTTTTGGTGTTTTTCATCGTCGTTCTCTAAGTTTTTTGTTTATCTGACAAAATGAATGATTTATCCAGCAGCGTTCTTCTTTAGGCAGATAAGAAAAGCGTTTTTTCTTTATTGTTGGTTCTCCAATTCTTGCAAAACACTGTTTATATTACACATTTTCGATGCGTCCTCCGCCGCACTCCAAAGAAAAGTTGGATCGCGTTTATCATCATCTTCGCTGAACAATATTCGCTGATAGAATAGTTTTTTGCGGAATATCGTCAATAGGTTTCTCAACAGTGTTTACTTTTCTTCGAAAAGAATCGCACATATACAAACCAATAAAGTTTTTAAATTTGGTGTTGCACGTTTTTCCAATAAGGAATAAATTCTTTGTGACGCATTTATGTTTTTTTTATTGTGCGGATTGCAACACGATGTTGCCCAAACCATTTTTTCTCAATTTTCTAATTGTTATTAATTTACAAAAACTAGAAAAGTAAAAATTTAAAAACAACAAACGAATGCTAACAAGCAAGCTTGAACGTGTAACGAAGCTCATACATGCGAGGGTTCTTCAAGGGCCGCCGGAAAAAAAGCTTTTTTGGCTCACGAGGTATGCACACTTCTTCTTCTTTAAATGGTCATCTAACCGACCGGGCGATTTTGACCGTCCAACATAGCTCGCCAGTCGTTTCTTCGTTGCGCCAACTGGTGCCAATTGGAAACACCGCAGGATCGCAAATCGGTTTCCACTTGGTCCTTACATCGGAGGGGTGGTCTCCCTCTTCCTCTGCTTCCAACGGCGGGTGCCGATAAGAATACCTTCTGGGCTGGAGCATCTTCGCTCATTCGCACTACGTGGCCTAGCCAGCGAAGCCGCTGTGTTTTAATTCGCTGAACTATGTCGGCGTCTGCGTAAAGTTCATACAGCTCATCATTAAATCTTCTTCGGTACTCGCCGTCGCCAACGCGTAGAGGTCCACAAATCTTTCGAAGAACCTTTCTCTCGAATACTCCCAGAGCCGCCTCATCAGATGTTGTTAGTGTCCACGCTTCTGCACCATATAGCAGGACGCGTGCGATGAGTGACTTGTAGAGTGTTATTTTCGTTCGTCGAGAGAGGACTTTACTTTTCAATTGCCTACTCAGTCCGAAGTAGCATTTGTTTGCAAGAGTAATTCTTCGTCGGATTTCTAGGCTAACATTATTGTTGGTGTAAATGCTGGTTCCCAGGTAAACGAAGTCCTTTACTATTTCGAAATTATTGCTGCTAACAGTGGCTTGGTTGCCAAGGCGCGAACGCGCTGACTCTTTGCATGATGACAGAAGGTACTCCGTTCTGCCCTAGTTCACCACCAATCCCATTTTCTCCGCTTCTTTTTCTAATTTGGAGTAAGCAGAAGTTACGGCGCGGTTGTTAAGGCCAATGATATCAATATCGTTAGTATATGCCAACAGTTGCAAGCTTTTATAAAATATTGTTCCAGCGCGGTTAAGTTCTGCAGCTTGTATTATTTCGGAGAGGTGCTTCCCAATTCTGACCGAGCTGGCGGTGTTGCTCAAGGTCATTTTGCATAGCCGTATAAGTTTTGCGGGGAAACCAAATTCAGACATAGCGGCATATAGGCAGCTCCTTTTCGTGCTATCGAAAGCGGTTTTAAAATCAACAAAGAGATGATGTGTGTCGATTCTTTTCTCACGGGTTTTTTTCAAGATTTGGCGTATTGTAAAAATCTTGTCGATGGTAGATTTACCAGGTCTGAAGCCACACTGATAAGGTCCAATCAGTCATCAGGCTTCAGTCTTTCGCACAATACGCTTGATAGGACCTTATATGCGATATTCAAAAGGCTGATTCCGCGATAGTTGGCGCAGTTTGCAGGATCGCCCTTCTTGTGGATTGGGCAGAGAACACTTAGATTCCAAAATTCAGGCTTGCATTCATCCAACCATATTCTGCAAGAAGCTGATGCATGCGCCTTACCAGCTCCTCGCCTCCGTGTTTGAATAGCTCAGCAGGCAAGCCATCAGCGCCTGCTGCTTTATTGTTTTTCAATCGGGATATTGCTATTCGCACCTCATTATAGTCGGGTTGTGGCACGTCAATTCCATCATCTCGATGTTGGGCTCGTGTTTGGCATATTCTCTGGTTTCTTGCTCAGTTTGTCCATTTAAAAGGGCAGAGAAGTGATCCCTCCATATAATCAATGTAAAAAGAAAAGGTCACTTTTTTTAATAGCATATAAAAATTAAATAAACCAATTAAAAAAAAACTCCGTAAATTCTTTTGGTGATGCTTAAGACTACTGATTACAATGAAAAATATTCCTTTTCTAGGCATTGCCAAAAATGGAGTGACCGCTTCACCAATTTCCACTCTTATCATAAATCAGAGTTGCAAAAATGTTATTATTATAGCTGTATTCTGTAAGTCTGTCACATATCAAGTTACTAAATTTGAGATTTTAACTTCAGATGATATCGGTATTCTGTAAGAGATAACCACAAAAAGTTCACCAATGTCATGTGGTGAAAACACACTTGCATGCATCCTAAGTACAGCATTTGAAAGCGCCTGTA